>CM064482.1:18235310-18835310 GCA_032716605.1 Paralithodes platypus
ACGTTTAGACTACTCTTTGCTTTTCTGTCGCTGAGCCAATCTTTCAATCCATTTCAACACATTGTCTTGTATTCCATGCGCTTTTAGTTTTAGCAGTAAACGTTTGTGGGGAACTTTGTCAAAGGCCTTTTGAAAATCAAGGTATATAATATCTACAGCTTTACTCTCATCGTCGAGGTTGAGGATATCGTGGACAGAAGTCTAAGAGGTTTGTTTAAACAGGAACCGTTTTTTACGAAAGCTGTGTGGGAGTATCTTTAAGTAAGTGGAATTGCCTATAAGTGAATTACGATGTCTGTCTATTTATGAGCGTTTCTAGCATGGTACATACATTTGAGGTTAAGCTAATTGGACGATAGTTACTGGGGTCCGGATTTGCTGCCTTTTTTGAAATAGCGGTGTTACGTTGGCTAGCTTCCACTGATTCAGGCATAGTCCCAGACTGCAAGGATTCATTGAATAGCAATGTCATTGGTTTGGAGAGCTCATCATTAGATTCCTTTAGAACTCTAGGCGAGATTGTATCAGGTCCAGGCGTTTTATTTACCTTGAGTTTATCTAAACAATTTCAATAATTATCTCTCTGTACACGGTGATATTGCTTAGAAAGAATCTGACATTATCAATCTGGAATCGCGGCGATGGTGTAGGGATATCACTGAGGTCTTCGGTTGTAAAAAACTGATGGCCAAAGAAGGTATGGCGGGCATTACTCATTTGTACTTCGTCTTTGGTGTATATCCATTTTCATCGACTAACGGGTCCAACAGTTGAAGTAACTTCCTTTGTTCTTTCTGATATAACTATAGAATTATTTCGGGTTTGTTTTAATTTGATTCGCAACATGTCACTCCATGGGTCTTTTTACGTTGCTTAATTAACTTTTTGGCTTTGCTTCGTTAGCCTCTAAAAATTTCACCAGTTCTTCGTCATTTTGTGAGGATTTTAATCGATCATTAGCACATTGTTTTAGCAAGCAGACAGTCTGAAATATCTTTATTCCACCATTTGGGCGTATAATTATGGCCTGGACAGCCGTATTTTTTGCGATGGTATGCAGTCTTGCAACTGCCTAACCCCTTAATTAGCGGCGAGCAACATAAGTCCCGAGTTAAATAAAGCTGGACTATGTGGGCGGCGCTCGACATAGGTCGAGTGGCATTTTTTGTTGTTCAGCACGTAATGTGGCTGAGAGAGAGCGACAAGTGGCGTCAGGAGACTTTCGAGCGTCTTACTGCTCCAGACCACCCGCGGCGAACCTACTGACACAAATCTCAGCTCCCTCCTCCCTCTCTCACTCGCTACATACTCAATTATGTACCGAAACTACGCAATTACCTGCTTTTTGCACTCGCGTTGCACTGTTATTGCAAGAAAACTACCATCATACAAGGATCGTTATGGTGTCATTCGAAAGCTCTGTTTATGCCCTTTCAGGGATAGGTACTTGTTTTACGTTCTGGGTCTTATTTAGGCATGAAAATGATCACGTAACCAGCCCTATTTTGGCTAAAAACACCCCGCTGTGCGGTACTATAAATAAACCCGCATAGGCCGCTCGTAAGGTGTTAAGGTAAGTGGTTGGGTGAAACCACTCCCAAGATGTATTTATGTCGTTATTGTTAGTCAAGAAAGCGCCAGTCAGTTTCTTTAAGCTTTGATTTAAGTTTATTAAAATTTGCTTTCTTGAAATTAGGGACTTTCTCAATGCTGCTATTTGATTTGTTACTAGTAAACTTTAAAGTGAAAGTTATCGTACGATGGTCGCTGTTACTGAATTCATCACCAACATTAAAATTCTCTATTAATTCTTCTTTTGTTGCGAGTACAAGGTCAAGCACATTATTACCACGGGTCGGAGATTGTACAAATTGAAAAAGTGAACTCTCTTGCAAGTTAGCATAGCATAGGGAGAGAGAGAGAGAGAGAGAGAGAGAGAGAGAGAGAGAAGTAATCTTTTGGAAGAGAACAAAAGAAGTGGAAATGTTAGGAAGACGTGACAGAATAAACAAAATAGAGTTTGACATTAGAAAACGAGGTATTAAAAAGAAGCTAAACTATGAGAGTTAATCTGAATACCTATGGATAGATTTATGAGAACGCTAAGAAAGGGAAGTCAAGATATGTAATGAGGGGAAAGCAATGAATAATGTGTAAAGTAGTGGCTAACATAATGACTCTTAAGATAATTTTATCCCTTGAGGTTTAAAATGCATTTTGATAGTTTATTTTAACTATTACTAGATGATTTTATTAAGTAAGGGAGCGATATACATGAGTCAAAAGGTTTATTGACATCGACTTTACCACTTTGGTTGCTAGAGGTTTTTCCAAAGCTGTGTAAAATCGACTATAATAATAGCGAGAAAAAACCCTGCTAAAATTGAAATAGCGAAAATAGAGAAGACCTTCACACACCAACAAGGGAAGACTTCCAGACACTATACTAAGAAAGGGATAGTCAGAATCCGTTTGTTCCTTTACTATTTTGTGTTATTATTATGATAAGAATCCATTGTCCTTTACAATTCTATACTATTATAAGGATAGCCAGAATCCGGTTGTTCCTCTATTATTATACTATGATAATGATAGCCAGAATCCTTTATCCTTTTCTAGGATATACTATTATAAAGGTAACCAGAATCCATTTGTTCCTTTACTATTATGTACTTTTATAAGGATAGCCAGGATCCATTTGTTCCTCTGCTATTATACTATGATAATGATAGCCAGGAGCCAATATCCATTTACTATTCTACCATTATAATGCTAGCTAGAATACCTAGTTCCTTCACAAGAACAAGAAAAGAACAGAGAAGGATACTGTTCAGCCAGGATGAGGACTCCTACACTCACCAAAGGAGTAAGCACTTACGCCCCTCTTCCACCAAAGGGTCAAAATCCTTACCTACCAGCTTCTAGAGGGTTCTCCCTAATCCCCCAGATTAACCCTGACCGCACTTGTGACCTTTATGCTCCAATTCACCCACACCTGTATATAATATCAGCCTAAGTTATCACTATGCTGGAGAGAACTGATCAGGGCAAGCAATTTTAGGGCTTCGTAAGCGTTGGCATTCCAACTTTCAAAGTCTAAAAATTACCCTCCCATTCAGTTGGTGACCATAGGCATAGCTAGTCCCACAGGTCTGAGGAGTTACTTTCCCTACTGAGGGATCTTTATTAGTAGTTTGCATACCATCACTAATATTGAGTCTTGAATAGGCTGCAACTTTAATGATAGAAGGCTGAAGTACGAGGGCTAACCCACGCTTCAAATTTCCATTACTAAAACTGCGCTAAAGTAGGACTACCAAGTGGAAGTTGGCATACCAAAATAACTTGTGTAGTTCAGTGCCCTGTGAGATACCATCACTGGCACTCGGTATATAGCCGTCCTTGGTGTATTAGTCTGTAGCATACTATTGGACTTCTACAACTAAAAGGTTTAAACACCGCCCCGAGTTCTTTGAACCTCTTACAAAGATGAGTGGCAGTCAAGAAGATAAGAGGGGCCATAGCTATATTGTCTCCTCGAGTTAGCCCGATATAGCGCAAACTCGTCATAACTGTGGCGCTATATTTAACACCTTAAGAGCGGCCTATGCGGTTTATTTATATGTACTGCCCAGCGGGGTGTTTTTAGCCAAAATAGGGCTGTTTACGTGATCATTTTCATGCCTAAATATGACCCAGAACGTAAAACAAGTATCTATCCCTGAAAGGGCATAAACAGAGCTTTCGAATGACACCATAACGATCCTTTTATGATGGCTAGTTTTCTTGCAATAACCGTGCAACGCGAGTGCAAAAAGCATGTAATTAGCCACTTTCCCGATACAATTCCTTATATAGCGAGTGAGAGAGGGAGGAGGGAGCTGGGATTCGTGTCAGTATGTTCGCCGCGGTGGTCTGGAGCAGTCATACGCTCGCTACTCTCCTGCCACCACTTGTCTCTCTCTCTCAGCAACATTACGTGCTGAAATTGCCACTCGACCTATGTCGAGCGCCGCCACATAGTCCAGCTTTATTAAATACGACTTATGTGGTGAGCCGCTAATTAAGGGTTAAGATCCTAAATCAAGAGTACCTGAACAGAACTTAATCAACGATTAATATAAAGGTCAGGAAAGTCGAGTATCCCTAAGCTTTAAGCTATATATACTCGCGTTCATCCGATGAGGTGCCCAAATATATCTATATATTTACGGAGCCGCATTAAAGACCCCACGTTCATTAATCCATCTGTAACTACTACTTCATATGACAGGCCAACCTGGACGGCCCAACTGAAACTCAGAAGATGATAAGCTGCCCCCCTTGAAATCTCATTAATTCCAAGTGCCTACTACTGGAATTATATCTATGAAAAACTGAAGAAGATGTTCATACTAGTGACGAGAAATAATAAATTAGAGTCCCATAAATAGACTCTCTTAAATCCTCACCAGTGCGCAAGGTGATAGTAAAGTTAGAGTCCCATATTGACTCTGCCAAAATTCCCTCTGTGTGAACTGTGTGTGTATAGTTAGAGTCCCTATAAATCGACTCTGCTCAATTCTCATTAGTGCACCAAGTGATGGTAAAAGTTAGAGTCCGATATTGACTCTGCCAAAATTCCCTCTGTGTGTGTATAGTTAGAGTCCCTATAAATCGACTCTGCTCAATTTTCACTAGTGTGCCGAGTGATAGTAAAAGTTAGAGTCCCATATTTACTCTGTAAAATTCCATCTACGTGTACCAAGTTAGAGTCCCATTTTTTACTCTGCCAAAATTCTATCTATATGTGTGAAGTTAGAGTCCCTAAAATTGACTCTGCCAAATCCTCGCTAGTGCGCCGAGTGACAGTAATAATTTAGAGTCCCACATTGACTCTGTTAAAATTCCAACTGTATATGTAAAGTTAGAGTCATTAGGACTCTATTTCAATTCTCACCAGTGTGCAAGGTGATAGTAAAATAGAGTCCAGTGTATTGACTCAGAATATAATCTTGTCACTTTTAGTGTGAATTTAGTATCATACATAAATATAAACTCTATATAATTATAATAGTATGTAACGCTTCAGTCTTTTCATAACTATATGAGTGTGGTTTATATAATGCGGCACATTAAGCTTAACTAGTATATGCCTTGTTCTCTGCCTAGATCCACGATCGTACTAGAATAGTAATCTCTATGTTTGTACAAAATTACCTATCTACTTTATACCCATATAATCTCTGATATGAATGTGTTTAGAGCTTAAGATAAATAAACTGTTCATAAGATATTATCTCAGTGTTATATATATATCCTCTATTGCTTATATGCATGTATTGTTTGAATTCTGAAATCTCCAGTCTTGAAAGAACTCACCTCAACCAATAACTAAACTGATATACACATCACGCTATAACATTGGTGGAAGACGGTGGTTCTTGATTCGGGAAGAAGAGATCATTGCAATACAATAATTAGAAGCAGTAAAGAGCGTATAACATTAGAAATATGGCAGTTAATCGCTCTCACATTCCCATCCCCAAATGCGATGGCAAAACATACGAGATTGAAGCTTACCTGGATATGGTAAAACCGGTGCTCGACCTGACATACACCGAAGACCGCGAAGAAATCGCCAAACTACTCATGCACTTGGGAAAAGTTTATTCCCTCGTTACCACCCAGGTAACGCCAGTACTTACCTGGGCTGAATTTAGGTCCATTGTGACCGAAGCCATCCGGCCACCAGTGGGTTTTCTCGTCGCCCAAGCAAAAATTGACGAGGTAAGATATGAAGGGGATCTAGACGTCACCCTGGCCATAGTTCACCAGTACGTCAGATCCGCCTACCCTCTACAGACCGCAGAACACCAGAAGCAACTAACCCTCTAACACCTCATAAGAAAATTGCCCACATTCATCAAACATCATTTCACCATCCACGAACCTACAGACTACCCACAAAATATACTCACCATTCGGACACTGCTGACTACCCAACCACAAACATCCACAGGTGCCGAAATCAAGAGGTTCCCCACTAAACCACAATCCAACCAAAGCAGACGAGCAAGAAGATGCCAGAACCACCCCAAACCATACGCAACACAGAAGAGATATTCCCCATCGCACCAAACCCCCCGATGTCACCAGAGAATTACTCACAATTTCCAACAAACAAGCCAGCCATTTGTCACAATTAACCCTTTCACCTTGCAGACCTGTAATTCAACCTGTCCCCGACATGTTCTCAGGTATCAGGTCATTCACAACACTCCCCTCCCACAAATCTTCAATCCAGAGAAAGAAATCGCTAACACCGAAGAAATAAATCAAGAAGAGATTTATAGCCAAGAAGTCAACAGCCAAGTATGGGAACCCAAAAATGTAGAGTACATATGCGGCATAAAAAACGTCCTGCAACCACCTACCGGGCTACCACATAACACCAACTGCCAACCCATCCATCACGACGCTCCACCCCCTGAAGCCACTAACCAATTAGGCAACAACAAAAAGGCTGCCAAATTACCCAGCCACCATCATCTCTCAGTCAACAAATTGCCATACGTCACCAGACAGTCTCCAAGAACAACGAAACCACAAACACATAAACAAACATCACCTCTCGACACTCACCGAATGCCAGCCAGCCTATCCCTCCGCCAACGCCACCACCACCAACCCCTCCTTCCACCCTCCCCTACCACCCACCATAAACTTTCACTCTGCCCGCTTACACAGAAACAATAGTTACCAAACACCACCAGCCAACATATTCATCAACATATGACACGACCAACACACACCCACACACCCCTCCTTACCCCCTCATCAACCTCTCCCAGGTATCCAAGCCGCCCCCGTTGCCACACATTCTCTAACCGTTGGCTCCCCAAACGACGGTTCTCCACCCCACATCACAACTCACGACTCACCTCCTCACCACCATCAACTAAGAATAACAACTTTTCCTTCCCTTCAACATTCTCTCCTAAATCTACCCGTATCATCAGTACCTCACACAACCCCTCACCCCCTTCTCCAAACTCAACCCAAACCCCACAACACCCCAACCCATTCTCATATCCTACCCTATCTAAATATCTACATATCAACCGCCCCCAACCCTCCACCCACCACCAACCCCACCACTTACCACACCCTCAACCTCATTCCATTCTAAACCCCTCTCAACACAAAAACCCTCACCGCCTAGCTCCCCCCACCCTTCGACCTTACCCATTTACCATCACCCCTCCCTCACGCACATCTACCCCAAAATCCTCCATCTCCCCATCCCTAACCTCCCAACCCCACTATACCCCTGCCCCCACCACCCCCAACCCCCGGGCCAAGTTCTATACCAGATCAGGCCGTCTTGTCCCACCCACATCCCGTTTTTCTTCCATCCCCAACCAACACAATAAACACACACCTAAACCCTACAATCCACATAACTCACACACGACAAAACCAACACAAAACCTCACCGCACTACGCATATCATGTGTGACCGAACCAAACACACTTCACGCTCGTCACCCCTCATTCTCACAACTACTTCAACCTCAAGACCCCTATCACCCTCAACCTCCCCTACCAACCCCATCACCGTCATCATAACCTACCATTCACCTCAACTGAATAACAACCTCAACAAATCAACCAACCTCGCCTTACACCTCCCAACCTCTCCCCTTACTCATCCACCATTCCCAACACACCTAACCACTACCCCCTCATCCACCCCAGAACCTCCACCCAGACCAAATATTACTACTAGCTCAAGTTACCTTACAAAAAAAAACAGCACCGATTTTCCCCAATTCTTGTCACAAAACATAAATAAAAAAAAAAAATCCTTCCTCAACAACCAAAGCAAAACACATACACACACAGCCACGTCTAAAACACTCCGCAACTAACACACATTCCTTCCTTCTTCAATTTTTTTTTTGGGGGGGACAAGAAGAAAATCCCTAGTATTTTCGCGTCCGCAACTGTCAATAAAACCTCGCAAGTCACGAACCAGATCAACAGTTACCTCACCACCACCAACGATCACCAGCTTTCCACCACCAGGAAAATTCTATAATTTTCCCCTTTGAGGCATGAGGCTGTGCCTACTACCTGTATATCAAAGAGGGAAGTGAAATAGCGAAAATAAAGAAGACCTCCACACACCAACAAGGGAAGACTTCTAGACACTATACTAAGATAAGGATAGCGAGAATCCATTTGTTCCTCTATTATTATACTATGATAATGATAGCCAGAATCCATTGTCCTTTGCTATGAAATACTATTATAAGGATAGCCAGAATCCATTTGTTCCTTTACTATTATGTATTATTATAATGATAAGAATAAATTGTCCTTTACGATTCTATACTATTATTAGGATAGCCAGAATCCATGTGTTCCTCTATTATTATACTATGATAATGATAGCCAGAATCTTTTTTCCTTTTCTAGGATATGCTATTATAAAGATAGTCAGAATACATTTGTTCCTTTACTATTATGTACTATTATAAGGTTAGCCAGGATCCATTTGTTCATCTGCTATTATACTATGATAATGAAAACCAGAAGCCATTATCCCTTTACTATTCTACCATTATAATGCTAACTAGAATACCTAGTTCCTTTACAAGAATAAGAAAAGAACAGAGAAGGATACTGTTCAACCAGGATGAGAAGGACTCCTACACTCACCAAAGGAGTAAGCACTTACACCCCTCTTCCACCAAAGGGTCAAAATCCTTACCTACCAGCTTCTAGAGGGTCCTCCCTAATCCCCCAGATTAACCTGACCGCACTTGTGACCTTTATGCTCCCATACACCTACACTTGTACATATCAGCCTAAGTAATCAGTATTCTGGAGAAAACTGATCAGGGCAAGCAATTTTAGGGCTTCGTAAGCGTTGGCATTCCAACTTACAATGTCCTAAAATTACCCTTCCAATTAATTGGTGATCGTGGGCATACCTAGTCCCACAGGTCTGCGGAGTTACTTTCCCGATTGAGAGATCGTTATTAGTAGTTGGCATACCATAACTAATATTGAGTCTTGAATAGGCTGCAACTTTAATGATAGAAGGCTGAAGTATGAGGGCAAACCCACACTTCAAATTTCCATTATTAAAACCGTGCTAAAGTAAGACTACCAAGTGGAAGTTGGCATACCAAAATCACTTGTGTAGCTCAGGGCCTTGCGAAATACCATCACTGGCACTTTGCATATAGGCGTCCTTGGTGTATTAGTCTGTAACATACTATTGGACATCTACAACTAAAAGGTTTAAACACTGTCACAAGTTCTTAGAACCTCTTACAAAGATCAGTGGCAGTCAAGAAGATAAGAGTGGCCATAGTCATATTGTCTCCTTGAGTTAGCCCGATATAGTGCCAACTCGTCATAACTGGGGCGCTATACTTAAGATCCTAAATCTAAAGTACCTGGACAGAACTTCATCAACGATTACTATAAAGGTCAGGAAAGTTGAGTATCCCTAAGCTTTAAGCTATATTTACTCGCGTTCGTCCGATGAGGTGCCCAAATATATTTATATATTTACGGAGCCGCATTTAAGACCTCACGTTCATTAACCAATCTGTAACTACTACTTCATACGACAGGCCAACCTGGACGGCCCAACGGAAACTCAGAAGATGATAAGATGCCCCCCTTGAAAGCTCATTAATTCCAAGTGCCTACTACTGGAATTATATCTATGAAAAACTGAAGAAAACATTGATACTAGTGACGAGAGATAATAAGTGAGAGTCCCATAAATCGACTCTGTTAAATCCTCACCAGTGCGCAAGGTGATAGTAAAGTTAGAGTCCCATATTGACTCTGCCAATATTCCCTCTGTGTGAACTGTGTGTGTATAGTTAGAGTCCCTATAAATCGACTCTGCTCAATTTTCACTAGTGAACCAAGTGATAGTAAAAGTTAGAGCCCATATTGACTCTGCCAAAATTCCCTCTGTGTGTGTATAGTTAGAGTCCCTATAAATCGACTCTGCTCAATTCTCACTAGTGTGCCGAGTGATAGTAAAAGTTAGAGTCCCATATTGAGTCTATAAAATTCCATCTACGTGTACCAAGTTAGAGTCCCTACAATTGACTCTGCCACATCTTCACTAGTGCGCCGAGTGACAGTAATAATTTAGGGTCCCACATTGACTCTGTTAAAATTCCAACTGTATATGTAAAGTTAGAGTCCCTAGGATTGACTCTGTTTCAATTCTAACTAGTGCGCAAGGTGATAGTAAAATAGTTAGAGTCCAGTGCACATTAACTCCTTCAGACATATTATGTTCCAATAAGTCCGAGGAGGCGGGAGCCCCGGGATCATTGCCACTGCCCCGCACTACACTCACAACAACACTGTGGCCGTTAGAATTATCGGAGGTGGATGAAGTTGCCACCAACGGTTTTATCGTAAGGTGAGCCCTGCCTAGATCCTCGATCGTACTAGAATAGTAATCTTTATGTTTGTACAAAATTACCTATCTACTTTACAGCCATATAATCGCTGATATAAATGTGTTTACAGCTTAAGATAAATAAACTGTTCTTAAAATATTATCTCAGTGATATATATATATATCCTCTATTGCTTATATGCACATATTGTATGCATTCTGAAATCTCCATTCTTGAAAGAACTCACCCTAACCAATAAGTAAACTGATATACAAATCACGCTATAACATTGGTGGTAGACGGTGATTCTTGATTCGGGAAGAAGAGATCATCGCAATACAATAATTAGAAGCAGTAGAGAGTGTATAACATTAGAAATATGGCAGTTAAGGGAACCGACCGGTTAATTTATGCTTAAAAAACTCAAAATCCTGAAAATACCAATAGGTGTTTACTCAACAAGAGTCAACATCCCTTCATAAATCAGTGAAATTTTATTAGTGAAAACCCTTTGGAAATTGTTTTTTTTTATGTTTTCCAAACTTTTCCTGTAATTCTAAAAACGTTATATAGCGAACTTTGAAATTAACATGCTTAGTAACTACTGGTCGTACGAGGAACATGCCTATATAAATGGAAAGAGCGTAAGCTACTCTACAACCTCCCATACGCTTTATCTTCTACTTTGCCGTGTTCCTGCGTAAAATATTGTAAAACTAAAAAAAAAAGTAAAAATGTTCACCTAATTACCTTAGACTTTCACATGTTTTTTCTCGGAACCTATATTGTTGCACTTTCGGATGTTACTCTAAAAATATATTGGACCTATAGGAATAGTGTATATACCATTGGAAAGGTAATTAAAAACACTACAAATCCTATGAAACCAATTTACTCTAGCCAACTTTGTTTGATTGCAGCATGTTGTCTCAGTCGTAAAATTCTACAATATAATTTCACCTTAATTCATAATCACCTAAATCCAAAAATACACAAAATATATAAAATGTTTTTTATAGCAACTACAGACAGACTTATTGTGAGTTGTTTGATCACATACAGCATGTGCTATAGGGATTGCTGTAGGAGTAGAATGGGTCGTAATAGTGCTATAGTTTGCAACCTAGTTTTACCTAAATTGTAAGAAAAAGGCAAAACAATTTTTTTTTTTTTACCTAGTTTTATGGTCACATACACCTGTGCCAAATTGCATTTACATTGGAAGTAAGGCCTGGAAGTTAGTAAATAACCGGTCGGTCCCCTTAAGCGCTCTCACATTCCCATCCCCAAATACGATGGCAAAACATACGAGATTGAAGTTTACCTGGATATGGTAAAACCGGTGCTCGACCTGACATACACCGAAGACCGCGAAAAAATCACCGTACTACTCATGCACTTGGGAAATGTTGTTTCTCTCGTTACCACCCAGGTAACGCCAGTACTTACCTGGGCTGAATTTAGGTCCATTGTGATCGAAGCCATTCGGCCACCACTGGGTTTTCTCGTCGCCCAAGCAAAAATTGACGAGATAAGATATGAAGGGGATCTAGACGTCACCCTGGCCATAGTTCACCAGTATGTCAGATCCGCCTACCCTCTGCAGACCGCAGAACACCAGAAGCAACTAACCCTCTATCACCTCATAAGAATATTGCCCACATTCATCAAAAATCATTTCACCATCCACGAACCTACAGACTACCCACAAGATATACTCACCATTCGGAAACTGCTGACTACCCAACCACAAACATCCACAGTGGCCGAAATCAAGAAGTTCCCCACTAAACCACAATCCAACCAAAGCAGACGAGCAAGAAGATGCCATAACCACCCCGAACCATACGCAACACAGAAGATATATTCCCCATCGCACCAAACCCACCTATGTCACCAGAGAATTAATCACAATTTCCAACAAACAAGCCAACCATTTGTCACAATTAACCCTTTCATATATATGGATGCAGTCATGAAAGAAATACTATCAAGAGCAGTGGATGTTGGTGTATCGCTGAAAAGGGAGGGAATTGAGTGGAAGGTACCTATACTGCTGTTTGCGGATGATGCAGTTCTGATGATTGATAATGAATGGGAGTTGCAGGGTCTGGTAAATGAGTTTGGAACATTGTGCGAAAAACGGAATTTGAAGGTAAATGCGGGGAAGAGCAAGGTTATGGTCTTCGAAAGGGGTGAAGTCACAGAGTGTGAGGTGAAGCTGAATGGTCAGGCTATGGAGATCGTCAAATCTTTAAGTATCTGGGCAGTGTGTTGAGTAAAGATGGGACTATGGATGAAGAAGTGCGGGAGAGGGTACAACAGGGGAAGAGGGTTGTAGGAACGCTATAAGCAGTAACAAGAAATAGGGTGGTCAGTATGGAAGTGAAGAAGTCCTTGCATGACAGTGTGGTAATCCCGACACTGACTTACGGAAGCAAGCGAAGCATGGACGTTGGTTGAGAGACTCAGACCAAGAGTGAGAGAAGTGGAAATGAATTACTTAAGGAGTGCGTGCGGAGTTACATGGAGGGATAGACAGACTAATGAGGAAGTAAGAAGGAGGTGTGGTGTGGAGGTAGATGTGCTGGAAAGTGTGAAAAGGAACAACTTGAGATGGTTCGGCCATATGGAACGTATGGAAAGCGAGAGAAGGACTAAGAGGGTGTACGAGAGCGAGGTGGAGGGACAGAGAGGGAGAGGTAGACCGAATGAGAGGTGGAAGGATGGAGTGAGGAAGTACATGAACGAAGGCGGTGCTGGTTGGGGGGAGGGGCGTCGACTGACTGGGGACAGAGGTGCATGGGGGCGGTTCGTTCGTGGCCACACCTTCGGGGATCACGGTGTCAGGCAATAGATAGATAGATAGAACCCTTTCACCTTGCAGACTTGTAATTCAGCCTGTCCCCTACATGTTCTCAGGTATCAGGTCATTCACAACACGCCCCTTCCACAAATCTTCAATCCAGAGAAAGAAATCCCTAACACCGAAGAAATAAATTAAGAAGAGATTTATAGCCAAAAAGTCCACAGCCAAGTATGGGAAACCAAAAATGTAGAGTACATAATTAAAATGCGGCATAAAAAACGTCTCACAACCATCTACCGGCCTACCACATAACACCAAATGCCAACCAATCCATCACGACGCTCCACCCCCTCAAGTCACTAACCAATTAGGCAACAAAAGAAAGGCTGCCAAATTACCCAGCTACCACCAACTCTCAGTCAACAAATTGGCTTACGTCACCAGACAGTCTCCCAGAACAACGAAACCAAAAACACATAAACAAACATCATCTCTCGACACTGACCGAATGCCAGCCATCACCAGCCAGCCTATCCCTCCACCAACGCCACCACCACCAACCCCTCCTTCCATCCTCCCTTACCTCTCCTACCACCCACATAAACTTTCACTCTGCCCACTTACACAGAAACAACAGTTACCAAACACCACCAGCCAACATATTCATCAACATATGACACTAACAACACACTCCCTCACACCCCTCCTTCCCCCCTCATCAACCTCTCCCACACCCTCTCCCAGGTATCCAAGCCGCCCCCGTTACCACACATTCTCTAACCGTTGGCTCCCCAAACGACGGTTCTCCACCCCACATCACAGCTCACCACTCGCCTCCTCACCACCATCAACCAAGAATAACAACTTTTCCTTCCCTTCAACATTCTCTCCTAAATCTACCCGTATCATCAGTACCTCACACAACCTCTCACCCACTTCTCCAAACTCAACCCCAACCCCACAACACCCCAACCCATTCTCATATCCTACCCTATCTAAATATCTACATATCAACCGCCCCCAACCCTCCACCCACCACCAACCCCACCACTTACCACACCCTCAACCTCATTTCATTCTAAACCCCTCCCAACACAAAAACCCTTACCGCCTAGCTTCCCCCACCCTTCGACCTTACCCATTTACCATAACCCCTCCCTCACGCACATCCACCCCAAAATCCTCTATCTCCCCATCCCTAACCTTCCAACCCCACTATACCCCTACCCCCACCACCCCCAACCCCCGGGCCAAGTTCTATACCAGATCAGGCCATCTCGTCCCACCCACATCCCGTTTCTCTTCCATCCCCAACCACCACAATAAACACACACCTAAACCCCACAATCCACATAACTCACACACGACAAAACCAACACAAAACCTCACCACAATACGCATATCATGCGTGGCCGAATCAAACTACACTTCACGCTCATCACCCCTCAACCTCACAACTACTTCAACCTCAAGACCCCTATCACCCTCAACCCTCAACCTCCCCTACCAACCCCATCACCGTCATCAAAACCTACCATTCAACTCAACTGAATAACAACCTCAACAAATCAACCAACCTCGTCTTACACCTCCCAACCTCTCTCCCCTTACTCATCCACCATTCCCGCCACATCTAACCACTACCCCCTCATCCACCCCAGATTCCAGCCCAGAACCTCCACCCAGACCAAATTTTACTACTAGATCAGGTTGCCTTACCAAAAAAACCAGCTCAGATTTTCCCCAATTCTTGTCACAAAACATACACGGTGACCCAAACACAAAATCCCACATTTCAAAGGTAAATTAATCACAAATGGTTAAAGATAATCAAAATATTATTTGCACACATGAAACTTCATTCAATACAGTTTTTATTCATCATGTTTTAAAGATGACATCCCCCAAATGGTGGCCGTCATTGTCTATACACGCTTGGAGGCGATTTCTGAAGGCTGCCATGGCTCGATGGGACATGTCGGGTGGAACAGCGGCTATCTCCTGCTGAATAGCAACCTTAAGGGCTTCAAAAGTTTGGGGTCGATGAGTATACACTCTTGATTAAGGGAAACATTTCCATAAGCACTTGCAATGATCGTCGAGCTGTGTGTGCCGTAGCTCCATCTTGCTGAAACCACACATCGATCATTGCAAGTGCTTAGGGAAATGTGTCGGGATCAGGTGATCTCGTTGTGTGGCGGATGTTGGGTGGCCTGCCCGTTCCCCTGACCTCGCCCCTTGTGATTTTTTTTTTTTTTTGTGGGGCTACCTTAAATCAAGACCCCAAGCTTTTGAAGCCCTTAAGGTTGCTATTCAGCAGGAGATAGCCGCTGTTCCACCCGACATGACCCGTCGAGCCATGGCAGCCTTCAGAAATCGCCTCCAAGCGTGTATAGACAATGACGGCCACCAATTGGAGGATGTCATCTTTAAAACATGATGAATAAAAACTGTATTGAATGAAGTTTCATGTATGCAAATAATATTTTGATTATCTTTAACCATTTTTGTTTCATTTACCTTTGAAATGTGGGAGTTTTTTTGGGTCACCCTGTACATACAAACAAAAATGTCTTCCTTCCTTCACAACCAAAGCAAAACTCATAACACACACACACGTATACATCTAAAACACTAAGGATCTCTTCCGCAACTAACACAAATTCCTTCCCTCTTCAATTTTGTTTTGTTTTACGAGAAGATAATCCCTAGTATTTTCGAATCCACTACTGTCAATAAAACCTCTCAAGTCACGAACCAGATCAACAGTTACCTCACCACCACCAACGATCACCAGCTTTCCACCACCAGGGAAATTCAATTATTTTGCCCTTTGAGGCACGAGGCTGTGCCTACTACCTGTATATCAAAGAGGGAAGTGAAATAGCGAAAATAAAGAAGACTTTCACACACCAACAAGGGAATACTTCCAGACACTATACTAAGATAAGGATAGTCAGAATCCATTTGTTCCTTTACTATTATGTATTATTTTAATGATAAGAATTCATTGTCCTTTACGATTTTATACCATTATAAGGATAGCCAGAATCCATTTGTTCCTCTATTATTTTAGTATGATAATGATAGCCAGAATCCTTTTTCCTTTTCTAGCATATACTATTATAAAGATAGCCTGAATCCATTTGTTCCTTTACTATTCTACCAATATAATGCTAGCTAGAATTAGTGGATGGATTAGCCGCACACCACTGAAGAAAAATAGTGCTAAAAAATATATAAATGGCCTCGGAGTCAGACAGACCCTAAATTGAGTGGTCAATCATGTAAGTCCTTCAGTAAACTACCATGTGTTGTCTCTCTTACAGGGGATAGGTTTGCTTGGGGGCATTGTGTGTATGGCCACCCCCATTAACCCTCCTGGCCCCTCCAAAGGACAGTGTGGGCTACCCGGGCGATCTGGCCGAAAAACGTCTAGGCCTAGGCTACCGTATTTTTGTTTAGTTTAATTGCTAGAAATTTCCCACGCATCTATAAACGTAGTGCGGTTTCCAATCTGTAGACTGGCGTTAGGTAGAGCTCTCTAAGTCAACTGGTTCAGTTGTGATGACGATTTCCGTGGAGCGAATTTTGCCGCGATGTTGACAATATCGGAGCTTTTCAGACACTAATTTCGTCTGACATCACAACAATAACATTGATCCGACATCTCCATATTGTTTTCGGAGGTGCGGTGACGCAACGATCGGCTTTGTTTACATGCGTCGGACGCACGGCGTTCAGACCAAGCTGAATAGGCATTCAAGCTTGCTGCCTATTAACATGACACCCAGGCTCCTGCCCTTCTTTTGTGGTGTCCTTTGGAGGGCCTGCCCGGGCCAGGAGGGTTAAAGGGAGTAAGGCGTCTGGCAATAGATAGATAGATAGAATACCTAGTTCCTTTACAAGAACAAGAAAATAACAGAGAAGGATACTGTTCAGCCCGGATGAGAAGGACTCCTACACTCACCAAAGGAATAAGCACTTACGCCCCTCTTCCACCAAAGGGTCAAAATCCTTACCTACCAGCTTCTAGAGGGTTCTCCCTAATCCCCCAGATTAACCCTGACCGCATTTGTGACCTTTATGCTCCCATACACCCACACCTGTACATATCAGCCTAAGTCATCACTATGCTGGAGAAAACTGATCAGGGCAAGCAATTTCAGGGCTTTGTAAGCGTTGGCATTTCAACTTACAATGTCCTAAAATTACCCTCTCATTCAGTTGGTGACCATAGGCATACCTAGTCCAACAGGTCTGAGAAGTTACTTTCCTTATTGAGGGATCATTATTAGTAGTTGGCATTCCATCACCAATATTGAGTCTTGAATAGGCTGCAACTTTAATAATAGAAGGCTAAGGTACGAGGGCATACCCGCACTTCAAATTTCCATTATTAAAACCGAGCTAAAGTAAGACTACCAAGTGGAAGTTGGCATACCAAAATCACTTGTGTAGTACAGGGTCCTGCGAGATACCATCACTGGCACTCTACATATAGACATCCTTGGTGTATTAGTCTGTAGCATACTATTGGACTTTTACAACTAAAAGGCTTAAACACCGTCCCGAGTCTTTGAACCTCTTACAAAGATCAGTGGCAGTCGAGAAGATAAGAGTGGCCATAGCCATATTGTCTCCTCGTATATAGTGCCAACTCGTCATAACTGTGGCGCTATATTTAAGATCCTAAATCATGAGTACCTGAACAGAACTTTATCAACAATTAATATAAGGGTCAGGATAGTCGAGTATCCCTAAGCTTTAAGCTATATATACTCGCGTTCGTCCGATGAGGTGTCCAAATATATTTATAACTTTACGGAGCCACATATAAGACCCAACGTTCATTAATCCATCTGTAACTACTACTTCATACTACAGGCCAACCTGGATGGCCCAACGTATACTCAGAAGATGATAAGAAAACTTATTAATTCCAAGTGCCTGCTACTGGAATTATATCTATGAAAAACTGAAGAAGACGTTGATACTAGTGACGAGAGATAATAAATTAGAGTTCCATAAATCGACGCAAGGTGATAGTAAAGTTAGAGTCCCATATTGACTCTGCCAAAATTTACTCTGTGTGTATAGTTAGAGTCCTTATTAATCAACTCTGCTCAATTCTCATTAGTACACCAAGTGATAGTAAAAGTTAGAGTCCCATATTGACTCTGCCAAAATTCCCTCTGTGGGTGTATAGCTATAGAGTCCCTATGCATCGACTCTGCTCAATTCTCACTAATGCACCAAGTGATAGTACAAGATAGAGTCCCATATTTGACTCTGCCAAAATTCTATCTATATGTGTGAAGTTAGAGTCCCTAAATTTGACTCTGCCAAATCCTCACTAGTGCGCCGAGTGACAGTAATAATTTAAAGTCCCACATTGACTCTGTTAAAATTCCAACTGTATATGTAAATTAAGAGTCTCTAGGATTGACTCTATTTCCATTCTCACCAGTGCGCAAGGTGATAGTAAAATAACCAGAGTCCAGTGTATTGACTCAGAATATACTCTTGTCACTTTTAGTGTGAATTTAGCATCATACATACATATTAACTCTCTATATAATAGTGTGAAACGCTTCAGGCTTTTCATAACTATATGAGTGTGGTTTATATAATGTGGCACATTAAGCTTAACTAATAGATGCCTGAGCTCTGCCTAGATCTTCGATCGTACTAGAATAGTAGTCTTTACGTTTGTACAAAATTACCTATCTACTTTATAACCATATAATCTCTGATATAAATGTTTTTAGAGCTTAAGATAAATAAACTGTTCTTAGAATATAATCTCAGTGTTATATACAGATCCTCTATTTCTCATATGCATGTGTTGTATGAATTCTGAAATCTCCAGTCTTGAAAGAACTCACCTCAACCAATAGCTAAACTGATATAAAAATCACGCTATAACAAAAATGTGGCAGGATCCTCAAAGGGTTAAGGTTATAAGCAGGAATTCACTATACGAACATAATATTAAGACCATTATAAGTACCCTCGGGTCTACTCAATCCACAATGAGGGGAGGCACGATCCTCGGTGCTTCTAGAAGTGTGATAAACTCTACAATAGGTAGGTGAGTGTTTTTGCCTATTACATATAATATAGAAGTATAAAGATAGTTATGAAAGAAATACTATCAAGAGCAGTGGATGTTGGTGTATCGCTGAAAAGGGAGGGAATTGAGTGGAAGCTACCTATACTGCTGTTTGCGGATGATACAGTTCTGACGAGTGATAATGAATGGGAGTTGCAGGGTCTGGTAAATGAGTTTGGAACAGTGTGCGAAAAACGGAATTTGAAGGTAAATACGGGGAAGAGCAAGGTTATGGTCTTCGAAAGGGGTAAAGTCACAGAGTGTGAGATGAAGCTGAACGGTCAGGCTATGGAGATCGTCAACTCTTTTAAGTATCTGGGCAGTGTGTTGAGTAAAGATGGGACTATGGATGAAGAGGTGCGGGAGAGGGTACAACAGGGGAAGAGGGTTGTAGGAACGCTAAAAGCAGTAACAAGAAATAGGGTGGTCAGTATGGAAGTGAAGAAGTCCTTGCATGACAGTGTGGTAATCCCGACACTGACTTACGGAAGCGAAGCATGGACGTTGGTTGAGAGACTCAGACCAAGAGTGAGAGCAGTGGAAATGAATTACTTAAGGAGTGCGTGCGGAGTTACATGGAGGGATAGACAGACTAATGAGGAAGTAAGAAGGAGGTGTGGTGTGGAGGTAGATGTGCTGGAAAGTGTGAAAAGGAACAACTTGAGATGGTTCGGCCATATGGAACGTATGGAAAGCGAGAGAATGACTAAGAGGGTGTACGAGAGCGAGGTGGAGGGACAGAGGGGGAGAGGTAGACCGAATATGAGGTGGAAGGATGGAGTGAGGAAGTACATGAACGAAGGCGGTGCTGGTTGGGGGGAGGGGCGTCGACTGACTGGGGACAGAGGTGCATGGGGGCGGTTCGTTCGTGGCCACCCCTTCGGGGATCACGGCGTCAGGCAATAGATAGATAGATAGATAAAGATAGTTAGATAAGATGGGTAAATGTATTATATTACTACAGTTAATGTTCATAACATAATCAGATAACACTACACCCATCTGATTATATCGTGAACGCCAAATTCTGAAACATTTTACATACAGTAAAACGTTTATTGATTAGCTTGTGTTCGATAGGCCTACTAATACTGTATATATAGGGGCGTTGCACTTAGCATTCACGACTGCACATTACATTTTTGCCGACTTACTTTTCACCTATTCAAATACATATATTTTCCTTTGTATTGCATCCAGCTTCTTTTCATCTACCTTCTTATTAAATTTCTGTATAGTAGTTATTAACCCTTAATTAGCGGCGAGCAACATAAGTCGAGTTAAATAAAGCTGGACTATGTGGCGGCGCTCGACATAACTCGAGTGGCAATTTCAGCACGTAATGTGGCTGAGAGAGAGAGACAAGTGGTGGCAGGAGACTAGCGAGCGTATGACTGCTCCAGACCACCGCGGCGAACCTACTGACACAAATCTCAGCTCCCTCCTCCCTCTCTCACTCGCTACCTGCTTTTTTGCACTCGCGTTGCACGGTTATTGCAAGAAAACTATCCATCATACAAGGATCGTTTGGGTCATTCGAAAGCTCTGTTTACGCCTTCAGGGATAGGTACTTGTTTTACGTTCTGGTCTTATTTGGCATGAAAATTATCACGTAAACAGCCCTATTTTCTAAACACCCCGCTGTGCGGTACACATAAATAAACCGCATAGGCCGCTCGTAAGGTGTTAATATCATTATCTCCTTTAAAATATATTTGTAAATACTATTCAATTCGCACTATATAATCGTATTGGATGAACCTAATCACTCATACTTCATTACATTCAAATTTAATTTTCAGTCACATTCCTACTTAACTCTCCCAGACATATATGACGCGATCGAGTCATATGGCAGAGTGAACCAAAAAACTCATATGACGCGATCGCGTCCTATGGACTTATTACATTGCTAGAAAATAAGTTTATGACGCAATTGAGCCGGTTTTTTGGCTGGTAAGTCCGATAAGTTAGATGTACATGTGGCAAAATCTAGAAACCCCCTAGCGTCCCTGTGAGGGCCCCGCGGTGGTAGAGAGAGTCAGTTTCTTCCCATCAGCCAGCCTAGTAGATGGGTGTGTGCAGCCCTTTAAACCAAGGGGCCTCCATTTTGCCCAGCCTGGCTGGTATTACCGCCCTAATATAACCCAAACGAAGTGCTATATTGTTGGGTTATCGAGTGTGATTCTTATGTAGGGTATAAAAACCATGTTAGTGAAGTGTTTTGCTAGTCTGGTGTACGTGACCAAGGTGGGCTCCATGAGGGGCCATGGTTTCGCTTGTTTGTGGATCACTTTCATACCATATTGAGTCAATTATATTGCTATTTATCACTTGAAGTAGTGTATTTTACTTGTATAAGTGTTTATAGTGAAAACACTTTTATTACTGATCGAGCATTCTCTGGTGTAGGCTACGTGACCAAGGTGGTGGAGGGAGGGGCCATGCTTTTTGCCAAACGTTTTGCTTGTTTGTGGAACACTTTCATATAAATATCAGTCAATTATATTGCTATTTATCCGTTCAAGTAGTGTATCTTACCTTGTATTAGTGTTTCTTAGTGAAAACACTTTCATTACTGGTCGAGCATATGTCGCCATGCTCCCTCAGCCCTGTGCATTTTTGTTCGATAATTTAGTGGTGGAAAGTGCTTGCATTTTTGCTCGATAATTTATTGGTGGAAAGTGCTTGGGAGGTAAGTTTTTTATGGGCAAAAGCACTCTACATATACGGCTTGGTGGCCACGAGGGAATCTCAGCAGTGTGAGTAAGTACAGTCAACATTTTTGGTGGTGGTGGTGGTGGTGATGGTGGTGGTGGTGGTGGTGGTCGGGGTGGTGGTGGTGGAGATGGTGTGGTGTGGTGGAGATGGTGGTGGTGTTGGTGGAGATGGTGGTGGTGTTGACACCAATAGGGTAGGGTCCCTTTTCTGACCGTGGGCCAGGTCAGAAAATGAACCCAACCCAATTTGTGTCAACACCACCACCATCTCCACCAACACCACCACCATCTCCACCACCACCACCACCATTTTATTATTTTTATTATTTTTGTGTTTAGGCCTATTTTATTATTTGTATTATTATTATTTATTATTATACCTGTTATCCCTGTGTATGGGATCACCCATAAAAAAGTATTTATATTTGTATTTCATTTATATTTTTGCTTTATTATATTATAATTTATTATTATTATTATTATTTTATTACAATTATAATTATTTATTATTTATTATTATTTATTATTATACCCAACATAAATGTCCCCCACCATTATTTCTTTTATTTTTATTTTTCTAATTGTAGATTGATATAATATATATATAATATAATATAATTCGTGTTTATGTATTTATCTGTTATGCCCCCTCCCCCTCCCTCCCCCCCCATTATACTACCTCCCTCCCTCCCCCCCCTCCCCCCCCCCCCCCCTCCCCTCCCCCCCCATTATACCTCCCTCCCCCCCTCCCCTCCCCCCCCCCCCATATATATATATATATATTTTTTTTTTTTTTTTTTTTTTTTTTTTTTGGGAGAGGGTTATTTTTTATTTTATTTATTATAATTGTAGATATATAATATATATATATATATATATTATATATATATATAAATAATTCGTGTTTATGTATTTATCTATGTTATGCCCCCTCCCCGCCCCCCTCCCCCTCCCCTTCCCCCCTCCCCCCATATATATATATAGATATATATATATATATATATATATATATTTTTTTTTTGGGTTGGGGAGGGTTATTTTTATTTTTTATTTTATTTTTCTAATTGTAGATTGATAAATATAATTCGTGTTTAGGTATTTATCTATTCCTCCCCCCCCCATTATACCTCCCTCCCCCCCTCCCCTCCCCTCCCCCCATATATATATATATATATTTTGTTTTTATTTATTTTTTTTTGGGTGGGGGTTATTTTTTTTATTTATTTTTCTAATTGTAGATTGATATAATATATATATATATATATATATATATATATATATATATAATATAATTTGTGTTTATGAATTTATCTATGTTATGCCCTCTCCCCCTCCCTCCCCCCCCATTATACCCCCCTCCCTCCCCCATTATACCTCCCTCCCCCCCCCCCTCCCCCTCCCCCTCCCCTATATATATATATTTATTTTTTTGGGGGGTGGGGAGGTTATTTTTTATTTGTATTTTATTTTATTTTTCTAATCGTAGATTGATATAATATATATATATATATATATATATATATAGATATAATTCGTATTTATGTATTTATCTAAGTTATGCCCCCTCCCTCCCCCACTATACACCCTCCCCCTCTTCCCCCATTATATCCCCCTCCCCCCATATATAATTCAATCATCACTTCCGAGGTTCGGGGCCCACCTTCATTCACCCATCATCATCACCATCATCATCATCATCATCATCATAAAAAAAAAAAAAAAAAAAATCAATTTCTACTACATTTTGCACTACAGTGGATATAGGCCTCCTGGGGAAACCACTCTAAAAAAATAACGAGTCCAGTGCAGTACCTCTTTGGGTGGCTTGGAAATTTGCACATATTTCTCTGGTTTGACACCATATATATATAGATATATATATATATATATATATATATATATTTATATATATATAAATATATCCACACACTACATTACCATTACCATTTACCATTCTTTATATTTTGTTTGACACCTTGTATATATACTGTCTATATATATATATATATAATATATATATATATATATATATATATATATACATTACTTTATTTTATTTACGTGTACAATAAAATTATTTCTGAATTTATTACGTGAAGATTACCTGGCTTTCTTATTTTGTTTTTTCAGTGTCAACCCAGGAGCCATTTCCCTTCTCGTTGGAAAGGGTGTATATTGTGGCAAAGATATACAACTGTATAAACATTCTCATATATTTTCATAACAATAACAATGCATGGAAACAATTGCGCATTACTCACGAACCAATTACTCTATATTATTTTTGTTTTCACCATTGGAAAGAGCACAATTTTCCGATTCCGGTGATATATACAGTTATATACGTATCCGACCAAATAACGCAACCACGAGGTGGGGAACAGCTCGGAACCCGGCTAGCATCGCCGGAACAGAGACGGGTGAAGCGTAAATATTCGCATTTTGGCTCTTCATTTCAAATATTCATAGCGCAAAAAGTATTTGTCCTAGGAACTTCTAGTTTATTTTATACTCATTAGCATTATTTGCCGTATTCATTCAGCCTAAATTTAAAACCATACACTTCGTAGCAACGAAATAAATCGAAAATGTTATAAACAATATCAATCAAAATCAGATTTTTTTTTTTTTTTCGGTCACTGCCTGGAAACAATTGTGCATAGCTCGCGAACCAATTATGCTATATTATTTTTGTTTTCACCATTGGAAAGAGCACAATTTTCCGATTCCGGTGATATATACAGTTATATACGTATCTGGGCAAATAACGCAACCACGAGGTGGGGAACAGCTCGGTACCGGCTAGCATCGCCGGAACAGAGATGGGTGAAGCGGAACTATTCGCATTTTGGCTCTTCATTTCAAATATTCATAGCGCAAAAAGTATTTGTCCTAGGAACTTCTAGTTTGTTTTATACTCATCAGCATTATTTGCCGTATTCATACAGCCTAAATTTAAAACCATACACTTCGTAGCAACGAAATAAATTGAAAATGTTATAAACCATATAAATCAAAATCATATTTTGTTTTGTTTCGGTCACTGCTTGAGAACTATTGAAGATAAACAATTTCTGTTTTCAGATTTGGAAAGAGCAGAAAAAATACTATTATTTGAGCAAAAACAAAAATATGGTCACTCACAATTTAGAGCTAGGACGGTGTGAAGACAATTGCATGGGAAATAATTGTATTCCGGACTCATTTACACTTTCATATTTCGATTTATTTACATTTTTTTTTATTTTATCATGTACTATAAATATTCCTCTTTCCATTTATATATGATACATCACAATAAACAGCATTCTGGTGGATGGAAATCGCGAAAAATGTAAGGCTTCGACAACACTCATGAGCCAAATTCAAGACCCAAAATACTTGTCAAGCGCCTACTTGGACTTATTGGAACATAATATGTCGGAGGGAGTTAAGTCCACACTTAAATTTGAACATATATAATATGCTCAGACATACTGACACTAATGACATCATTTTGAATACAGTGTTCGGACAACTTTCACTATCTACTCATTTCGAGGATTAAAAGTAAGGCAATATAATATATATATCTTCGATAAACTGAACATTGCGTTTATTATTTATTTCTGTAATTACCTGCAGACACATTCAGTGTATCTCATTAACAATGGTAAACAACACCACTGATAAAACTGTGCTGCCTCCACACCATCTAGCTCATTACGGACGGTCGTGAAAATATTGAGGTCTCGGGTGGCATGTCAATGGTTTGGCTAAGAGTAAAATTATATCCAGGTGATATGACGGAAGGGAGCGCAATTACCGGGATTTTGGTGGTTTCTGTGTGTAAGGTGAGGAGGACTGTACTATGTTTACACAGTGGAGGTTTACACTATTTGGTTATATACTGTAAACCGAAGATAGAAGCGGCATATTATATATAAATTTGGATGATGTACAGTCACGAGTATAAATACTGCGACACCAACCAGATAACATTCGCCCATTCGTTTCGAAAGGTATTGCTAGACCTTTATTGTATATACCCAAAACGATTTCCTTATTCATTCTAGCTACCGTCAGACGATTTTATTCAGCATAGTATATACCTCTCGTGATGCAGGTGTTGACGTCATCTGGTTCATGTTGCAGCATTTATGCGCGTGACTGTACCATAATAATCTATGCATAAGATAGTGTGTGTACGTTAAGATGACTCAAGTATTAATAACGAACACTGATTTTGTAAATAACACTGAAATTAGATATGGAAAATTTCAGTTAAAATTAATATAGCATATACATTGAGAACAACAGAATTAGTAGCAATATAACTTGAACTACAATATTACTGGAATGGGCCGCAAGGTTTTTGAGATAATAGTTATTCAATATAACACTCCCCCCCCCTCTCTCTCTCTCCTAGCATTCCTCCCTCCCTCTCAGCACAGCAAATAGTCTGACTTGTTCACTGTCAACTCGGCCACATTTAATATTACTCGACATTTGCCTTCACTGAGAACCTTATGGGGCAGGGGCAGGAAGGTTAAGGGGAGATGGATTGGTAATCTGGTCCCCCTTCTTCCTCATGTTTAGCCCCATTAGTTTTCAGACTTTTAGACGTTCGGCCCCTTATATTAGGGATTTCAAAACCTTTCGCCCCATTCCATTGTCAATATTACGACTTTTCGTGTCAATTGGGAGGTTTGACGACCTCCCTTATAACCAAATAAGGAAAACCTCTTATTTGGTAGCAGTCTCGGAGTATCCAACGTAGGGCTTAGGATCTCAGCCGCTACCACAGCGGGCCGATTTATCGGTACTCACGCGAAGTACTAATAATCTCTAGGGTTGCACCTCAATTCACTACTAGGCACGTTGTACACACTCCGAGACGACTAAAGAAGGAAAAGAAAGCGAAGGAGAGAAAGAAGTTATAGTTACCCTTTTAATCTAGCTGCTCTCCTCTTAGCCATGCTCCATTTTCTATGAGCCTGCACCAGTACATGTAACAGTATCTAGGTATCAAGTAATTAGTTTAGCTTGGATGGACAGGCGATCGGCATGAGGGCGGGATACTCTGTCGTTGGATACTCCGAGACTGCTACCAAATAAGAGGTTTTCCTTATTTGGTTATAAGGGAGGTCATCAAACCTCCAAATTTAGTAGCAGTCTCTACGTTTCCAACGTATGGCTTGAGTCCCACATTGGAGGCGGACATCCAATAAACCACAAAAACCCAAGCCTTAGCAAAGTAGAGGACCAAGAAAAGACACAAATAAACATTTGAGTTTATTGGGAAAAAAGAGCGTAACAGTATAGTGCATACTAAGAAAATACAGTTACTAGCGTATCAGTCGAGGGTCTAAAATGCACAGGCAGGTAAAGGAATAGGTCATGTCGACATTGGAATGGCACACCAACTTGGGAAAGGTGAAGTCAATTGTAAAGTATTACAATAACAAACAGCACGGCACAGCAGGTGGATGACCTCCGAAGACGCTCTGTAAGTACAAGAAATGGGTATGAGGCATAGGCATACCAATACAAAAACCCGTAGACAGTATAGTCCAAATGTAATAAACGTTAAGAGTTACATCCTTAACATTAAACAGACAGTACTGTTCATACAAGTATTGAAAGAGAAAGTCTTTGTACAAGAATACAAAAAGAACTCCTCCCCCCTGTTTTAGGGAAAGGAAGAAAATACAGCATGGGATGAAGAGACACAGGAGATGGTGGACGTCACCATATGACACTCTGTAGTTACACGACATGGGTAGGAGGCAGCAGCATACCAACACAAAACCCGGAGACAGTGGAGTCAGAATGTAAAAATTGTAAGAGCGAAATTCTAAAGTGAAGCCAAGTGTAAAGTATTCACAAAAACACAAGGCATGGCATAGCTGGCGGATGTCATAATAGGACACTCTGTAGTTACATGACATGGGTAGGAGGCATAAGCATACCAACACAAAACCTGGAGACAGTGGAGTCAGAATGTAAAAACTGTAAGAGCTACATCCTCAATACTAAACAGACAGGACATACAGTACATGTATTGAAAGAAAGGCTTTGTACAAGCATACACAAATACCTCCCCCACCCCCCTTTCAGGGAAAGGTGGAAAATACGGTATGGGACGAATACAGCATGAATAGAATCAGGATGGATGACGAAGCAGGTGACACGTTGGTTTAACGCAATCCAAGGTATACCCAGCCTGGCCGTGGACATGGAGAGGTACAAAGAGACAAATGCACTGCGGGGGGACCATAACCCTGTGTCGGTTATGTCAGTGTATAAACATAAGAGCCCTGCCCACTTGCCGTGGTGTCGACAACCCATATTAGATTGGGATCCCCACCCCCCCTCACACAACGCATCTGTGTCTATCCAGATGGCCGCCGGGGGAGCAGTCCAGAGCACCGCTGCAGCAAGCGAGCCCCGAGCGACCCAGTGTGACAGTCTCATATGTAGCAAGCACGGTACCGGCCACAGCCAGGAAGGGGGGGGGGGGGGTGGGGGGGGGGTGATTCAGGGAAGTGTTAGGGGACCAGCAGAACAAGGTGGTCGAGTCCGAGTGCCGCCCAAAGTAAAGATCCCAGCAGGGAAAAAACCCAGAACACGTTCGTGAACAAGAACGGGCAGAACACGACACGCGAAATGTTGATGCGTACACCTGACTCCGGGAAACAGGAGCACTGTGTAGGTCCCATGGCCCTCAATGTGGAGGTGGGAGGCCTGCCTTGTTAAACAGCCATTGTAAACCCAAGGCTCGCGACACGGACGACTACAGCGAGTGTGTCCAGTACACAATGTGTGTAGAAGATATTATCGTGACAGCACCCCCCCCCATACATGGACTGGATTACCTGGGCCACCTCCTGAGACACTGCGTCGATGACGGGAAGGGCGCCCGAGAGGAGGTTGAGACCTCCACCTCCAGGTCAGACCCTTCTATACCACCGTCGTGCCCACGTCCGGCGTGGCTAGTGCCGGAAGTGGGGGCGGGAGAAGCCGGTGCGGGCGCTTTGTGTCAGGCCCACCACCAAGTCAATGAGACGGCCAGGTGAGGGGAGAGGGTATTGGCCAGGAGGAGCTATGCGTTGTGCGGAGCATAGCCTCCCATAAACTCGTCATGGAGAAAGGAACTACCACGGCCAACCCCCGTCCTCCTGGCCGTCCTGGCGAAAACGGAGAGCGGGCCTCGCGCTCTGGCCAGTCCCCCTCCTGTCCGAGCAAGGGAGCGTAGGACGAGGGGTTCGGAAATTGCCAGCATAGTTCACCCACAGGACGGGACGGCAAACTGGGTACAAACGGCCACGGGAGGAGCGTACACAACCCCCCCCCCCGCGGCCCTTCCCATGGCCCAAGCCCAAGGCCCTGGGCTCCTTGCCGGCGACGGACCTCCACTCATGGTTGGAGGAGGACGACGAGGGCTTTGCCACGACCTCCCATTAGGCGGAGCATGTGTCGCTCACCACAAGCAAGAAAGCCTCCTGCCAAGCCACCCCCAGGAACAGTCCCGGACTTAAAAGGCCCATCAGGTGGAAGTGGCTGCGGACTTCGGCAGGGGCTGACGAGCAGAAAAACCACCCGAACCTGTCGACGGCAATGGGTGGCGAGCTTCCTGGATTGGGTAGGAAAAGCAAATTCAACGTAGAGCTTAAGATCCCAGTGAAGTCTGAGGAGCGGATCAGCAGGCCAGACACAATAGCGGTGGGGATGGTCGGTAAAATTTCAATGAAGAAAGGGGGGAATCCAATACACACAGGACCAACGCCACGTGAGCGGAGGCCTGGGACCTTTCAGCGGGTCTCTGTTTCGATCTAGGCGCAAGAGGCCGCCTGTGGAGCGGATTTGAGGCACAGAAGGAAACAGAGGACATATCAAGGGAGGAAACCCTGCTAAGCAGCTGTTCCCTGGGTGCAGATGAATGCAAAGGGCATAAATAACCAGAGGAAAAAGCTATGTGGCCGATTCCTGGTTACAGATACAGGTCACAGGGTACATCCAAGAATAGAAAATCCACCTGTGGAGTGGGTTTCTATAGAAAGAGGAAGAGGCAGAGGACACCCCACCTGTTTGGCGGAAAACGTGTGTAAACACAACGTGGAGTCAAGGCCAAACCTCCCTTTCAGTAAAAAGTCAAGTGTGAGGTACCTGACACCTAATTGGTACAAATAGGAGGGCGAATCCAAGACAGACAGGACAATTGCCACGTGAGCAGAGTCCTGGGACTTTTCAACAGGTCCCTGAGTCCACCTAGTACAGTAGAAGGCCGCCTGTAGGGCAGAAACGAGGCACAGAAGGAGGACACAGAGGATAGGAAATCAGCTAAGTAGCCATATCCAGGACCGTACATACATTCAAACTTAGACAGGGCACCAACTCCATCAATAACCAAGGAAAAAGGTGATGAGGCCGATTCCCAGATACAGATACAGGGTACATCAAAAAGTAGAAAATTCGCTTGTAGAGCGGAATTCTAGAAAAAGATGAAGAGCCAGAGGACACCAGGAGACCCTCGCCTATGTGGCGAAAAAACGTGTGTAAACACGAATGTCGAATCAACTTGTCAAGGGAATGTGTGCCGACACAGCTCTTCCATTACACGATCATTCCTCCCCCCCCCCCCCCCTATCCCCCGATCCACCTCGAGGACATCAGTGAGACCGAACGGGGAATTGAGAGGAGAGGGCTGGGCACAGGGCAGAGGCAAGGTGTATGTAATGGGAGATGATATCCCATGATTGACGGAGAGACCTCTTGGTCCGTCGTCCTTCCTCCGATGCAGGGTGCGATTCCAGGAGTTGAAGGGCGGAGAGACAAACTCCACATTGTCGGGGGGTCGTAGACATCCTTGCCGTAGCAGGCCGTGTGGAGACATCATCCCCGATGGCCCAGCATGGCCGACCGATTGTATGTCGGGCGGAAGCAGGGAGGATACCAGTGGAGGCGAGACAGGGTAAAAATATGAGGCAATATAGCCAATATATATGGGACACCCAAGTAAGACAATATCCATGAATACGCCAAGTAGCAATGATGACAAGGAAAGTCAAGTACAGCCACCCACACCGTAGACCATCAACACCAGGGCTGGGACAAGCCCCTTAGCAAGACCCAACTCTGGTGAACAGGTCCAAAATCCATTTGGGGAAAAGAGACCCCGTTCAAAATACCTGAGAACCCTCTGTATGAGCGGAGGTAGGAAGGAGCGCAGCGGTGATGGGTCAGGTATGGCTGGCAGTAGAGCGGGCACAAGCTGGAAGGAAAAAAGTCAAGTGTGAGCTACCCAACAATACCCTATTAGTAGAAATAAGGGGGGAGGGAATCCAATACACATAGGACAATTGCCACTTTGGGCAAAGACCTAGGACTTTTCAACAGGTCCCTGAGTCCACCTAGTATACTAGAAGGCAGCCTGTAGGGCGGAAACTGGGCACAGAAGGAGAACACAAGGGATAGGAAACAGCCAAGTAGCCACGACCAGGTACAATTAGTCAAAGGGCATAACATGTAGACAGGGCTCCAACAATATCAATAAACAAGGAAAAAGGCTATGTGGCCAATTCATTGATACAGATACATGGCACAGGGTACATCAAAAGTAGAATAACCGCTTGTAGAGCGGAGTTCTAGAAAAGATGAAGGAGCCGAGGACACCAGGAGACCCTCGCCTGTGTGGCGAAAAAACGTGTGTAAACACAAATGTCGAGTCAACTTGTCCAGGCCTAGGCTCCCTGTGATCGGGAACCTTACAGTTTCCAGACATCGGCCCCCCCCCCCCCCCCCCCTATGCTCAAGTAAACACAGGCAGGGGAAGAACAGAAACAGCTAAAATGTAAGAAAAGCGAGAATTTTAGCAAGAGCGACGAGACCGAGACATCCAAGTCAGTTGAGACAAGAGGAGAAGAAGGAAAGGTCCTGTATGGACCATCCCAACTGCGGTCAGCTCAAGGCAAAAAACCGATTAGCTTAGTTACACAAAACATAAAGGCAAGAATTTTAACAAGAGCATATAAGACCATAACCACCAAGTCAGTAGAGACAAGAGGAAAATAGAAGGAAATGACCTGTGTGGCCCATTCCGACTTGATCCGCTCAAAGTAAAAAACAGGCCTAGCTTAGTTACACAAAACACAGAAAAAGATAAAACACTAGGGCAGCATCAATCCCTGAGTAAAAGAACCTAGTAACAAAGCTAAACACTGCCCGAGAATCCCACAATTACGTTAAAGGAATAAAATAAAAGTTAGGTTAGCTTAGGGTGCGACTGACACTGTTACCAGAACCACGTATCCTCGAGTCAAGTAGGCCCGGGGAAACGAAAAGGAACTGACAAAAGTGTGAACCAGGCGACGAATTACAAGACCACCAACTATGGACATGTTGAAAAACAAGTCAGAAGGGCTTATAGATCAAGTGGAGACCAAAGCAGCATGTTTGAAAGAAAATAAAGGCTGTATGCCCTATGCTCTTACAAAAGCAGAATCCGGAGAAACTTCATGCTCAAGTCTTGTAAAACTTCGACACGTAGTCATACGAAAAAAAAAATAAAAAAAAAAATGGGAAAAGAAACACAATGCATCACGCGGAAAGCATACATCCCCCCCCCCCCAAGTTACGTTAAGGGTTTTTAAAGTGAACACAAACCCGAAAAGCGAGGGTAGAATAGCGCACTCAACGACCGCTACGCGGCGCCGAGGACCAACCATCCCCGAAGTAAACAATATAATTCAACACGTCTCCAGCACTAAGCGTACACCAAAAACACGCTATAAATACAAAAAAGTGCTGCCTACATCACTGAAATGTCTTTCTAAAACCTCAACAGCCTGAAAAGGCTCACACTCTCTTTGTTGAAGCAAAGGGGCAGGCAAAAACAGGCACTCGCGGAACACAGAAAAAGGTGTGTGTCATCGACGGTGTGCGCAAAGAGACTGATACTGTTACATGTACTGGTGCAGGCTCATAGAAAATGGAGCATGGCTAAGAGGAGAGCAGCTAGATTAAATGGGTAACTATAACTTCTTTCTCTCCTTCGCTTTCTCTTCCTTCTTTAGTTGTCTCGGAGTGTGTATAACGTGCCTAGTAGTGAAATGAGGTGTACCTCTAGAGATTATTAGTACTTCGCATGAGTACCGATAAATCGGCCTGCTTTGATAGTGGCTGAGATATTAACCCTTTATTGGCGGCGCGCAACTTATGTCGTGTGAAAGAAATTTGGACTAAGTGGCGGTTCACAACATATGTCGTGTGCCATTTTCACCACGTAATGTTGCTGAGAGAGAGAGATAAGTGGTGGCAGGAGAGTAGCAAGCGTATGACTGCTCCAGACCACCGCGGCGGACCTACTGACATGAAATCCACCCTCCCCCACCCTCACGCACTCGCTACACAGGGAATTATGTAGGGAAACTACCTAATTACATGGTTTTTGCACTCGTGTTGCGCGATCGGTGCAAGAAAACTAGCTGTCGTACAAGGATGGTTGGGGAGTCATTGGAAAGCTCTGTTTATGCCCTTTCAGGGATAGATACTTGTTTTACGCTCTGGGTCTTATTTAGGCATGAAAATGATCACGTAAACAACCCTATTTAGGGTAAAAACACCCCGCTGGGCGGTACATATAAATTACCACCTAGGCCGCTCTTAAGGTGTTAAGCCCTACGTTGGAAACGTAGAGACTGCTACTAAATTAGTATTTTTCCTGGAGAGCGATAGCGAGCCTGTAATTTAAGAGGAACCGGCTATTGGCTGGGATATTTTTCAATCAAAAAATATACAAATATATTTTGAAGGAGGGTTTTGGAGGGGTGCTTCTTAAGATCTGTATGTGGTAACCCAGTGTCGAACCCTGGTAGGATCACATGCTTTCATAAGTTTAATTCTCCCTACCAATAAATGCCTACAGTAGCCGATAGAGGCACTGAACGCAATGTTTACCGCAGTGCATTGTGGGAAATTGGCGATATCGCGGAGCTATCCACCCTCCCTCTCATTCAACAATTCTTTATTATAAGCAGTTAGTCGAAATTTCTGTAGCTGACATATACTTTGGTCTATGCATACTATTGTTTTATAATATTTAAAATCACCCATATTCATAAATAACTTATATATATATAATACAAAGTCAGCAAGTATTTTCGTGGCTATTTTGTTATGATAATTAATCAGGTTATAATTATGTTTGTAGTCATTATCAGCTGCATATGAACTTTCCCTTTATTACTATATCATATATGCCCATAGTGTAGTCTAATACTGTAAAATAAAAAACATGTAGAATCATAAAACATCGAGATAAACTGTGTATATTCTAGGTGTTGGGTATTGTTAATTTTGACAGTCATAGCCCTGGCGCTAGTTCAGAAGCGTCCACCAGAGGTCTCAGATGAATTTTTGATAGGGTCATTTGGGAGGTTTTTGGTGTGGGAGTGAAATTAATGTATGAGATTCCTTATATTTTCCACTCTTTTCTCTTATCTTCTCTCTCCCAATATCTATAATATCACTCTTCTATTCTATCTCCTCTCTCCCATTACCAATATCCCACCCTTCCCTCTTTTATGACCCCCCCCCCCTCAACTTTAAGGGGGAATGGGGGTATATATTTCTTCATCAACTCTGCGTAAGCAGAGTGGTATCGCCCCCCGTATAGTGGTACATGCCGGCCGAAATGTCTGTCCGTCCGAGAACTCCTAGATCGTTTGACGGATTTATACCAAACTTCACACGAACCTTCGGTGCGTGAATTCGAGGGTAATTAAACATTTTGTTTTTTAATTTATGCAATAGTTATGATCTTAGGTCCAATTTTTTTTTTTCCCCCCCCCCCCCCCCCCCCCCCCTTCAGGACCCCCACCCCCCACCCTGTACCTATTCCCTGTGTGTGTGTGTGTGCCCTGTAGGGGCACACACACACAGGGAAAAGCCACACATCATACACATGTCTCAGATGTGATGATAATGGTGAGACGTCTGTCTGTCTTTCCGAAAACTCCTCCTAGACCGTTCGACGGATTTTCACACAAACTTCTAACGAACATTCGGTGCGTGAATGCGACGGTCAGTTAAAAAAGATGTTTTGAATATGTGCAATAGTTATGATTTTAGGTCCAAAATATGGTTTTGCCCTCCCCCCCCCTCCCCGGATCCCTCAAGACACCCACCCCCCACCCTGTACCTGTTCCCAAGCAATGATGATGGCGCCATCGTTCAGGGGGTGAAAAAAACATGCGATGCATTTGTTAGGTTAAGTTAGTTTAGTTGACATTAGAAGTGATGGTAGTAATAGTGGGGATAATGCTGATAGTAGTGATGATGGTGATAATAGCAGTGATAATGGTTGTAGATTTAGTGATAATAATGACAGTAGTGATGATGATAAAAGTTGTAGATATGATGGTGACAGTACTCGTAGCAGTGATGATGGTCATAATAGTATTCATAATGGTGACATTAGTAATGATGATTGTAAGATGATGGTGACAGTATTAGTGATGTTGGTAAGTAGTAGTGATGATGGTGAAAGTTGTAGTAATGATGAGAGTAGTAGTGATGATGAGAGTAGTAGTGATGATGGTGAGAGTAGTAGTGATGATTATAATAGTAGTAGTGCTAATTATATTAATGATGATAGTGACTAGTAGTGATGATGGTGACCGATCGCAGAGTTGGGTATGCCGTTTTGATTTTGGGCGAAACGGCACTTCTATCTATCTATCTATCTATATGCTCAGGCCCAATCCCCATTTTGGGGATAGCCGTCTCAAGACAGAGCAAGAACAGGGAAAACACAAAAACAACATAAAACAACAAATAAACACAGATAAAAAGCACAAACTCACACACATCCAGGTCACCCAGGAGAAGACCCAGAGACCCGGGTCACCAAGGTCGCTCCAGCACTCCCCCGGCCCCCGACCACCCTGAGAGGTTCCGATCTCGGCAGGCAGGCATGCAGCGGAGCCAAAGCCACAAGCCCTCCCACCACACTTCCAGGCACACCCTTCATATTAATCGTCTCCCCGGGCCAGGCGCCTGATGGACTATTATCTAGTCCAACTTGCACCTGACCCCTTACTCCAAATGACCACGTGTTCACTCAACTATTCACAAGCATTCTCCATTCACTCCTGTCCACCACCACTTCCCCTGCCTGATCTATAGTCATTCCTCTATCATCCAAAACCTTTCTTACACAGTCTCTCCATCTCAATGTGGGTCTTCCTGCCCTTCTATCTCCCCTTGTACCTGACTCACATATTCTCTTTGTAAGCCTTTCATCTCCCATTCGTTCAACATGACCATACCAGCTCAGCACCCTTCTGTCCACTCTGGCTGACAAATGTTCCTGCTGCCCCACTCTCCTACGTATCTCTTCATTCCTCAATCTGTCTCTACGAGTAACTCCACACATACTCCTCAAGCAGCTCATCTCCATCACATCCAGCCCTCTTTTCTCCTTTTTCTTCAGAGCCCATGTCTCAGCCCCATACATCACTGTTGGCACAACAATTCCTTGATACAGTGCACTTTTTACTTTCACTCCGAGATTTCTCGTCTTCCACATACTTCCCATTGCTCCGAAAACCTTCCTTCCTTCACACACTCTCTGTTTTATCTCCACTTCCATACCTCCACTCATGCTTATCGTTCCTCCTAGATATTTAAAACACTCTACTTGTTCCAATATTTCCCCATCCAGCCTCACATCTAGATTCACCCTATGCTCTCCCCTATTACACACCATTACTTTACTTTTATTGACGTTCACCTTCAGTTTCCTCCTTCCACAAACCACACCAAACTCTTTGACTACCCGCTGCAGTTTCTCATCAGAATCCGCCACCAATGCTGTGTCATCAGCGAACAGCAACTGATTCAACTCCCAATCTCTACCATTCTTCCCTACTAAACCCAATCCTCTTCCCATAGTTTTCCTTTTCACATCCCTCACCACACCATCCATAAACATATTAAACAGCCATGGTGATATTACACAACCCTGTCACAAACCTACCTTTACCTCAAACCATTCACTCAACTCACCATTTCCTACTCTCACACATACTCTGCTCCCTTCATAAAAACTCTTAACTGCTTCTAACATATTTCCTCCTATTTCATAAATCCTTAACACCTTCCACATTGCTTGACGGTCCACACGATCATACTCTTTTTCCAAGTCCATAAATGCCCAAAATATCTCCTTATGCTTCTCTAAATACTTCTCGCATAACTGTCTTACTGCAAACATCTGATCCACGCACCCTCTTCCCCTCCTAAAACCGCACTGTTCTTCTCCTATTGCAACTTCCGTACACTTTATTATCCCTTCTATCAACACCCTGCCATACAGCTTTCCAACCACTGACAATAAACTAATACCTCTATAACTTGAACTCTCCTGCCGATCTCCCTTCCCCTTGTACAACGGCACAATACATGCACTCTTCCAGTCTATTGGTACCATTGACACAGCAAAGCACACATTGAAAAGTCTCACAAACCAATCTATTATCACATCTCCACCCTTCTTTATACACTCCACAGCAATACCATCCAAACCTTCTGCTTTTCCCGCTCTCATTTGTTTCACTGCTTCTTTCACCTCATTTTCCTCAATCCTTTCATTCATTCCCTGCCACCTGGGTGGCCTGGGTAACCTATCTCCATCCACCTCTGCTTCAATCACTGCTTCTCTTCCATCTCTTGTATTTAACAAAGATTCAAAATACTCGGCATATCTTTTCCTCACTTCAACTGGTTCCACTAGTAATTCTCCATTTTCATCTTTCACTTACTCTTCCCTCTTTTGTCCTCCTTTCCTTACTTTATTTACCTCCTTCCAGAACATCTTCTTTCGTTCTTCAAAATTCTCACTCAACCTTTGACCCCACCTTTCGTTTGCATCTTTTTTCGCTTCTCTAATTTTCCGTTTTGCCTCTCTCCTTTTCTCCTTGTCCCTCTCCCATACCTCAACACTACCATCCTGTAAAACCCTCTCAAAACACTGTCTCTTCTCCTCAACTGCCTTTCTCACCGTATCATTCCACAACTCGCTTCCCTTCCTGATACCTCTGCCTCCTACTTTCGTTTTGCCGCATACTACCTCTGCACTTGCTTTCACTCCTTCCTTAAACTGTTGCCATTCAACCTCTACTTCTCTCTCTTCCATCTCTCTCACTTCCATCCACTTTTCATTTAGTCTTTCCTTGTACTCCCTCTCTTTTTCACTCTTCTCTAACTCACTAACTTTTATTACCTCTTACTTCACGCTTGTCTCTTATTCTCCTGTAACTCTTAACTCTTAGCTTTCCCTCCACCAGGTAATGATCTGACATACCCTCTGCCTCACCTCTCATCACATTCACATCCAGCAGTCTACACAATCTTTCCCTTGTCACCAGCACATAATCCATCAATGCCCTCTCTACAATTTCTCCCCTCACAAGTCTATGCACTTCTACTTTATTTATATATTTTTGTATATGTTTTGTTTTGTTTCCTCCTTAGTACTCCATCAACCTTAAACATTCTAACCATTACACCATCAAGACAGTTATAAGTACAGCACATAACCACGGTTGATATTCATTTATCGAATACTGGATATTTATTTAACCCCTTATTGGCGGCCCACAACATAAGTCGAGTTAAATAAATTTGGACTATGTGGCGGCTCACACCATAAGTCGTGTGGCAATTTCAGCACGTAATGTTGCTGAGAGAGAGAGACAAGTGGCGGCAGGAGAGTAGCGAGCGTATGACTGCTCCAGACCACCACGGCGGTGCAACTGACACAAATCCCACCCTCCTCTACCCTCTCACACTCGCTACATAGTGAATTGTATGGGGAAAGTACCGAATTACATGGTTTTTGCACTCGTGTTGCGCGGTTGTTGCAAGAAAACTATCGGTCATACAAGGATCGTTGTGGTGTCATTGGAAAGCTCTGTTTATGCCCTTTCAGGGATAGATACTTGTTTTACGCTCTGGGTCTTATTTAGGCATGAAAATGATCACGTAAACAGCCCTATTTTGGCTAAAAACACCCCGCTGGTGGCTACATATTATATACCGCCTAGGCCGCTCTTTAGGTGTTAATCATGTACTGTACTCAACTGCACTATGAATAGTCTAATGCTTAAGCGAAAGGAAAGAATATTTTATGAGAAAGGAGAAAAGATAGAAGAGTGAAGCATAAAGGTAATGGAGGAGAGAAGAAAGGTGAAGCGTGAAAAATAAACCATCATATTAACCCCTTCTGTACCGACGACGTATTGTTATCAGTGTTTTGGCTACTCAAAGTCGGTTTTATTCAATTTAAAAGAGGCCTGAAACACTTATCAGGCTTCGAACTATCTCACTTAACCCTTATAACTACCACAGATCCATCTTAACCCTGTCCGACATAAGTTGCTAACTTACTGATGGGGTGGCGGAGTGCCCGGTATTTCCCTCACAACACTTTCTCTGACACTGAGGTACCGGTAGAAGTCAGAGGTATTTGGGGTTGCCACCAACCGACAGATTCTGATCTAACTTACCTAACTTACTGAGCTCAATATGACGCAAATGCGTCATATAACTTACTTATTGAGCTACTACACTACGTTCATATGACGCGATCGCGTCATATATTACGGAGAGGGTTAAACTGCACAGAATCATCTAAATGCAGTTAGGATAAAATTTATAAGACGTCGCCGGTACAGAAGGGGTTAATTCTATGACATCTTTATCTTTGTGTATGTCGCCATTTCAGGTACTTCCGAAAAATATTTAAACATAATTAATATAGTATTCTTCATTGCTTCTCTTATTTTAACGTGCGTTTTACTTTCCATTCCATTTGGTAGCATGTTTAATGGTAGTCTGATACACAAATTAAGCTAAATCCTGTGTTCGTTGCCGGTTTATGAGTAATAATGCCATCATCTATTATGAGGGTAATGTTTAATTTTTTGTATCCATATGTATTATATATATATTAATAAATGTTTTAGTTTCCTCCCACACCTCATAGATAAATTTGTACATTAGCCGGTTCCTCCTAAAAATTACATGCTCGCTGTCGCTTGCCATAACAAACTCGACATATAAATGCTGCGAAAGTTCCTAATATTGACAAATGAATGGGGTGAAAGGTCTTAAAATCGCCAAACTAATGGAACGTAAGTCTAAAAATCTGAAAACTAATAGGCATAAACATGAGAGGGAAGGGGGGCCAGACAAAGCAACCATCCCCCCTTAACGATGTATCCTGATCTATATGTCATGAAGAACACACTGACAATAACGAGATCAAAATGAGACGGTGATAGTGACTCAATTAATATTATTTTTGTGTTATTGTGACGCAACTAATGTTGGTGTATCGCAGTCATGGGTTTATAATAAAATGTCGGGCTGGGAAACATAAAAGGATAGATAGACAGACAGAGGCAAAAATATGCAATAAAACAAATGACATTCACACAGACGAGTAAATAGAGATCATTTCATAAATATTGAAATTTGTATCTACCTAAAAAGTGTCAACAGGATAAAATGTTTTATCATATCAAGTGATGAAAAATCAAAGGATTATTTCATTGCAGATATCCAGTTGTTTCATTCCAGTCTACCAGGGATTGGCAATTCTATATATAAGTGTAGAAGCCCAAGGCTTATGTATGAGAAAGAGAGATCGCTCTTCCACTACCCTCTAGACATTCTTAAACTATCAAATAGTTTTGACTTTCACTGTACCCTCTTAACACCTTATTGGCGGGCTAGGCAGTCTATTTGACCGTACCGCACAGCGTTTTTTTTTTTACCCTAAATAGGGTTGTTTACGTGATCATTTTCATGCCTAAATAAGACCCAGAGCGTAAAACAATATATATCCCTGTAAGGGCGTAAACAGAGCTTTCCAATGACACCCGAACCATCCTTGTACGACCACTGGTTCTCTTGCAACGATCGTGCAACACGAGTGCAAAAACCCTGAAATAAGTTAATTTCCTTACATAATTCCCTGTGTAGCAAGTGAGAAAGGAGGGGGGAAAGTAGAATACAGTTCAGTATGTCCACGGTGGTCATGGGGAGCGGTCATAGGGTTGCTACGCTCGTCCCACCGCTCAGCTCTCTCTCTCAGCAACATTACGTGCTGAAAATGGGGCTCGGCAGATGTCGCGCGCCGCCACTTAGGCCAGTTTTATTTCATTCGACATATGTTGCGCGCCGCCAGTTAGGGGTTAAACAACAAAAAATACTTTACATGTAGCCAAAAACAATAAATAAAGTAGACGTGCCGTTTCGCCCAAAATCCAAACGGCATACCCAACTCTGCGAAGGGTTACCATCATCACTAATATTACCACCAGTATTACTACTAATATCATCAATACAATTGTCACCATCATCACTAATACTACCATCATCACTAATATTACCACCATCATCACTAATACTATCATCATCTCTACAATTGTCACCTTCTAATGTCAACTAAACTAACTTAACCTAACAAATACGGGTGAGTTTTTTTTTTGTCCCTTGAACGATGGCGCCATCATCATTGCTTGGGAATAGGTACAGGGTGGGGGGTGGGGGTCCTGATGGGGGAGGGGGGGGGGGCTGGTTGAGGGGGGGGGGGCAAACCATATTTTGACCTAAAATCATAACTATTGCACAAATTCAAATGTTTTTTTTTTAATTACCGTCGCATTCACGCATCAAATGTTCGTGTGAAGTTTGGTGAAAATAGGTCGAACGGTCTAGGAGGAGTTATTGGACAGACAGACAGACAGACATTTCGGCCGGCATGTACCACTATACAGGGGGCGATACCACTCTGCTTACGCAGAGTTGATAATAATGATCAAGTAGACGTGCTGTTTTGCCCAAAATCAAAACGGCATACCCAACTCTGCGAAGGGTTACCATCATCACTAATATTACCACCATTATTACTACTACTATCATCATCACTACAATTGTCACCATCATCACTAATACCACCATTGTCACTAATATTACCACCATCATCACTACTACTATCATCATCACTACAATTGTCACCTTCTAATGTCAACTAACCTAACTTAACCTAACAAATACGGGAGTTTTTTTTTGCCCCCTAAACGATGGCGTTTTTTGTGAGTGTGCCCCTACGGGGCACACACACTCAGAACGCCATCATCATTGCTTGGGAATAGGTACAGGGTGAGGGGTGGGGGTCCTGAGGGGGAGAGGGGGGGGGGGGGGCGGGCAAAACCATATTTTGGACCTAAAATCATAACTATTGTTCAAATTCAAAAAATATGTTTTTAATTACCGTCGCATTCATGCACCAAATGTTCGTGTGAAGTTTGGTGAAAATACGTTGAACGGTCTAGGAGTTATCAGACAGACAGACAGACAGACATTTCGGCCAGCATGTACCACTATACGGGGGGCGATACCACTCTGCTTATGCAGAGTTGATAAAGTAAACGTGCCGTTTCGCCCAAAATCAAAACGGCATACCGAACTCTGCGATCGGTCACCATCATCACTTCTAGTCACTATCATCATTAATATCATCAGCACTACTACTATTATAATCATCACTACTACTCTCACCATCATCACTACTACTCTCATAATTACTACACTTTCACCATCATCACTACTACTTACCAACATCACTAATACTGTCACCATCATCTTACAATCATCATTACTAATGTCACCATCATGAATATTATTATGACCATCATCACTACTACTAGTACTGTCACCATCATATCTACTACTGTTATCATCATCACTACCATAATCACTACTGTCATCATTATCACTAAATCTACAACCATTATCACTGCTATTATCACCATCATCACTACTATCAGCATTATCCCCACTATTACTACCATCACTTCTAATGTCAACTAAACTAACTTAACCTAACAAATACGTCGCAAGTTTTTCTCACCCCCTGAACGATGGCGTTCTGTGTGACTCTCACACAGAACGCCATCATCATTGCTTGGGAATAGGTACAGGGTGGGGGGTGGGTGTCCTGAGGGGGGGGGGTGGGAAAGGGGACAATCTGATATCCAAGATGTTTCATAATGGCAAAGAAACGCTGAAGCTAAACTTGGGCCGAGACACGAACCCATAGAAACACCATCACACTGTTTGTAATATGTACCATTAAACATGAAAATATTGTCCTCTACTGCCAACTTAAGCAGGTCCCTAAATTGCTTCCGGCTAAAACCTTGGACATATTCTACATCACTAAACAATTTATCAGTGCATATATCGATCGTTTCAGCAAGTGGGATATTTGTGAAAAGGGAAGTAATATCAAAACTGGCCATGAAACAGTCTCCATAATTAAGTTCTGTGATTTCTTTTACAAAGGAAAATGAACTAGCTGTAGTATACTGATTAACGGTGATAGGCGAAATAATAGGAACTAAGAATTTGGCAATATTATAGTTAAAAGTCCCGATTGCTGAAAGGATCGGTCGCAGAGGATAGTTGTCCTTATGCACTTTGGGTAACCCATACAAGACTCCCGGTTTTGAACCGGTTGCATAAAGTTTCGAAAATACATCAGCACTGATCACACAAGCGTCCTTAAGTTTCCTCAAAAGTCGGTTGATCTTATCTTCATACTTTAGTATTACTGCTAGAATATTACCAGAACATCTTGGTAAGTCTGTTCGAACAGACCGATTTTTATCTAAGCCACTTCACTCAGCTATTCGGGACCACTCACATGCATTAGATCACCCTATAAATAGAGAAAAAAAAATCAATTTTAACTAGTGGTAGGACTGACACTGACCTGTTGATATTAGAGAGCATTATCCAGGCAGTTGAGCGCCCGACCATCGGCGAAAACGAGTCCTCAATGCCACTCCTTTGTTTCTAAGTGCTATTTGAGGTTTGTACAATTTTATATATTTAGGATATATTTATAACTTTGTATAGTGTATTTGCGTAGGATTTTCATTTAGGTCATAATCATTGTCTTCTATAAATTTCGCGAGAATCTATTGCATCTATTAATTTATATGATTTAACGTTAAATCTGAACTTTGAATTTATTAGTTTACTCACATATTTCACTTCGATGTCTTCAATTTCCTATGAAAGGCATGTATAATTTTAGTAACTATAACTATGTAATATAGAGGTATATTATGTTGTTTATTCTAGCCTGATGATGGTACGTGACTGTGCCGAAATGTTGCAAACAATAAAGATGTTCGTCATAACCCTGGTCCTGTTTTTCCTTATATATATATATATATATATATATATATATATATATATATATATATATATATATATATATATATATATATATATATATATATATATATATATATATATATATGAAAGAATGAAATATGCCAAACCGGGAAACAAAGGTAGAAAAACTATATTTTACAAGAACAATTGACACGATTACATGCACAAGCCATAAACAAACCTTGATGGAACTACAATTCAACGCCACAAATAACGCAACACCAGATCTAATATCCCTATTAATTAAACCTTGACGGTAAATATCAGACTCCACAGAACACTACCTACCACCGAAGAGAGCTTGGATGAAATTATGCCTTGCTTTCTGCGTATCTATATTTCAAAATATACTGTGTCTATCTATATATCGAAATATAATGTATAAATAAATATGTAAATACACACACACACACACACACATACACACACATATATATATAAAATGCTGGATTAAGATCTCTGCAGTGTTTCCATTTTCTTCTCTCCTCCTCATGTCTGGTCTTCTGTCGTGCTTTCCTCATCTGGGGATCCATTCAGTTAACCACTTACTCCACCTATAGTCCTGCTCATCTCAACTTTTGCTCTTTTATCATAGTTAGGTAATTCTTGACATTGGTTTCTAACCCACAGTGCTCTCATCCAAGCTCTAAGAGTTATGCCTAGCATTGATATTTCCATTGCTCTCTGTGCACTCCTAAGCATAATTTACATTATGTCTGTTAGTTTCAGTACATGTATATATGTATTAATGTATATACTCAGGCACATACCCCATCGCTGGGGGTGGCCAGCACGAGACAGAGCCCGAACAGAAACGCCATTCAATGTTCCTATTCTCAGAGTCCGGGATCACTTTCGCGTTCTTACACCCGTTTTTCTGTCTCGTCGAGTAGGATAATTATACAAGGGGAGGATGATTCCTAGGCCCCTGGCTACATGGCCAAAATAAGTATACTCTTTTACTACCTCTAAAATGTTGTTGCACCGTATCCTTGTACATCAGAGATAGAGAGAGAGAGAGAGAGATGCATTTCAAAATATAATTATTTGTCAACTCCATCCAGATACATGTGGTAAATTTTTTATTTAGAAAGTAAATTATAACATTAATATAGGAAGGCTTTCTACATAACTATTTTTACTCGTCCTATATTGAATAACAGTCAATTTATATTCCCCTTTCTCCATTTCAGATAACAGATATGCAGTAGATCACTAGCAATTTCGTGCGAGAACATCTGAGCAGAATTGAGGGAAGTTTGGGGGGCAGCCGATGATTCCTTCGATTAGTTTGGCAAGTATTGAGGTGGTGGCGGTTGACAAGAGCTAAGTGGAGAGGTCAAATGTGGATGGATGAGTGGACAAGTGCAGGTATGGCCGATATATATATAGACGGAGCAATTATTATCTATAAAACGCTTGCATTCCTATAAATTTAGTTTTGTCTTTGTGTTTACATTGCACATTTTCAAAAATATAATTAAACACTGTTGTTGATATGGCGTCCAGAGAAAATGTTGGTCATTCTTCCTTACGACAGGATATCTACCCTGCACCTGCCACCCTCACAGAATTCAAACACATACATAATTTGAATGCAGAAACGACATCTACGAGCAAATATCGCCAAAGTTGCAAACCTGTAAAGACGGTGACACACGAGCGATTTTTCCGTCAATATTTACGGGCAATTGTTATTTCGAGGCTTCAAATTATAAGTTCCATAAACATTACACAACCTTACTTTATCTACATTCGATCTAGTTTCCTATTCCAATGCGAAAAAGGCTCAGAGTAGTACGAAAAAAAAAACATGCTCATCAAAAATTTCCAGAAAATTCTCCCGTGTGACACAACTTGTATGCTTGTTTTCTTGCCAGACTCACAATATTTAGGAGGAGGCCCAGAGCGTGGAAGTCGCACAGCTGTTCTCACCAAGAAATACTCACAATTAAAAAGTTTTAATTCCCTACTCAATTCTGGCCACTAAAGCTGTTCAGTTCGGCACAGGTTGGAAGTGGACCAGCTTCTGGCAATAAGTGCTGTTACACAGCTTTGGGTTGACAACAAGAGGTATAGTAGTAAGAAGAACAACACAAACAAGAAGAAAAACAAAAAGAACAACAAGAACAAATTTAAAACAAAAAGAACAACAAGAGAAATATAAACATCTCAGAAACATTGTCAAATTGGACAATAAGTGAGAGAGATTAAGTGGTATGAAAAGATGATCAAACTTAAACAAAAGAGTAAATGGGACAGAAGAACGTTGAATGAAGGAGTTGCAGAAAACTTTAATGAATCAGAGGATCTAAGAAATTGCAAGTGAGGGTATATTATATCTATCAAATACTGTGTAGGGTACTATACCTTCAACTCTGGGTAAAGCTGACTGAGGAAAGGCCTTCATCATCTAAAAGAAAAAGGAAACCAAATATTAATCATATTTATGTTATATATAATAATAATAACAATAATAGTGCTGATGATAATTATAATATATACGGTATATATATATATATATATATATATATATATATATATATAGATACTGTATATATATATATATATATATATATATATATATATATATATATATATATATTATATCAAAGAGAGATAAATCAATGTGTACACCCTAACACATACAGTATAAGAGCAAACCACCAAGGATGATGCAGTTGTATATGGTCAGTAATACTCCCTTATCTACCATTATGTATCAATCACTCTATCCCCCGTTCAGTAATTGACAATTCATACCATCCTCGTCACCAATACTAGGACTGATACCAGGGCAGATTTGTGTTGACTTGTTAATTTATTTATAAATTATTATCCTTAGTTTACTCCCTAGACCTCCATCAAGCTTAAAACAATACCCCCAAAACCACCATTCGTGATAAATTTGTACATTTTTCGGAAGAAAAAGGCCGTTTCCTCTTTAATTACAGACTCGCTATCGCTCGCCAGGAAGAAATTGACACATAAATGGCACACAAGGCCTTAAAATCGACAAATTAATTGGGCGAACGTCATAAAATGTCAATACTAATGGGCCTTACATAAAGGTGAAAGGGTCTAGAAAATATAAAACCTCCCCTTAATCTAGCTCTACAGACCTTATTGTATAAGAGATTAGCCAACTTTCGCCATTTTGTGCAACCGGTGTCATTAACCTATATACTCAAATATGACCATAACCATAAATACACATTCGCCAATACTGGTATAGGTTATAAAGGTCGTTCATTGGATCTAAGAACTACATGATCAAAAGTAAATCATCACTCCATTGTTTGATAAATAAAGTACCACCATGGCGTTAATAAAATCGCCTCTCGCTCCTCCTAAAGGTTCTCTATACAGCTCCATACACAATAACAGTTGGAGTATTTATTGCACATATTATAAGATATATCGGTAAATGGATATACAATGTGATAGGTACACATGAATTAACAATTACAGTAACAAAAGATGATGTTGTGACTCAGATTATAATACTTGAAAAAAAAATACAGGAATTCTTTAGTCACTAGATGGATATATAGATAATATTATAGCCTCAACCCTGAAAACACCTTATCACATTTCAATATTTGTATATGCTTACAATAACCATAATCGTATATTATTGTAAGTACTGGTATCCATTTTCCATAAATATTAAAATTTTGTTATTGAACAAAGCAATTAATATTTGTTTATGTAATAGCCGATATGAGTAACAATTCATTGTGATGTGATCACATGGAATAACTGAATAGAAACATGTGGCTAACAAGATATGAGCAAAATATAAGGAGTATTGACAATTAGCACACAAGAATAATGAAATGCAAATAAGTATGACTATTAATATATAAATACAATAGTCGAATAATGGGTATTGTTGGACGATTCTGTCATAGCTACCCTATAGTACAGTATAGGCTTTCACAAAATATAGGTTGACAATATAATAATAATAATAATAATAATAATAATAATAATTCTTAAAGCTAGCGCATGCTAAGCCAGCTAAGGATAGCCCAATAAGGCCGTGTAGGCGTATTTCCATTGGGGTCCTGTACAAGTACCCCATACCCTTGCTAATGAGGGAGGGTAACGACTCAGTGCTTGTGAAAATCCTTTACTGCGCCGAGCGTGGGCGCGATCCTAGGCCTTCTGGGTGGAAGTCCAAGACGCTAGTCACCACACCAGCGAGCGGTTGACCGTTGTTTAAGTATGTCTGATTTATTTGTTTTTGCAAGCCTAAGAATGGTATCCTTTACCCTACTCTCATATCTCTCTCTCTCTCTCTCTCTCTCTCTCTCTCTCTCTCTCTCTCTCTCGCTCTTTCTCACTCTCTCTCTCTCTCTCAGCCAGAAAATATCATGAATCTGGGAATTATACAAACCTCCTAAAAGTCCTGCAACTGGTTTGTCCAAGATAGGGGATTATCATATGCAAATTATATTACAGAACTTCCACTCCGGCTCTGTACTCTCTCTCTCTCTCTCTTCGTACTTGCTCACTATTTTGGATCGATATATTGATAATTAAATTATATATATATATATATATATATATATATATATATACAGTATATATATATATATTTAGACATGCATCTAAAAAACATTAAACAAATAGTTTGATCTGCCTCACTGTCCACGTCCTTCTGAAAGCTACACTCTCACTGTTATAGGCTTCACCTGAACCCGAAATAAGAGTTTTCTAAAACAATGTTAGTGTACCTCTTACATTTAGCTTGACCCATCTCCCGTCTCCATCACTGCCACGGATTATGAATCATCAAAAATATTGTCAGAGAAAAATTTGGAATTGTGATACTACGACAAAAATTTGAATGGTCTGATGGTAACAATGGAAACAACTGTACTAGATTATGAGAGGCAAATGAATACACCTGGGACAGCGAGTTTGAAGAAGAAAACTTGTGTTGAAAAGAGCTGTAGTTGTTGCATATGAAATACGACATTCATTACAGATAGAGCACGTTGTGTGTTTTGTTTTCTATATTCCAACTTCTCTCTCTCTCTCTCTCTCTCTCTCTCTCTCTCTCTCTCTCTCTCTCTCTCTCTCTCTCTCTCTCTCTCTCTCTCTCTCTCTCTCTCTCCCCTGGCCAAACAATATAGGTCAATTCTGCTGGATCAGGTTAGGGAGTAAACTTTTGTCAACAAGGTATTGCTGAGAGTTACATGGAACTAGAAATGGGTGTACTGTGTGTGTGAGAGAGAGAGTACTATCCGTATTGTACTGTAAAAGGGTAATAGCATATTCTTTACAATAACCAGATACGCTGATGAATCATCATTACTTATTAACCCTTGCAAGATAAGATTACGCATCTAGTTTCTGTTTGCTGACTATTATTAGACAATTGTATTCATATTAGGAAGGTTATATGGAAGTCAGAGGGTTAATTACGATGGTCTTTACCCTTATAATTCCCACAGATCCTTCCTAAACTGTATAAACTCGTCTAAATGATAGCAAGAATAAACTGGCAACATGCGTCATGATCTTCAAAGTGTTAATTATCGCTTCAGTATATTAAAAATCAATATTTGTCCATTAGATAGACAGATAAGACATGTTACCAGAGAAGATATGGGTTAGAGATCAGGAGCAGCTCGGGAGGCACTCTTGGAAACCCTCACCAAATTGATCAACATGGTTTTAGGAGGGGAAGTTCTCGACTGTACCACACCCCTATTTTGGGGTGTATCACTCTGTGAACTGGGCAAAAAAGATGGTAGTGTGTGACCAACAGCATTAGGGAACACCTTCCACCTCCTTGCCACAAAGGTGGGTTTGAAGCCCCTTTTGAATGGCCTAGGACAACATTTAAGACCAGTTCAACTAGGTTTTGGTATGCCTGAGGGGTGTGAAGCTGCATCAGACGCAACCAACACCTACCTCAGCCAAACCCCGGATAAACGAGTACTTCTATAGATAGACATACAGAATGCATTCAACAGCATTCGCAGGGTTGTCTTCCTTCATTCAGCACAAGAGCACATCCCCACTCTGTACCCCCTACTTTAGCAGGCTTATTACAAACCTTCAATTCTGATTTTCAGCTAGACAGAGATCCCATCAGCAACTGGGCTACAGCAGGGAGATCTATTTTTTTTTCTCTCTAGGGGTGGATGCAGTAGCTAACAAAGCTAGGTCAGAGTTGAATGTTTGGTACCCGGACGATGCTACTTTGGGTGGGTCTGTAGAGAATGTCCTTACTGATCTAAACAACATCATAACTGACCTCAGCCACGCTGGGCTAGAAGTAAACGACACCAAATTTGAACTTGTTCTCCTCAACCACACACCTGAAGAAAGGTCCCAACTTGGGCCCAATTCCGAGGCAGATTACCAGGTGTAAGGGTTCTTGAGGAACATAAGAACATAAGAAAATGGGAGTCTGCAGAAAGCCGATTGGCCTAAGCAAGGCAGATCCCTGTTCCACACAACCCCAATTACAAAGCCCAATTATAGGCTCAACACTCTAATACCCTGAGGATCATCTTACCGGTTAAACGGTTAGAGATTAACGCAGGATTACGGGGGTCTGCAGAGCGCTGATTGGCCCAACCCTGCTGATCCCCCTTCACACCCAACCCTTCTCGTCTATATGCTTATCCAATTTTTTCTTAAAGCTCCCTATCGTTCTTGATCCCACTATATCACTTGGTAGCCTATTCCACCCATCTACAACTCTGTTACCAAACCAATATTTGCCTGTATCTTTTCTGAAACGAAATGTATCTAATTTGAAACCATTGGTACGAGTTCTTTCGCTATCACTGAGCTTTAGTACATTTGTCATGTCCCCTTTGTTAATCCCACTAACCCACTTGAACACCTCTATCATATCCCCTCTAACTCTGCGTCTCTCTAACGAATGTAAACCTAATTTCTTCAACCTTTCTTCATACGGAAAATTTCTAAAATTATGGATCATTTTTGTCATTCTACGCTGTACTCTCTCCAATGAATCTATGTCCATTCTGTAATAAGGACACCAAAATTGGACAGCGTAATCCATAAGGGGTCTCACTAATGTCAAGTAAAGTTTTAAGATAACATCAGCAGTTCTGTTACTCACACTCCTAGAGATGAACCCGAGAATCCCGTTTGCCTTATTACGAACGCTTATACACTGTTTTCTAGGCTTCAAATAATTGCTAACAAACACACCTAGATCTTTCTCGCAGTCTAAATTTTCTAATTCTAAATTAGCTAGTTTATATTTAACATTTGTTTGCATCTTCCCTATCTTTAATACCTTGCATTTGTCAATGTTAAACTTCATCTGCCAATTTACTGACCATTCATGTAAGGTATCTAGATCCCTTTGGAGGCACTCTATATCGCTATCTGAATCAATTAATCTCCCCATTTTAGTATCGTCTGCGAATTTACTTATCCTACTAGTTATACCTAAATCTAGGTCATTTATATATATAAGAAACAACAGGGGACCTAATACCGATCCCTGGGGGACACCACTTTTGACTGCTCCCCACTCTGACTTGGTACCATTTATGCTGACTCTCTGTTTTCTACCAATTAGCCATGACCTAATCCATCCCAACAACGACCCTCCTATTCCATGTGCCTCAACCTTTCTCATCAATCTCTCATGAGGGACTCTGTCGAAAGCTTTTCTGAAATCTAAATATATAATATCATATGACTTGTCACTATCTACTGCTTCATATACCTCTGAGAAAAAGCTAAGCAAATTAGTAAGGCAAGAACGTCCCTGAGTGAATCCATGCTGAGAAGAATTTATTAAGTTAAATTTTACTAAGTGGCTTCTAATTTTCCTAGCAATAATGGACTCTAGCAACTTTCCTATGATTGATGTGAGACTAATGGGACGGTAATTGGATGCTATCGATTTATCACCTTTTTTGAAGATCGGAACTACATTTGCAAGCTTCCAAGCTTCTGGAACTAAACCAGTTTCTAATGACTTGTTAAATATAAATGCTAATGGGCTACTTAACTCATCTCTGCATTCTTTTAATACTCTAGCATATACCTCGTCAGGACCAGGCGATTTTTGAGGTTTCAGTCTGTCAATTTCCTTAAGCACATCATTTCTACTTATACTAACTGTACTTAACATATTTTCTATACTATCACTATATACCATATTGACTTCTGGAATCTGTGCCAAATTTTCATTAGTGAAAACGGAAAGAAACTGACTATTTAATGTACTGCACATTTCTAAATCATTTTCTGTTATTTCTCCTATTGAAGTTTTTAGGGGGCCTATTACATCTCTAACTTTAGATTTATATAGTTGGTAAAAAGCTTTAGGGTTATTTTTTGAGTCACTGGAGTACCAGCAAACCCTCATAGGATCCCCACTTACTCTGGTAGTAATCCCACCAAGCACTTCAAGGTAAAAAGGAGAAGCTTCAATGTCTTGTGAGCCGCTTGTTGCACATCGATGCCCACTCAGCTCTGGCCCTTCTCAAGAACTGCTTTTCCATCCCAAAGCTCATGTACCATTTGCGCTCTTCAAGGAATTACACGAACACTGCCGGCCTCCAAGAATTAGACAACATAATCCAAGAAGTAGTGACAACGCTCACCAACGTGGGTGTGTCAGTCACCCACACACTTGCAAGTGTGGTGCATTAATGGATGCTCAAGATCACCATGCCCTGTCGTGTAGTCACAGCGCAGGCCGCCTGCCAAGACACTCAGCACTAGATGATGTCATAAAATGGGCCCTGCAGAGTGCTAACCGTGCATCAATCCTTGAACCTCTTGGACTTGCCAGAGATGACTGCAAACGGCCAAATGGGATGACCACCTTCTCTTACAAGAATGGCTGGTGCCTCGTGTGGGATGCCACATACGTTGACACTTTCTCAATAACCAACATCACCAGAAGTGCCAATGAAGCATGTGAAGCTGCCAGGATAGCAGAAAGTAGAAAGCGAGAAAAATATCAAGTCCTCGCCAGATATCATCAGTTCAAGCCTCTGGCGTTCGAAACATCAGGAGTCTTCGGCCTGACCACCCTCAATATGGTGAATGACATAGGCTGAAAAATCAGAGAAGTTACAGGAGACAAGGGATGGCTATCCTCTAGTGCAATGCCATCAGCGTCATGAGCTCAGTATGACTGCGCCATGCCACTGTGTGAGGCCCGGGGAGGAGTGGTGTATCCCTAGTCTTTCCATGGTAGGGTTATTGAACAAAATTAAAATAAATACAAAACAAATATAATAAAAATAATAATAATATGTTGTTTGTTGTACATGAATAAAAGGAGATGTGAACCGATGGTTGAAGGCCATAGTTGTTTGCGCGTTTGAGGCTAGCAACATGTATTATGAAATACATGTATCCATCATATAATTTACTTTTCCTCACTTCACTAGCTCACCCTCACAACTTACCGGAAAATTTCAGGTTTCTCAATATACGTAGACGGAGGTTTAAAAAAATATATTATGTAGAAAGGTGAAGGATTTTTTTGGTCTGGACCCCCTTTTCGTTCACTTCCTCCACTTTTTTTTTTTTTTTTTTTTTTTTCTATCTGATTGAGGGAGGCAAAAGGCATAACTGCCTATAGCGAGTGCCTCCCCCATAGGTGAAAGAGTGACAGGGCCAAAATCAAGGGACTTTCGAGCCAAAATGCCTGGACACACAGAGTTTGAAGCAATTTGAGTCATAGGAAGAGGGAAAGACTGATTCTGGGAGAGAGTTCCAGAGCTCAGATGTTGAGTAGAAGAAAGTTTGAGAGTAACGTTTCACTCTTGGGTTGGAGAGTTGCACAGAGTAGGGGTGGGATTGAGTTGCAAGACGCGTACCACGTGCCCTACGTAAAGGAGGAGGTATGCACTGGGATAGCTCTGAGGAACACTGATTATTATAGTAGCGATAGAATAGCGAGAGAGATGCAACATTGCGGCGGAGAGAGAGAGATTGCAGAGAGTTGGTGAGTGGACGGGAGTTAATGATACGAAAGGCCTTCCTTTCAACTTTGTCTAGGAGAGCGGTGTGAGAGGAACCTCCCCACACATGTGAACAATACTCAATACAAGGGTGCACTATGCCCCTGTACAGAGCAAGAAGCTGTGCAGGGGAAAAGAACCCCCTAAGGCGGTTGAGCACACCCAGCTTCTGGGAGGCTGCCATAGCAAGACTGGTAATATGGTCCTTCCAAATGAGAGCAGAAGAAAAAGAGACACCAAGAATATTGAGAGAAGATGAAGGGTTGATTTTTGTATTGTTGAAGAATAAGGGATAGTCCGCTGGGAGATCCTGACGGGTAGATAGATGGAGAAATTGGGTTTTGGAAGCATTAAAGTTAACAAGGTTTTCTCTGCCCCAATTGGAAATAGTATTTAGATCAGAATTTAAGAGTTCTATGGCTTCATTACGTTTGTCGTTGAGGGATTGCTGGCTGGGGCGTTCTGAAAAACTAATGGAGTAGTGTAAGGTTGAGTCGTCTGCGTATGAATGGATGGGAATTAAGGTACAGTTAAGGAGATCATTTATAAAAATTAGAAATAGAATAGGAGATAGGACAGAGCCCTGAGGAACACCGGAGTTTATAGGGTGAGGAAGTGAACAATGGCCGTCCACAACCGCAGCTATGGAACGGCCGGAAAGGAAATTAGAGACAAAGGCACAGATGGAGGGATAGAAACCGAAGGAGGGTAGTTTAGAAATTAAAGATTTATGCCAGACTCTATCGAAGGCTTTCGATATGTCTAGTGCAATAGAAAAAGTCTCACCGAAGTCCCAAAAGGAGGATGACCAAGAGATAGTAAGATATGAAAGAAGATCACCAGTAGAGCGACCCTTAAGGAAGCCATACTGGCGATCTGAGAGCAGATTATGAGAAGAGAAATGCTTAAGAAATTTGGAAGCAAGAATAGTTTCAAAAACTTTAGAAAGACAAGAGATAAGAGCAATTGGACGATAGTTGGAGGGTTGAGAGCGGTCACCCTTCTTTGGGACAGGTTGAATGTGAGCAAACTTCCAGCATGAAGGGAAGACGTTAGAGGATAGACAGAGACGAAAGAGTTTGCCTAGGCAGGGAGTCAGCACGGAAGCACAGTTTTTGAGAACAACAGGAGGAACACCGTCCGGACCGTACGCCTTATTAGTGTTAAGCCCAGAGAGGGTAGAAAGTACATCTTTAGAAGAGATTAGGATATTAGGCATAAGTAAGAGAGAGGAGGGCGGAGAGGGAGGAATAGCACCGGAATCATCCAAGGTGGAGTTTCTAGCAAAAGTTTGAGCGAAGAGTTTAGCTTTGTCAGAGGAAGAAGTGATGGTTGTGCCATCAGAGTGGGAAAGGGGAGGGAAAGACGAGGAAGAGAAATTGTTGGAGAGGTTTTTGGCTAGATGCCAGAAAGCTTGGGAAGAGCTAGAGTTGGATAGTTCAGTGCATTTATTATTGATGAAAGGGTGTTTGGCAAGTCGAAGAACAGATTTGGCTTGATTCCGGGCAGAAACATATGAAGAATGAGAGTCTTGAGTTTTAAGGCGTCGGTACCGTTTGAATGCTTCCTCCTTATTGCGGACAGCAGTAGAACAGGCGTGAGTAAACCAAGATTTTTTAGCATTAGTCTGAGAGAAAGAGAATGGAATGTATGCTTCCATGCCCGATAGGATTACCTCGGTAATGCGTTCAGCACTCTCCGAGGGTCCTCGGCCATGGAAGCAGAAATCATTCCATGGGAAATCAAAGAAGTACTGCCGAAGAGCCTCCCAGTCGGCAGCGCCAAAGTGCCACAAGCGCCGCCGGCTAGGAGGATCGGGTGGCCGTACTGGAGAGATAGGACAGGTGACAGAGATAAGTTTATGGTCGGAGGAGCCCAAAGGAGAGAAAAGATCGACAGTATAAGAAGAAGGGTTAGAAGTTAGAAACAGGTCAAGAATGTTGGGCCGATCTCCGATGCGATCCGGGATACGGGTGGGTTGCTGAACTAACTGCTCTAGGTCATTTAGGATAGAAAAGACGTAGGCTTGTTCACCAGGTGGATCAGTAGTGTGAGAGGAGAGCCATTGGCGGTGGTGAACGTTGAAATCTCCTAAGATGGAGATTTCTGAGAAAGGAGAAATGGATAGAATGTGTTCCACTGTAGAGTTTAGATAGTCAAAGAATTTAGGAAAGTTGGTAGAGTTAGGGGAAAGATAGACAGCACAGAAATATTTAGTAAGAGAATGACAGGAAAGTTTGAGCCATAAAGTTGAGAATTCAGAGGAGTCGAAATCGGGAACACGAGAGCAAGTGAGTTTGTTGTGCACATATGCACAACATCCGCCTTTGGCTTTGAAACTAGGATAGAGAAAGTAGGAGGATACAGAGAAGGGGTTGGTGGATGTTGCTACAGACACCTGGGTTTCGGTGAGGAAGAGAAGATCAGGTTTGTAGGAGGAGAGATGGTGCTCAACAGAGTGAAAGTTAGAGGAAAGTCCGCGAATGTTGCAGAAATTAATAGAAAGAGTAACAGGCCAAGGTCCAGGTAATTGTGTGGGGTCGTCAGGGGATGGTCGGTCGGGTGAGGGGGCATTTATGGTCCCCCCCCCCTGGGGACTCCGAGGCTGGGCTAAAATTCATCATTTTGTGTTTTTTTTTATTTTGGTGTGGAGGAATGAAGTGTGGTGTGCATGTTTAGTGTAGTGAAGTGGATAGGAGGAGGAGGTGTTTGTGAGAGCTAGCTGGATTGCTCTCAGTGTAAATGAGGCACAAAGAAAATCAGTAAGAGAGGCCAAGCAAATGAAACAGGAGTTCCAGCGACTCTTTATCACATGCCAATAACCTCACCTGGGACTAGCCCTGATCGATTGGTGCCTACAATCTCCCCACCACACCACTTATCAATTCCGGTGTTCCTCAGGGTTCTGTCCTGCCTCCAATTATCTTTCTAATATTTATCAATGATCTCCTCAACTGTACTTCTAGTCCTATCCACTCATATGCTGATAACTCTATCTTACAAGTTACACTATCCAACTAGTTTTTCCCATCAATTCAGCATGCAAGCACTCCTAATCAAACATGGCAGGCCATAGAATGCCTATCTTCTGATTTTGTAATTATTTCTGATTGGGGACGAGACATTCTTGTTACTTTCAACGCCTCCAAGACCCAGTTTCTCCCTCTATCTCTCCATCACAATCTTCCACAACACTATCAACTATTCTTCAACAACACACAACTCAACTCTTCATTTTCTCTCAACATTCTTGGTGTATCTATTTCATCTGACCTTCCTTGGAAATATCATATTACCACTCTTGCTAAAACAGTTTCCCAAAAGTTAGCTGTCCTTAACCGTCTCCGTGGATTCTTCACCCCGGCACAGCTTCTTGCTCTGTATCGGGGCATAGTGCGCCCCTATATTGAGTATTGTTTGCATACCGCACTTCTCAAACGAATAGAGTCAAAAGCATTTCGCCTTATCTTACTAGTTTCCTACAATATATTTCTACATGCCGCAATGTTGCATCTCTTTCACTTTTCTATCTTCTATCACAGATAGCCCCTGGAGGTTGGGACTGGGAATCCCACATCCAGAATTGTTAGGAGAAGGCTGTAGGCACCAGCCTAACAGGGCGGTTCTCCCTGGGAATGCTAGGTGGCTGATAAGGACAGCTGGAACTCCTTATTCACCACCTGACCTCCCTAGCTGATCCTTTCAGTGTCTCATCAATATTGAGGGCAACCCAAGCCTGCCATCCAAAACACCTACTCCTCCTATCCATACATTATACTACAAACACCTTACATACTACACTAGCTCTTCCTAAAAAAGAAAACATGAAAAATTACGAAATCACGACCCGACTCGGAGTCCCCAGGGGATGGGGGAAGGGGTAGGGGGGGGGGGGGGGGCAGAAATTCCCCCAACGGTCTGTCCCCTGGAAAAGACTCGCCAAAATGCTCTGGACCACCACCTTGTACTCTTACTATCAATGTCTGCAACATTCGTGGCCTTTCCTCTAACTTCCACTCTGTGGAACACCACCTCTCCTCTGCCAACCCTGATCTTCTCTTTCTTACCGAAACACAGTTGTTTGGGTCTACTGACAGCAAACCCTTCTCCATATCCTCCTACTCTCTCTATCTTCAGTTTCAAGCCAAAGGTGGATGTTGCCTATATGTGCGCAACAATCTTGCTTTCTGTCGTGTTCCAAACTTTGATTCTTCTGAATTCTCAACCCTCTGGCTAAAGATTTCTTGTCACTCTCAAACTAAATATTTCTGTGCTGTTTATCTCTCCCCTAACTCTACTGACTATCCCAAACTCTTTGACTGTCTAACTTCAAAAGTGGAACACATTCTCTCCATCTCTCCTTTCACATAAATCTTCATTTTAGAAGATTTCAACGTTTACCACCGTCAATGGCTCTCCTCTGTTTCCATTGACCAACCTGGTGAACAAGCCTACATTTTTCCTATTTTAAACAACCTAGAGCAGTTAGTCCAGCAACCCTTCCGTATGCCGGATCGCTTCGTAGATCAGCTCAACATTCTTGACTTATTTCTAACCTCTAACCCTTCTGCTTATATTGTAAATCTTTTCTCTCCTTTGGGCTCCTCCGACCATAAATAAATATCTGTCACCTGTCCTATCTCTCCGGTACGGCCACCCGATCCTCCCAACCGGTGGTGCTTGTGGCACCTTGGTGCTGCCGACTGGGGGGCTCTTCGGCAGTATTACTTTTATTTCCTACAGAATTACTTTTGCTTCCGTGGCCGTGGACCCTCGGAGAGTGAACGTATTACCGAGGTAATCCTCTCGGGCCTGGAAGCATACATTCAATTTTCTTTCTCTCAGTCTAATGCGAAAAATTCTTGGTTTACTCATACTTGTTCTACTGCTGTTCGCAACTAGGAGGAAGCATTCAAACGTTATTGATGCCTTAAAACTAAAAAATCTCATTCTTCCTATGTTTCTGCCCGGAATCAGGCCAAATCTGCTCTTCGACTTGCCAAACACTCGATCTTCAATAATAAATGCACTGAACTATCCAACTCTAGCTCTTCCCAAGCTTTCTGGCATCTGGCCAAAAACCTCTCCAACAATTTTTCTTCCTCGTCTTTCCCTCCCCTTTTTCACTCTTATGGCACAACCATCACTTCTTCCTCTGACAAAGCTGAACTCTTCGCTCAAACTTTTGCTAGAAACTCCACCTTCGAAGATTCCGGAGATATTCCTCCCTTTCCACCCCCCTCTCTCCTACTTATGCTTAATATCCTGATATCTTCTAAAGATGTGCTTTCTACCCTCTCTAAGCTTAATACTAAGAAGGCGTACGGTTCGGACGGTGTTCCTCCTGTTGTACTAAAAAACTGTGCTTCCGTGCTGACTCCCTGCCTAGGCAAACTCTTTCGTCTCTATCTCTCCTCTAACGTCTTCCCTTCTTGCCGGAAGTTTGCTCTCATTCAACTTGTCCCAAAGAAGGGTGACCGCTCTCAACCCTTCTTCTATTATCAAATTGGTCTCATCTCTTGTATCTCTATAGTTTTTTAAACTATTCTTTCTTCCAAATTTCTTAAGCATTTCTCTTCTCATAATCTACTCTGAGATTGCCAGTATGGCTTCCTTAAGGGTCGCTCTACTGGTGATTTTCTTTCATATATTACTAACTCCTGGTCATCCTACTTTCGGGACTTCGGTGAGACCTTTTCTATTTCGCTAGACATATCAAAGGCCTTTGATAGAGTCTGGCACAAATCTTTAATATCTAAATTACCTTCCTTCGGTTTCTATCCCTCCATCTGTGCCTTTGTCTCTAATTTCCTTTCCGGCCATTCCCTAGCTGCAGTTCTGGACGGCCACCACTCACTTCCTCATCCTATTAACTCAGGGCTCTATCCGTTCTCCCTTCTCTTTCTAATTTTCATAAATGATCTTCTCAACTGTACTTCCAGTCCCATCCATTCATACGCAGACGACTGTACCCTACACTACTCAATTAGTTTTCCACAACGCCCCAGCCAGTAATTCCTCAAAAACTAAAGTAATGAAGCCATACAACACTTATCATCTGATCTAACTACTATTTCCAATTGAGGTAGAGAAAACCTTGTTGCCTTTAATGCTTCTAAAACCCAATTTCTCCATCTTTCTACCCGTTGGGAAGTCCTAGAGGACTATCCCTTATACCTAAACAATATTAAAATCAATCCTTTATCTTCTCTCAATATTCTCGGTGTCTCTTTTTCTTCTGCTCTTACTTGGAAGGATCGTATTACCAGTCTTATAGGGGATGTGTGGTGGAGTGGCCTTGCCCCTGGACTGGTAATCCAATGAACCCTGGTTCGAATCCCGATATGTCAATGGGAAGATAATTTTGAGATGGAATTTGTGTTGTACCTAGTATCAGTGCATTACCACAAAGCCCACCGAAACGCCAAATAAATACCCTCATTGTTCCCTGATTAAATAATACTGTATGAATATTCCCATATTCAAAATAGGCTACAGGGGAACAATGCCTAGTGAGTTCATTGCTCAATAGGTGGCGTTCTACAAAATGCAAAGGAGTACAAAGGAAATCAAGCAACAAGAGGTCTAGTGACCCTTCTAGGCTGCTTGTCCTCCAAAACACTGAGGATCAAGTGTCCAAACAGTGGTTTAGAGTGGGTAAGGGAACATTGGAAAAGGAACTACTGCCCTGGAACTAATGTCCGTGGCAGGATTAGGAAGTTAGTAAGGGACAGATGGGTTAGTAACTGAGGAGGGGGTAAAATAAAGTTATTCATTTACAAACGCAGTCAGTCGCGGGTTTGACGCAAAATATTTGTCTAGGCGGAGTTTAAATGAATCAACGGTGCTGCAGTTTATAACGTCGCGAGGAAGCCCATTCCAAAAGTTGACAACTCGATTGAAGAAGAAATTCTTAGATTCGTGCGAGTTAAAAGATTTACTAATAATTTTGCAACCGTTTCCCCGAGTGTAATTAGATTGGTCGATAGTGAAGTACTTACTACAGTTCCTATTGTCGTTGCCTTTGATGATTTTGAACACTTGAATTAAGTCGCCTCTTAATTTGCGCTGGGTTAACCCCTTACGGACAGGGATGTTTGTAACTTCTACTAACTGCCTGGCGGGCACATTTACCCTAAACGAGCTTCATTCCATGCTCTTTTTCATGCATAAACAAGAGCCAGAGCGTAATACAATTATGTATCCGTGAAGGGCGATAATAGAGCTTTCCAATGACACCTGAATCATCCCTTTACGACCACGGGTTCTATTGCAACACTTGCGCAACACGAGGGCAAATACCCTAAAATACGGTAAATTCCTGAGTTTTTCCCTTGTCTCGCGATGCCAGGGGTGTGGGATGTTGTGGTGGGGAGCTCAGTTACCTCGCTCGGTACATGCCGACCGTTCAGAGTCCGCCTATCGTCCTCCCGACGCGTGGACTCTCTCTCAGAGCAGATAATGTGCTCAACATCCCTTGCGTCATATTTCGGGTCCCGCAGGGGTGGCCATGATTCTCACACTCGACATATGTCGGGCCCTGCGGCTTGAGTGTTAAAGGAAATAGATTTAATTCTCTAAGACGCTCCTCGTATGGTTTGTTCTTTAGATTAGGTATCATTTTGGTAACTCTACGTTAAACTCGTCCTAGCTTGTCTATATCTTTTTGGTAATAAAAGCTCCACGATTGAACGCAGTATTCCAGAAGAGGGCGGACTAAGGAATTGTAAAGGGTTAGAATAACGTCTTTGGATTTATGCTCAAATGACCTGCCTATAAAGCCAATTATTTTGTTTGCCTTCTAATAACTTCTGAACATTGTTGACTCGGTTTTAGGTTACTCGATATTGTTACTCCCATATCGGTTTCTCTGTTTACATTCATAAACTGAGTGCCATTCATCGAATAGTTTGCTTTCTCATTTTGGTATCCGATATGTAGTACTTTACATTTATCCGCTTTGAAAATCATTTGCCAAATTTGGGCCCAACATGACAACTTATCTAGATTGTGTTGCATATCGTCAACTTATTCTTTTGAGAGTACGCTATTTGCAATGTTTGTATCGTCAGCAAATGTTGAGATTGTACAGGTAAAACCCTCAACTATGTCGTTGATGTAAATTAGAAAGAGAATTGGTCTGAGAGTGAGGGTCCGAGACAAGGGGATGAGACAGTTATGCACTGGAGCGAGGCAGCTTCCGAGATGCTTCGAGCCGAGAGTGGGCAAGTAAGCCCTATGCATCCTGTGAATGCAAGATGCCAGGGGCTGGTCGCAGCTAAAAGTGCTTCATATTTCTCACCCCCTAGACTGGAATGAGACCTCACAGGCTTCATCTTTCAATGTGTAACGGTTGAATGTACAGGTTCTCAGCCTATGCCCGAGAGGGACTAAAAACGAGTACAAACGAGTACAAAGGAAATCAAGCAACAACATATCTAGTGACCCTTTTAAGCTACTTGTCCTCCAAAACACAGAGGATCAAGTGTCCAAACAGTGGTTTAGAGTGGGTAAGGGATCATGGAAAGGGAACTACTGCCCTGGAACTGATGTCCGTGGCAGGATTAGGAAGTTAGTAGGGGACAGATGGGTTAGTAAATGAGGGGGGGATAAAATAAAGTTATTCATTTACAAACGCAGTCAGTCGCGGGTTTGATGCTAGATATTTGCCTAGGCGAAGTTCAAATGAATCAACGGTGCTGCAGTCTATAATGTCTCGAGGAAGCCCATTCCACAAGTTGACAACTCGATTGAAGAAGAAATTCTTAGATTCGTGTGAGTTAAAAGATTTACCAAGAACTTTGAAACCGTTTCCCCGCGTGTCATCAGATTGGTCGATAGTGAAGTACTTACTACAGTTAATGTTGTCGATGCCTTTGATGATTTTGAACACTTGAATTATGTCGCCTCATAATCTGCGCTGGGTTAAAGGAAATAGATTTAATTCTCTAAGACGCTCATCGTATGGTTTGTTCTTTAGGCTAGGTATCATTTTGGTAACTCTACGTTGAACTCGTTCTAGCTTGTCTATTTCTTTTTGGTAATAAGGGGACCAGGATTGAACGCAGTTTTCCAGAAGAGGGCGGACTAAGGAATTGTAAAGGGTTGGGATAACTTCTTTGGATTGATGCTCAAATGACCTGCCTATAAAGCCAATTATTTTGTGTGCTTTCTTAACAACTTCTGAACATTGTTGACTCTGTTTTCGGTTACTCGATAATGTTGCTCCCAGATCGGTTTCTCTGTTTACATTATTAAGCTGAGCGCCATTCATCGAATGGTTTGCTTTCTCATTTTGGTATCAGATATGTAGTACTTTACATTTATCCGCATTGAAACTCATTTGCCAAATTTGGGCCCAACATGACAACTTATCTAGATTGTGTTGCATATCGTCAACTTGTTCTTTTGAGAGTACGCTATTTGCAATTTTTGTATCGTCAGCAAATTTTGAGATTGTACAGGTGAGACCCTCATTTACAGTATGTCGTTGATGTATATTAGAAAGATAATTGGTCCTAGTACCGATCCCTGGGGTACCCCGCTACTTACACTGGTCCATTTAGATGCCTTACCGTTTATGACTACTCTTTGCTCTCTGTTGCTGAGCCAATTTTGTATCCATTTCAATTCACCGTCTTGTATTCCATGCACTTTTAGTTTAAGCAGTAAAAGTTTGTGGGGAACTTTGTCAAAGGCCTTTTGAAAATCAAAGTATATAATATCTACAGCTTTACTCTCATCATAGAGGTTGAGGATATCGTGGAAGAAGTCTAAGAGGTTTGTTAAACAGGAACGTTTGTTACGAAAGCCGTGTTGAGTATCTTTAAGTATGTTATTTTCCTCTAAGTGATTTACGAGTCTGTCTCTTATGAGTTTTTCTAGCATTTTACATACAACTGAGGTTAAGCTATTTGGACGATAGTTACTAGGTAGTGATTTGCTGCCTCTTTTGAATATCGGTGTTACGTTGGCTAGCTTCCACTGATCAGGCATAGTTCCAGACTGCAAGGATTTATTGAATAGCAATGTCAGTGGTTTGGAAAACTCATCCTTAGCTTCCTCTAGAACTTTAGGTGAGATTGTATCAGGTCCAGGCGTTTTATTTACATTGAGTTTATCTAAACATTTCAATACTACTCTCTCTGTAATGGTGATATTGCTTAAAACATCAGAATTATCAATTTGAATCGGCGATGCGGTAGGGATATTACTGAGGTCTTCTGTTGTAAAAACTGATGCAAAGAAGGTATTGAAGGCATTACTCATTTGTACTTCGTCTTTGGTGTATTCTCCATTTTCATTGACTAACGGTCCAACAGTTGAAGTAATCTGCATAATAAATCGTAGGCTTGTCCACCATTCTTTAACTGTCTTCATAGCGCAATGGATAAATGCACTGAATTTCGGTGTGAGCATCCTAGGTTAGAATCCCTGCACTGCCACATGTATTTATTGATTTCATCAATTGAGTTTAGGAGTAAAGTCGGTTGGTGGAGGGAACATAAACATTAATTCAGGTTCAGGGGTAGTTTACAGAGAGGCCTTCCTTAGGGTTAAGGCCCCCATTAATTACTTCTTCCATTCATCTATCCATAGCCTATGATAGTACAGTTGGAATTGTGTACACGCTTAGATTGATATGCAGGATTCGAAACGGCATAATAAATCGTAGGCTTGTCCACCATTTTTTAACACTCTTCGTAGCACAATGGATAAATGCACTGAATTTTGGTGTGTGCATCCTAGGTTCGAATTCGTGAACTGCCACATGTATTTGATGATTTCATTAATTGAGTTTAGAAGTAAAGTCGGTTGGTGGAGGGAACATAATAATTCATTCAGGTTCAGGGGTAGTTTATAGAGAGGCCTTCCTTAGGGTTAAGGCCCCGTTAATTACTTCTTCCATTCATCTATCCATAGCCCATGATAGCGCAGTTGGAATTGAGTACATGCTTAGATTGATATGCAGGATTCGAAACTGCATAATAAATCGTAGGCTTGTCCACCATTCTTTAACTGTCTTCGTAGCGCAATGGATAAATGCACTGAATTTCGGTGTGAGCATCCTAGGTTCGAATCCTTGGACTGCCACATGTATTTGTTGATTTCACTAATTGAGTTTAGGAGTAAAGTCGGTTGGTGGAGGGAACATAATAACTATGGAATTCTTTTGGGTTTGTTTTACTTTGATTCGCAACCTGTAACTCCTGCAGGGTCTTTTTACTTTGCTTGATTAACTTTTTGGCTTTGCGTCGTACTTCTACAAATTTCACCCGTTTTCCGTCATTTTGTGAGGTAATCTATCATTAGCAATCGTCTTAGCAAGCAAACTGTCTGAAATCTCTTTATTCCACCATTTGGACTTATCATTATGGCCTGTACGCCGTAGTTTCGATGGTGTGTAGTCTTGCACTGCTTTTAGGTAAGTGGTTGCAAATAATTCCCAAGATGTATTTATGTCGTTATTTTTATTTAGAAAGCTCCAGTCAGTATCGTTAAACATAGCTTTAAGTTTACGGAAGTTTGCTTTCTTGAAATTAGGGACTTTCTCGATGCTGCTGTTTGATTCGTTACTAGTAAATTTTAAACTGAAATTTATCGTATGATGGTCGCTGTTACTGAATTAATCACCAACATTCAAATTCTCTATTAATTCTTCTTTTGTTGCAAGTACAAGGTCAAGAATGTTATTACCACGGGTCGCCGATCGAACAAATTGATAGAGCGAACTCTCTTGCAAGTTCGCATACAAGTCATGTCCAGAGTGTGAAGTAAGAGTAACGCCCCACTTGGTCACAGGTAAATTAAAGTCGCCAAAAATTACGGTATCTTGTGAGTTACTTACATCTGCAGTTTGATAGTAAATTTCTCGGTCAGTTTGCACTGATTGAGCTGGATGTCTGTATATTAATATTATTCTTTATTATCACAAAGGATGTGTGGACGTTCACAATTTGAGGTTTTGATAAGAGGGTCGGGTTAGGACTTTCCTTGATAAAAAGTAAAACGCCACCTCCATTTTTATTTATTCGGCTTTTCTCAAGCATTACATAACCGGGAAGTGAATAAAAAGTGCTAAAGTGCTAAAAAGTCTCTGTCTTCTATATTGAGCCAAGATTCCTTTACGCCAATCACGTCATAATTTTTTTTAAACACTAGTTCCTCTAAATCTTTAAATTTATTGCGTATGCTACGAGCGTTTGCATAGAACACCTGTAAATTTGTGATTTTCGAACTCACGGAATGCTCCTTAATAACATTTTTGGTTATGAGGGATCTATATTTATGTTCATAGCTGTCCTAAGTACTTGCTGTCCTCGGTCCTCATCGCTGGCGGTCATCGGTTTTCTCTGTTTTTTTGTTTGGCGTAGGATGATTTATGTCGCTGCTGCTTCTTCTTCTCGAATGGCGTAGGTGGAATGGAAGCAGGCAAAACGGCCACACTCCGAAATGGCCACAACTGAAGAGGCCACAAACCGAAATGGCCACAAACTGAAATGGCCACAATCCTAAATGGCCTTACTCCTAAATGACCACACTCTTTAATGGCCACAGACCGAAATGGCCACACGGGAGAGGCTGTCACCCGCGCGCGGGTAGTGACTGGTTGAGGCCAGGCACCAGCGCTCGCACTGGTTCAATCCAAGATATTTATACCTTATTTCTTGGTTCAATTCACAACGCAGACTGAGTTTTTTGGGTATCTATTTTGATGTATTTAACTATATTAATACAGTTCTTATGCGAAGGAAATGGAGTAAAAATTTCGTTCAAATATATAATATATAAATATATAAATGTAATATGAAATATACATATAAATAGGATACCAATTGACGGATGATACCCATCAAGCATAAATGCCATTAATACATTGAATAATGAACTTATTGTTCACTACTTTATTTAAAAGAGAGAGAGAGAGAGAGTTTAGAAGAGGGAGTCGTTATGTTAAGAGATAAAGAACTATTAACTCTATTTGGTTCGAGGGAGTTCTTTTGGATTTCCCTATATCGATCCATATGTTGGGAGATTTTAAGACGTTCCACTCCATTAGTTTGTTGATAAAAGGACGCGTTTTAATGTAGGTGAGCGATAGCAAACCTGTAACAAGAAATCTGATTTCGGGCGGGACATTTTCTTTCTCGATAAATGTACAAATCTAACTTAAAGGGCATTTTATAGTTTGAAGGAAGGTTGGGAAGGCTATTTTTGTTAGCTAACGAGACAAACTAAAATGCATTGCTCGAAAATGGTTAATTTAATATACTGTATCATAATATCACCCATAACTACAAATAGAGAATATTCTTGTCACTTACAGATATCAAATTGATTTTACTCTAATATCAAATACTACAAAAATCTGGTACTAGTTGCATTATAATAACCATCCATAACTCACATGTACTTATAATTTAGATATACTGTAACATAGTGGAAGCTTGCAAAAATAGTTCCAATTATGTTAAAAGATAATAAGTCAGTGTCATCAAATTACCGTCCAATTAGTCTGACATCAATAATAAGAACATTGCTTAATTAATACTGAGAACATTTCTGACCACCTAGAAAAGATCATATGGATCAATATATTCCCACCATGTCTTAACCCCTAACTATCGGTGCGCAACATAAGTCGAGTATAATAAATCTGGACTATCTGGCGGCGCGCGACATAGGTCGTGTAGAAATTTCAGCACGTAATGTTGCTGAGAGAGAGAGACAAGTGGTGGCAGGAGAGTAGCGAGCGTATGACTGCTCCAGACCACCGCGGCGAACCTACTGACATGAATCCCACCTCCTCCCTCCCTCTCTCACTCGCTACATACTGAATTGTATGGGGAAAGTACCGAATTACATGCTTTTTGCACTCGTGTTGCGCGGTTGTTGCAAGAAAACTAGCGGTCATAAAAGGATCGTTGGGGTGTCATTGGAAAGCTCTGTTTATGCCCTTTCAGGGATAGATACTTGTTTTACGCTCTGGGTCTTATTTAGGCATGAAAATGATCACGTAAACAGCCCTAGTTTGGGTAAAAACACCCCGCTGGTGGCTACATATTATATACCGCCTAGGCCGCTCTTAAGGTGTTAATACCTCCGAGGGTCACACACGAACCCGACCAGTGGGAAAACGTAATTATTACTCTATACACACTATATGATCACTAACGCTAGGACTACTAACGCTATACAAACAATATCTCTCTCTCTCTCTCTCTCTCTCTCTCTCTCTCTCTCTCTCTATATATATATATATATATATATATATATATATATATATATTGTATTCGTAGACGATACCAGACTGGGGAGGCAAGTAGATTCGTATAGTGATATAGAGTACCTCCAAAGTAGTCTATATACTTTACATGAATGGTTAGTAAATTGGCATGTGACTTTTAACATTGATAAATGCAAAATATTAAAGATAAGGACGGTGAATACAAATGCAAAATATATACTAGCAAATACGGAATTACAAATCTCAGACTGTGAGAAAGATCTGGGTGTGTTTGTTATCAATGAACTGTAGGGTATGAAACAATATACTGTATAAGCAATCGTAAAAAAGCAAACAGTAGTCTCAGGTTCATCTCTAGGAGTGTAACAGAACTGTTAATATTGCCTTGATTTGTTGTTTGTATATATATATATATATATATATATATATATATATATACGAACGAATATCAATTTTGACTATTTCCGAATACGAATACGAATACGAATTTTTTGTTGTAAAATTCGCGAATACGAATAAAAATAGCGAATATTTCAATCCTTATTTTATCCTTCAAGAACTGGTAATTATTGTTATATCACCAACAAACTTTAATTAAATTACTATGAAATTAATTACCAGAAGTTAATGACGATGTGAATGTGTAATTTCTTAAATATCATAAATGAACTGTATGAATTAATGTTTAATATATTTTAAGAGTTCAGCCATAGAAAATTGAATAATTAAAATTAAATCCATTCAATTTTCTATGTTTCCAGTCCTCAGTCCCAATGTTGCCGCTTGTTTGGTACTCAAGTACCAGATTTGGTACATTTGACTCTCTCAAGTACATTCTATACATTTTCCAATAAAATAGTCCATATCTGGTACTAAATACGAAATCAGTGAGGAAATATGATGGATTATATTTTAGTGACATGCTATTACATTGGATATGTCTGAAATGGAAATATTGCGACGGTTCAAATGTCCAGGTCCAGCACACGTTCGTTAACCGGACAGTGATTCCACTTTAGAATAATTTGGTAGGCCTACTTTTCACTAGTTTGATCTGGTACTATTAAATACAGTTAAGTAGCAACACTGATCAGTCCTCCTTCATTCCACTTTAGCGTCCCCAACGCACAACTACACTGTTATTTATTCGTTTGTGTTTACTTTAAAATTTAATATTTAAAATGTTTGTATATATTCTATTAGTTTCGTGAACATATTCGCATATTTGCAAATAGCTATGAATGGAAATTCGAATACGAATACGAATACGAATATTGAAAAACATAGCGAATATTCGGAAATACGAATACGAAACGAATATTCGGTCCATCTCTAAATTATATATATAAAGTAATTAGCGAGACCCCATAATTATGGATTATGCTGTTCAGTTTGTGTGCCCTTATTGTGCATGTATATAATATATAATTATGTATGAATGTTTATACTCAGGCACAAACCCCATTGCTGGGGATGGCTGACTCGAGACAGAGCCCGAACAAAAATCTTTAAAGTTCCAATTCTTCTCTGTCTTGTTAATATATATGTATGAATGTACATTATATACTCAGGCACAAACCCCATTGCTGGGGATGGCCGACTCGAGACAGAGCCCGAACAGAAATTGTTGAGTAGGAGAATTTTACAAGGGGAGGAGCATTCCTAGCCTACTGCCCCCTTATTATAGAATGCATTAAGATTATCTAAAGGCAATCTACCGTAGAATGACAAACATTATCCACAAATGTTAGACATCATTTGAAGAGAGGTTAAAATCTGTCGGCTTACATTCATTAGAAAGACGAAGCTGTAGAGGAGATATGATAGAGGTGCTTAAATGAATGAAGGGAATAAACAAAGGGGACATTAGTAAAGTACTAAAGCTGAATGATTGCGAAATAACCCGTACAACTTGATTCAAACTAGACAAATTCCGCTTTGATAAAGCCATGGATAAGCATTGATTTGGAAATAGTGTTGTGGAAGTAGGTGAGCCTTGGTAGGTGTTATATGGAATAGATTACCTAATACGTTAATCAACTCAGAAACGGTAGGTGTTATATGGAATAGATTACCTAATACGTTAATCAACTCAGAAACGGTAGGTGTTATATGGAATAGATTACCTAATACGTTAATCAACTCAGAAACGGTAGGTGTTATATGGAATAGATTACCTAATACGTTAATCAACTCAGAAACGGTAGACATTTTCAAACGTAATTGGGATAGTCATATGAATGACATTCTATGGGTGTGAAAGAGATCTGCCTCGGGTGGGGCCAGTAGGCCCTCTGCAGATTTCCGTGTTCATATTATATATATATATAGTACACAAATACACGTGACCTACTAAATGTTTATAAACTCCCAGCCGGACTCTAACCTCCGACAGTCAGGACGAATGTCCAAGCATAACATCACGCCGTGTAGTTAATTAAAGCTTGGACGTTCGTCCTGTCGGAGGTTCGAGTCCGGGCTGGGAGTATACAGTATATATACTCCTGTATATATTCGCACACACACATACTTTACGTACTCACTCACATACATTTAATGAAAGAACAAATACTGGAGGCCGATGTCAAAGTCCCACAAGCTACATAAGACCATGGAGGTAATACTGGAGGCCGATGTCAAAGTCCCACAAGCTACATAAGACCATGGAGGTAATACTCTATTCATTGTTAGTGAGCCTATCTGTAAATAAATGGTATTTCCCGGAAGGGTCAGGTCAAGGTCATATTTAATTAGGCGACCGTGGTCAGGTATGTACAGTTGGCCACAAACAAATCTATTCACTCATTGTTTCTATATATGGAAGGACAAATAATACGATTGACTTACACGACTAATTTGTAACAAAACCGCTACTTGATCATATGAATTAACTTCTGTATAAGGAATTATACTCCTAATTTAATCATATTGTTTTTCTTTCCACACATAAAGTCACTGAGTGGATACAATTTCATGGGTTCAACTGTATTATCTGGAGAGAGAGAGAGAGAGAGTGAGTGAGTGAGAGTGAGAGAGAGAGACGATAGTTACATATAGTTACACAGACTGCACAGACCTTGAGGTCCCTACTAGGCAGCCCGGACTTAATTCTAACAAAATTTGCCACTAAGTTGAATATAAGTATAGTAAAGCAGAAGGCTCTCTCTCCACCAACCAGTCCCTCCGACCTAAGGTTGGCATAAAATATTCCCCAAACCTCCTCAAGATGAATGTCTAGATTCCTTTTGAATGCGTCGATTGTTTTACATAGATAAATTTACATAGATAGCCTACACTGGCCATACAGATCTTACGATCCTTGTGAGGTGGCCCGGACTTAATCCTAGTATAGATAGCAACCCAAAGAGTAAGGGAAAGTAGAAGGAAAGGATAGCAAATATGAAGGCTCTCTGCTTACTCTGACAATTTGCCGTGTATGAAATCAGAATTGAATAACTTTGCAGGGTTTGGAAAGTACCCCAAAGAATTATTTACAGAATAGTTAAAAGTGGAAAGGAAATTACATGCATACATCCACCATCTTTAGTATCCCATTCTGCTCTCTTCAACTGAAAATAGTGTTCATTTTTGCCCAAACATTTGTTATCATTATCTAATCATTATCTACTCAAGACCAACTTCTTTATGGTATGAGTCTAACTTGTTTTCTTTCAAATGTGCCTATTGAGCCACTGTCTATAACTTCATTAGGGAGATTATTCCACTCACCAATTATACTGTGGGTGAAGACATTTTTAGTTGTGTCTAGGTTTGTTTTCCTGCCTATTAGTTGTTTTGTGTGTCCTCTTGTGGAGCTCTCCTTGGTTATCTTAAATAGATTATTGGCATTGACGTTACTTATTTTAGTATCGTAAAACACTCTATCAGCTGCCCCCTTATTCTCCGGTTTTTAAGCGAAAACAGATATATATTTCTTAATCTCTCATTGTATGGTATATTTCTAAGGTAAGGGATCAACTTTGATGCTCTACGCTGAACAGATTCGAGTTTTTCTATGTCTTTTACTAAGAAGGGAGACCAAAACTACACAGCACACTCCAAATGCGGCCTCACATTACTTTAGTATAATGGTATAACTATGTCTTTGCTTTGATAATGAAAATTTCTTCTAATGAATCCTAGTGCCCTGTTTGCTTTGTTAGCTGGTGCCGCGCATTGGCGTGTAGATTATAGATTGTTGTTTATAAGTACTCCTAGGTCTTTTATCTAAGATACACTATTTACCTTTCTCCATTCATATAGTATTCGTGTTAATATTATTGTCGTTGGACCCTATTAATGTTGTAGTATCTAAAATGGGCTTACATTAATGGACATCTGCCAATTTGCAGCGTAATCTTGTTTAGATCTGATTGAAGGCTAACTCTATCGCTTTCCGAGATTATTGCATTTACTATCTTATGTCGTCGGCAAATTTGCAAATTAAATTATTGAGAGAGAGAGAGAGAGAGAGAGCAAATTCTGTACAATTCTCTACTGGGAATCCAGTAATGTACTCATAATATGTAGAGGGACTTCAAAAAAGCGCAGATCAGCAGTCAATGTTCATAAATAAGCATAATAGCTTTAATTTAGGCACAAGTACTGAAGTTCTCGCAGAGAGGCTCCAGTCCTGACGTTATTCTTGACTTACAGTGTGCTGGCTTAATAATCCATTAGGGTTGATAGCCTCTCAAGTCCTATTTTAACTAACTTGAGCAAAGGAACGTACGAGTTATATTTTATTATGAGGGTTGGTGTTGAAATATCTCCCTGTATCTGTTCTTCTAGAATCTAGATCTACAGGAACATAGTAGTACAAAGTACAAAGGAAATCAAGCAACAACAGATATAGTGACCCTTCTAGGTTGCTTGTCCTCCAAAACACTGAGGATCAAGTGTCCAAACAGTGGTTTAGAGTGGGTAAGGGAACATTGGAAAGGGAATTACTGCCCTGGAACTAATGTCCGTGGCAGGATTAGGAAGTTAGTAGGGGACAGATGGGTTAGTAACTGAGGGGGGGATAAAATAAAGTTATTAATTTACAAACGCAGTCAGTCGCGGGTTTGAAGCGAGATATTTGTCTAGGCGGAGTTTACATGAATCAACGGTGATGCAGTCTATAACGTTTCGGGGAAGCCCATTCCACAAGTTGACAACTCGATTGAAGAAGAAATTCTTAGATTCGTGTGAGTTAAAAGATTTACCAATAATTTTGCAACCGTTTCCCCGCGTGTAATTAGATTGGTCGATAGTGAAGTACTTACTACAGTTCATATTGTCGATGCCTTTGATGATTTTGAACACTTGAATTAAGTCACCTCTTAATCTGCGCTGGGTTAAAGGAAATAGATTTAATTCTCTAAGACGCTCTTCGTATGGTTTGTTCTTTAGGCTAGGTATCATTTGGTAACTCTACGTTGAACTCGTTCTAGCTTGTTTATATCTTTTTGGTAATAAGGGCACCAGGATTGAACGCAGTATTCCAGAAGAGGGCGGACTAAGGAATTGTAAAGGGTTAGGATAACTTCTTTGGATTTATGCTCAAATGACCTGCCTATAAAGCCAATTATTTTGTTTGCCTTCTTAACAACTTCTGAACATTGTTGACTCGGTTTTAGGTTACTCGATATTGTTACTCCCAGATCGGTTTCTCTGTTTACATTCTTAAGCTGAGTGCCATTCATCGAATAGTTTGCTTTCTCATTTAGGTATCCGATATGTAGTACTTTACATTTATCCGCATTGAAACTCATTTGCCAAATTTTTGCCCAACATGACAATTTATCTAGATTGTGTTGCATATCGTCAACTTGTTCTTTTGAGAGTACGCTATTTGCAATTTTTGTATCGTCAGCAAATTTTGAGATTGTACAGGTGAGGCCCTCATCTATGTCGTTGATGTAAATTAAAAAGAGAATTGGTCCTAGTACCGATCCCTGGGGTACCCCGCTACTTACATTGGTCCATTTAGATGCCTTACCGTTTATGACTACTCTTTGCTTTCTGTCGCTGAGCCAATTTTCTATCCATTTCAACACACCGTCTTGTATTCCATGCGCTTTTAGTTTTATCAGTAAACGTTTGTGGGGAACTTTGTCAAAGGCCTTTGAAAATCAAGGTATATAATATCTACAGCTTTACTCTCATCGTAGAGGTTGAGGATATCGTGGAAGAAGTCTAAGAGGTTTGTTAAACAGGAACGTTTTTTACGAAAGCCGTGTTGAGTATCTTTAACACCTTACGAGCGGCCTATGCGGTTTATTTATGTGTACCAGCGAGGGGTGTGTTTTTAGCGAAAATAGGGCTGTTTACGGATCATTTCATGCCTAAATAAGACCCAGAACGTAAAACAAGTATCTATCCCTGAAAGGGCATAAACAGAGCTTTCGAATGACACCATAAACGATCCTTGTATGATGGATAGTTTTCTTGCAATAACCGTGCAACGCGAGTGCAAAAAGCAGGTAATTCGGTACTTTCGGTACATAATTGAGTATGTAGCGAGTGAGAGAGGGAGGAGGGAGCTGAGATTTGTGTCAGTAGGTTCGCCGCGGTGGTCTGGAGCAGTCATACGCTCGCTAGTCTCCTGCCACCACTTGTCTCTCTCTCTCAGCCACATTACGTGCTGAAATTGCCACTCGAGTTATGTCGAGCGCCGCCACATAGTCCAGCTTTATTTAACTCGACTTAAGTGGTGGGCCGCTTTTTAAGGGTTAAGTATGTTATTTTCCTCTAAGTGATTTACGAGTCTGTCTCGTATGACCGTTTCTAGCATTTTACATACAACTGAGGTTAAGCTAATTGGACGATAGTTACTGGGTAGGGATTTGCTGCCTTTTTTGAATATCGGTGTTACGTTGGCTAGCTTCCACTGATCAGGCATAGTATAGGAGGGCGGGGGAAAGGTTTGTTGGAGTGGTCACTAATCCTCTTGAGGAGGATGCCGACCTGACACCCAGACCTATTGTCATATAATTAGTTTTCTCCAATGTCAAATTTCTTGCAGTTTTATTATCATACTTTTTTTGTTTTGTTTGGTTTATGTAACTCATGACAAATTTAGGATGCTTTCAATTCTTTTATCTAGCATGGACTTTGATTATATAAGAACATAAGAACATAAAAGCATAAGAAAATAATTGTTTATGTTTATTTATTTATTTTGTTTGGTCAAAAGTTGTACTGTAAGGTGACAGCCATATTGGTCATAGATTTTACATATTTGCCAGTGGTTTCCTTTGTATATAATCTACATTTTTGTTGTTGTTTTCTTTAATGGTGAATTTGTAAAACCTTTATATATTATATTTTTTTTTTTTTTTTTTTTTTTTAAGAGACAATGAACGGAGGAAGGAAAAACACAGATAAAACAAAAAGGTCCATGTGCCTAAAGGCATCCTCCATTCATAAAATGTTTGTAACAACTGGATTTAAACATTTGTAGATTGTAAGTTTGTGGAAAGCAATTCGAGGGAAGTTAATTCCAAAGAGTAGTAGCTCTGGGGATAAATGAATTCTGATAAGCAGAAGTTCTGCATTGTGGAGGAGAAAGTGTAAATTCATGGGCACTCTCAGCTGCCCTAGTTCTACGGGGAAAGATGTGGAGAGGCGGCACAATTGAAGCAAGTTCCTCGGAACAATTGCTGTGAAAATATCTGTAGAATAATGCAAGGGATGCAACGTTTCTTCGTATGGATAATGTAGGAAGGTCCTGTGTGATTGCAGGGTTATTTATTAATCTAATAGCTTTATTTTGAATTTTGTCCAACTGCCTCAATGCAACCACTCCACTTCCACCCACAGAGGTGAACAGTAATCCATCTGAGAACGCACATGACTTTTATATATCACGGCCAACTGCTCGTCAGTGAAGAATTCTCGAACTCTGTACAGGAGTCCCAGTTTTTTAGAGGCATTCTTAGCAATGCTTCTAACATAATGTGTCCAGCTCAAGTTAGTAGTTAATGTTACACCGAGAATGTCAATACTAGGGGAAGTGGGAATATTTACATCATTAAAAATATATGGGAGTCAGTGAGATTCTGTCGGTTAGAAAATTGAATGTACTTGGTTTTCTGTGCATTAAAGGACACTAGATTCTTTTGTCCCCATCCATTAATTCTAGAAAGGTCCTGGTTCAGAGAAATTGCAGTGTTTATTTTTGAATTTATAAGATCGGGTTGGGTGACAGAATTGGTAAATGTGAAGGAACTGTGGAGTGTTGAGTCATCTGCGTAGGAATGTATTGGATTATGAGTGGTAGATATGAGATCATTGATATGAATGAGGAACAGAATTGGGGCCAAAACTTATCCCTGGGGAACACCAGCATTTATTGAGTGAAATTGAGAATAAAGGCCATCTACCATTACACGTATTTTTCTGTTATGAAGATAAGAAGAAATTAGTGGAACTAATGATGCAAGGCCGTAGTGTGACATCTTCGACAATAAGGATTGATGCCAGACTCTATCAAATGCCTTTGATATATCCAGTGCTATTGTATGTGTTTCACCATGTTGGTCTGTAGCTTGGTTGATTTGATGCGTAAGAAGGCAAAGCATGTCTGCAGTTGATCGACATCGTCTAAAACCATATTGCCTATCACTGATTAATTTAATATGTGTACAGTATATGTTTAACATCAGGGTTGACGTCTCGGATACAATATCTACTACACAATGAAATCATAAACTATTATGCATTTTAATTATCTACTGGAAATGTATATATTTTGCATAAGGCTATTTTCCCATCCATAACGCATTTTGCAGGTTTGACCACCTCATGGTGTAGCGGATATCGTAGCCCCGATGGCAACCCTGATGACCTAGTGTAAAGCCAGGGGAATGGATATATATATGTATATGTATATTCATGAACCATATTCATTGGGTATTTTATGTATATATGTGATCATATCTATTATACAAATTATAAGAGAGATTTGGTGTGTCTCTTAGCAATGATCTGAAGCCTAGAAAACAAGGCAAACAGAATTATCGGATTCATCTCTAGGAATGTGAGTAACAGAACTGCTGACGTTATATTGAAATGACACTTAGTGAGACCTCATAATTATGGATTGTGCCGTTCAGATATGGTGCCCTTATTATAGAATGTAGGTAGAGTCTCTAGAGGCAATCCAACGTATAATGACAACAATTTTCCACAATATTTGATAGGTATCGTATTAGAAGAGGTTAAAACCTTCGGCTAACATTAATTAGAAAGGCGAAAATGTAGAGTAGATATGATAAAGGTATTCAAGCGAGTTGAGGGCATAAACCTAGGCGACAGTAAAATATGAATGGTGCATGATTGCGAAATAACCCTTACAAATGGCTTCTAACTACATAAATGCCGTTTTTGGTTTGGAAATAGGGTTGTGAATAATATGGAATATATACGGTAGCCTAGCACTTTAATCAGCTCAGAAACGATGAGAAGTGTCAAACGTAATTATGGATGATATTGGTTAGGTATGAAAGGGAATTGCCTTATGTGGGCCGGTAGACTCTCTGGAGATTTTCGTGTTTCCATACAAGTTGTCTATATTATTTACGACTATTAAGTACAAGTTATTTAGTTTTGAGTAAGTTATTCATTCAATGTAGGGCAACAGCCATATCGTCTAAGAAAACATTGATACATTGATAAACATCTCTATTTGTTATTGGATTATTGACACAATTGTCTCCGCTACATGCAGGTGGCAACAGGTGAGCCTGGTACAAGGGTTGTTGAGGATATACCACGAATGGTAAAATAGTTCACTCACACATAATAACAGTATAAGAATAATTACAAATGTCATGCTGGTCTTTAAACTATAGAGAAACCCTTGCTGAATTAATTCTAGTCACACCTTCACAGAATAAATAGGTTATCTGAATATGTTCGCACCTATATACAGTGTGTTACATACGAACACAAGACATTATATATATATATATACAGTATACTGTATATATCCCATAGAGGACCAGCGATGCAAACAGTGCGTCGGCAATGTTTGTAACGCTAAACCCCAGCGTCACATACGTTGCGTCACTGTTAATTACTCCGGTCCTATGGCACCTAGAGGGCTCAGATTTGTATGGGAACTGTGTAAGTATCCCACGCAACAATGCCGATGGTTGAAAACTCTCAAAGTCCAACCGTGTGCGCGTGAGCACGCAAAAACCTGTTTTTGCCTACCCATTTCCCCATGTTAATTCCGACTTTCGGGGCGCACCGTAGGACCCCTTAATGACCTAGGGGTCGGTTTTTTGAGGGTTTTCCTTCATTCCTAACCCATTCCTGGTGTTTTCTGGATTTTTTTTTCTTCAAAACCTGCCGGTCCTGGGTGGTACATTTATTATTAACTAGCTAGGGGGTCAAATATTAAGAAAACAAAAATAAAAATACGGTACATGAAAGTACTTTCTATATTTTTACCAAATACAGAACGTACAATAGTATTGTTAAAACGGTAATTCTTGTAGTACACAAATGATCTCTTCTTGCGTTATCTCTAAAGGTGCGGGGTTCAATGCAAGATATGTCAAGAATTGTATTTGCAAAGTCATTGATTTGCCAGGAGAGAGAGAGAGAGAATGAATTACAAGGAATAGTTCGAATCTCAGAGACCTTGCGGTCCATTCAAGGGAGATACTCGCAGTGGAAGGAGAGGGATTGTTTAATTCACTACACTCATTATAGAGTGTGTAAAGTACTATATACTCTCTTTTAGAACTGCTCTACTGAAGAACTGCTTACAATTTCTGAGGGAAGTTTGTTCCAGGTTAGAACAAATCTTATGTGAAAAAGTTTTCACAAATACTAGTGCTGAACCCCTTCAATTATAACTTCCAGCCATGGTTGAGTATTTTTTTCATAATGAAGCTAAACATTTTGAAAGAGAGAGAGAGAGAGAGAGCCTATGGGTAAGGAATTGGGAACAACAAAATTTGACACGTGAGTGTTAACTCCTCCTACAACCCTAATTAAGGGCAGGAGATCTATAGCCCGTGACTTCAGGTGATAGATGTGTGAATCTCTCTCTTTCTCGCTCTCTCTCTCTCTCTCTCTCTCTCATGAAAAATAGTGAAACTATACCTTTTTGTTAAAGTATTTATGCAATGTACAGTATATATTTGGTGATTAAACCATCAACTGGTATATATTTGATTTATTAATAGCGTATTTCATATTACAATTAGGTATATTTGAGCGGGTTTTCACTAAATGTTTCTTTATCTAAGACCGTGTTAATATAAACAGTTCAATCTGAGTTGTGAATTGAACCAAGAAATACTGTACATATATTTTGGATTGAACCAATGCGAGCCCTGGTGCCTGGCCTCAATCAGTCACTACCCGCGCGCGGGTGACAGCCTCTCCTGTGTGGCCATTTCGGTCTGTGGCCATTTAGGAGTATTACCATTTAGGAATGTGGCCATTTAGGAGTGTGGCCTTTTAGGATTGTTGCCATTTCTGTTTGTGGCCATTTCGGTTTGTGACCGTTTTGGTTGTGGCCATTTCAGTTGTGGCCATTTTGGAGTGTGAACGTTTTGACTTGAAAGCGGTGGAATATAGAAGAAAAAAAAGTCTTACTAATTCAGCCTCCCAGCTTCTGGGTGTGCTCAACCGTTTCAAGGTTTTCTTTTCCCCTGCACAGATTCTTGCTCTGTACAGAGGTACAGTGCATCCTTGTATTGACTGTTGTTCACATGTGTGGGGAAGATCCTCTCACACTGCACTCCTTTACAAATTAGAAAGGAACACCTTTTGTATCATTAACTCCCGTCCACTCACAACTCTCTGCAATCTCTCTCTCTCTAGTGAAGCTGGAATCACTCCAAGAGTTTGTAACACTCAACGTTGGAGTATCACTAACTCCAATTGTTTCAACTCCACCATCCACCACCGCCCCAACGTCATCTGCCAACAATCCAACACCTGCAGTAGACACTGCAGCAGATGCTTCTGACGAACCTGAGCTGACATCAAACCAGGACAGCCGCCCTGTTCACCTTAGTCTCTCCCCCACTCCTCGTGCAAGAAGCCTGCTAGCACGAACAGTACCAACCCCTCGCCCCCGTTCTAGCCACTCCTCTCCCCGACCTGTACGTAGAGTCCCGCCACCACAGGTTTCCGGATTTACACCAGTGAGTAACGGTGCAAGGCCAACGGAGAAAAGGTCTCATCTACCAGTCACAATGTCCAACAGATTTGAGATATTGGTAGAGATGGAAGACGAACCAGAAGAGACTTGGCTCGTTGGGGATTCCATCCTACGAGGACAGGTCGAAGAGTTCTGCGACAGAGTCCCAAGTCAACGAAAAAGATTTTGCATCCCAGGAGCTGGACTGGACGAAATTGTGGAAGCCTTCGAAGATACCACAAAGGATGCAAATGAAAATACCCTTTTTGTCATCCATGCTGGTTCAAATTACGTCATGCGCACCAGATCCGAAGAGTTGATGGAGAAATATCGCAAGATGATCCAGCACTACAAAAACAAGTCAAGGAATATCATCATCTCAGGCATTCTCCCCAAGATCGACGCACCTGACAAATTCTATGACAAGGCCTTCAGCACAAATAGCCGACTAAAATATTTGTGTCTGAGGGAAGAAGTTGAATTCATCAACCTCTGGGACAACTTCTGCAACCAGCCTACTCTGTTCCGCAAGGATGGCACTCATCTAAACCCTGTGGGTTCAGTACGCATGGGTCGTCTCCTACACGAAGCAGTCCGCAGCCATGGATCAAAAAACGCCATCCGAGAAGAAGCAGCAGTGACATAAATCATCCAACGCCAAGAAAAAAACAGAGGCAACCGAGGACCACCAGCGATAAGGACCGAAGACAGCGAGGACCGAGGAGAGCCATGAACATAAATGTAGATCCGACAAGAACCAAAAATATTATTAAAGAGCGTTCCGTGAGTTCTAAAATAACAAATTTAAAGGTTTTCTATGCAAACGCTCGTAGCATACGCAATAAATTTTCAGATTTAGAGGAGCTAGTGTTTACAGAAAATTATGATGTGATTGGCATAACAGAATCTTGGCTCAATACAGAAGATAGAGACTTTTTAGCAGAGTATTCACTTCCCGGTTATGTAATGTTTGAGAAAAGCCGAATAAATCGAAATGGAGGTAGCGTTTTACTTTATATCAAACAAAGTCTTAACCCTACCCTCTTGTCAAAACCTCAAATTGTGAACGTCGACGCATCTTTTGTGCTAATAATGAATAATAAAGGTACAAAAATAATACTTGCATTAATATACAGACCTCCAGCTCAATCAGTGCAAACTGACCGAGAAATTTACGAACAAATTGCAGATGTAAGTAACTCACAAGATACCGTAATTTTTGGCGACTTTAATTTACCTGTGACCAAGTGGGGCGATACTCTTACTTCACACTCCGGACATGACTTGTATACGAACTTGCAAGAGAGTTCGCTTTATCAATTTGTTCGAACGCCGACCCGTGGTAATAACGTTCTTAACATTGTACTTGCAACAAAAGAAGAATTTATAGAGAATTTGAATGTTGGTGATGAATTCAGTAACAGAGACCATCGTACGATAACTTTCACTTTAAAGTTTACTAGTAACGAACCAAATAGTAGCATCGAAAAAGTCCCTAATTTCAAGAAAGCAAACTTCCATAAACTTAGAGCTATGTTTAAAGAAACTGACTGGACCTTTTTATTTAACAATAATTACATAAATACATCTTGGAAGTTATTCGAAACCACTTACCTAAAAGCAGTGCAAGACTGCATACCATCGAAAATACGGCGTCCAGGCCATAATAATAAGCCCAAATGGTGGAATAAAGATATTTCAAACTGCCTGCTTGCTAAAAATTTGCTAATGATAGATTAAAATCCTCACAAAATGACGAAGAACGGGTGAAATTTGTAGAGCTACGACGCAAAGCCAAAAAGTTAATTAAGCAAAGTAAAAAGACCTTAGAGTTACATATTGCGAATCAAAGTAAAACAAACCCGAAATAATTCTATAGTTATATCATAAAGAAAAAAGTAGTTACTTCAACTGTTGGACCGTTAGTCGATGAAAATGGAGAATACACCAAAGACGAAGTACAAATGAGTAATGCCATCAATACCTTCTTTGCATCAGTTTTTACAACAGAAGACCTCAGTGATATCCCTACACCATCGCCGATTCAGATTGATAATTCAGATGTTCTAAGCAATATCACCGTTACAGAGAGAGAAGTATGAATTGTTTAGATAAACTCAAGGTAAATAAAACGCCTGGACCTGATACAATCTCGCCTAGAGTTCTAAAGGAAGCTAAGGATGAGTTCTCCAAACCATTGACATTACTATTCAATAAATCCTTGCAGTCTGGAACTATACCTGATCAGTGGAAGCTAGCCAACGTAACACCGATATTCAAAAAAGGCAGCAAATCCCTACCCAGTAACTATCGTCCAATTAGCTTAGCCTCAGTTGTATGTAAAATGCTAGAAACGGTCATACGAGACAGACTCGTAAATCACTTAGAGGAAAATAACATACTTAAAGATACTCAACACGGCTTTCGTAAAAAACGTTCCTATTTAACAAACCTCTTAGACTTCTTCCACGATATCCTCAACCTCTACGATGAGAGTAAACCTGTAGATATTATATACCTTGATTTTCAAAAGGCCTTTGACAAATTTCCCCACAAACGTTTACTGCTAAAACTAAAAGCGCATGGAATACAAGACGGTGTGTTGAAATGGATAGAAAATTGGCTCAGCGACAGAAAGCAAAGAGTAGTCATAAACGGTAAGGCATCTAAATGGACCAATGTAAGTAGCGGGGTACCCCAGGGATCGGTACTAGGACCAATTCTCTTTCTAATTTACATCAACAACATAGATGAGGGTCTCACCTGTACAATCTCAAAATTTGCTGACGATACAAATTGCAAATAGCGTATTCTCAAAAGAACAAGTTGACGATATGCAACACAATCTAGATAAATTGTCATGTTGGGCCCAAATTTGGCAAATGAGTTTCAATGCGGATAAATGTAAAGTACTACATATCGGATACCTAAATGAGAAAGCAAACTATTCGATGAATGGCACTCAGCTTAATAATGTAAACAGAGAAACCGATCTGGGAGTAACAATATCGAGTAACCTAAAACCGAGTCAACAATGTTCAGAAGTTGTTAAGAAGGCAAACAAAATAATTGGCTTTATAGGCAGGTCATTTGAGCATAAATCCAAAGAAGTTATCCTAACCCTTTACAATTCCTTAGTCCGCCCTCTTCTGGAATACTGCGTTCAATGCTGGTGCCCTTATTACCAAAAAGATATAAACAAGCTAGAACGAGTTGAACGTAGAGTTACCAAAATGATACCTAGCCTAAAGAACAAACCATACGAAGAGCGTCTTAGAGAATTAAATATATTTCCTTTAACCCAGCGCAGATTAAGAGGTGACTTAATTCAAGTGTTCAAAATCATCAAAGGCATCGACAATATGAACTGTAGTAAGTACTTCACTATCGACCAATCTAATTACACGCGGGGAAACGGTTGCAAAATTATTGGTAAATCTTTTAACTCACACGAATCTAAGAATTTCTTCTTCAATCGAGTTGTCAACTTGTGGAATGGGCTTCCCCGAAACGTAATAGACTGCAACACCGCTGATTCATTTAAACTCCGCCTAGACAAATATCTCACAACAAATCCGCGACTGACTGCGTTTGTAAATGAATAACTTTATTTTATCCCCCCCTCAGTTACTAACCCATCTGTCCCCTACTAACTTCCTAATCCTGCCACGGACATTAGTTCCAGGGCAGTAATTCCCTTTCCAATGTTCCCTTACCCACTCTAAACCACTGTTTGGACACTTGACCCTCAGTGTTTTGGAGGACAAGCAACCTAGAAGGGTCACTAGATCTGATGTTGCTTGATTTCCTTTGTACTCCTTTGTACTCTTCGTCGCAATGGTGCATCTCTGTCGCTATTCTATCACTACTACAATAATCAGTGTTCCTCGGAGCTCTCCCAGTGTATACCACCTCCTCTACGTAGGGTACATAGTACCCGTCTTGCAACACAATCCTCTCCCTACTCTGTGCTACTCTCCAACCTAAGGGTGAAACGTTATTCTCAGTCTTTCTTCTATTCAATAGTTGAGCTCTGAACATTTCTCCCAAATTCAGTCTTTCCCTCTTCCTATGACTTCAATTGCTTCAAACTCCGAGAGTCCAGCATTTTGGCTCGGATGTCCCTTGGTTTGGCCTAGGTATAAACAGTTGTGCCTTTGTTTTATTCACTCACATAGAAAACAAACAAAATAATTACAACAAACAGTGTTCTTCAGAGCTTATCAGTGTATACCCCTTTCCTTGCGGCTAGTGCGAGGCACCCACCTTTCAACACAGTCTCCTATTCTGTCCAGCTCTCCAACCCAAGAATTGGCAAATTTTCTGTCTTTTTTTCTACTCAACAAATGCACTATGGAATGTTTTCCCTCAATCAATATTTCCTTCATCCTATAACTTATACTGCTCTAAACTTTTTGTGTCCAGGCATTTTGACTCCAACGTCCATTGAATTTGGCTCTGTCACTCTTTTAACTTTAGGGGAGACACTCGCTACAGGCAACATGCCTTTTGTTTCCTCCATACACATAGAAAATAAAAAATAAATATAGTTTTTAGACGTTCGCTCAATTAGTTTGGCGATTTTAATACCTTTCGCGCTATTTGTTGTCCATTTAAGATGTTTCTTGCCTTTTAGGCGTAAATTTTATTCGTGGCGAGCGATACCTGAGTCTGTAATTTAGGTGGAATCAGGCTTGCAACAAATAGTGTACAAATGTATCTTGAAGTGTGTCTTGAGGGTATTTTGTGGCCAGCTTTAGTTCACGAGTTTTAGTTTAGGTACAGTCGCGCTAATAAGTAATGTCTTGGCACCAAGTATGTTTTGATAAATAATTGGTGTCAGCAATATGCTTTATTTATTCATATCGAGTGAAATATACAAACATGTTCCTACACTTACCCACCCTATTCAACATCTGGCAGACATTAATACAGTACAGAGCAAGCCAAACATAATGACAGCTTGGACATGACTTATTAGCACGACCGTACACCTACGCCTGCTCTGTATAATTGGCAATGCCATTATACATAAAATGTGTATCGGCCCCGGGAACTGAACCCGGGCCTCCCGCGTCGCAGGCGAGAATTCTATCACTGAACCACCGATGCTACACTTCCAATGTAAAAACAATGGTTCTTGAGGTAACAAAAGTGCTCTGTCACGAGTCATTGTGGTGCAACTCACTTCACATCATGGAGGGAGGAGTAGAGTCTGAAGAAGAAGAAGAAGAGTTTGAAGAAGAAAGAAGAAGGAAGTAAAAGAGTCTGAAGGAGAAGAAGAAGAAGGGAGTAGAAAAGTCTGAAGGAGAAGAAGAAGGAAGAAAGAGTCTGAAGGAGAAGAAGAAGAAGAAGAAGGGAGTAGAAGAGTCTGAAGGAGAAGAAGAAGGGAGTAGAAACGTCTGAAGGAGAAGAAGAAGGAAGAAAGAGTCTGAAGGAGAAGAAGAAGAAGAAGGGAGTAGAAGAGTCTGAAGGAGAAGAAGAAGGGAGTAGAAGAGTCTGAAGGAGAAGAAGAAGAAAAAGGGAGTAGAAGAGCCTGAAGGAGAAGAAGAAGAAGAAGGGAGTAGAAGAGTCTGAAGGAGAAGAAGAAGGGAGTAGACGAGTCTGAAGGAGAAGAAGAGAGTAGATGAGTCTGAAGGAGAAGAAGAAGAAGAAGGGCATAGAAGAGACTGAAGAAGAAGAAAGGAGTAGAAGAGTCTGAAGGAGAAGAAGAAGAAGGGGGTAGAGGAGTCTGAAGGAGAAGAGGAAGGGAGTAGAAGAGTCTAAAGGAGAAGAAAAGAAGAAGGGAGTAGAAGAGTCTGAAGGAGAAGAAGAAGAAGAAGGAAGTAGAAGAGACTGAAGGAGAAGAAGAAGAAGGGCGTAGAAGAGTCTGAAGGAGAAGGAGAAGAAGAAGAAGAAGAAGGGAGTAGAAGAGACTGAACAAGAAGAAGACAAATAAGAAGGAGGAGAAGAAAAAGAAAACGGAGTAGAAGAGTCTGAAGAAGAAAGGGGAAAGCAGAAGATGAAGATGATGAAGAAGAAAAAAAAAGAGTAAGAGTTTGAAGAAGAAGACGAAGGGAGTAAAATAGTTTGAAGAAGAAGGAAGTAGTAGAGTCTGCCGCGACTCTGAGGGGTTAGTGGTTATTTTGTTATTGATTTATTGATTTATCTATATATGTATTTTATAGTAAGCTCGCTAGACCTCCATCAAGCTTAATAAAAACACCCCTAGACCCCCTTTTAAGATAATTTTGTAAATTTGGGTAGAAATGAGTTGATCTTATAAGCTGCCAGACCAGTGTTGAGGATAAATGTTGAGGGAAAAAGCGCCCGCGTGATACCGGTTTAAGGGGAGGTGGGTCGTTTTTGTGGTTCCCCTTCTCCCTCATATTTAGCCCCATTAGTTTTCAGATTGCATGACGTTCAGGCTATTAGTTTGGCGATTTTAAGATTTCTCTCCCCATTTGGTTTCCATCTTAAACTTGTTGTGTCATTTAGGTATCGATATTTTTCCTAGCGAGCGATAGCGACCCTGTAATTTAAGAGAAACCGGCCTTTGGCAGTGACAATATTTTCGAAACATGTACACATTCTTCTTGATTTTTTTTTTTTTTTTTTTAAGCTTGAGGGAGGTCTAGGGAGAAAACTCTAAATGTATATATATATATATATTCTGACATACGGAGCCCTGTATGTTAATTTAAGAGTTAGAATTAGAGTTGAAGGAGCCCACTACCCAAAACGGTGAAGCAGACTAGCGAACGAGCGAGTGGGCAAACCATCTCGCCCCATACCAGCATGCTAGCCTTCACACCTCGATGACCGATGCTATGACGTATGATCGACGCCAGGAGCTGTGAGTGGACCAGGCACCTGTTATGTGATTCGAGGAGCTATGATTGGAGCCGGCACCACCCGCCGCCTCCTGATTCGTTCCTACACCATCATTGTTTGGTATATAAGACCCGAGTTGTGGGCATTCAAATCAGTCTCATTTGGAGTTGGGGAAGGTGAACTTGCAGCTGGAGGAAGACGGGGTGAAGTATTATAATGGGATTGTGACTGTCAGTCAGATTATATAAATGTGTGTTAAGTGTGTTCGGTGTAAACACTTACGTTATGTTGGTTAGTGAGATATGTGATTGGGAATTAACGTGAACACTATTATTATGTGTTTAACTATTTGATTGCGAATTAACGTTAACGCTACTATTATGTGCTTTAACTATTTGATTGCGAATTAACGTTAACGCTATTATTATGTACTTAACTATTTTAGTTGACTAACTTGTGGACTAAAGCAACTTTTAAGTAATTGGGTTATGATGAAAGTAATACTATTGTTTTATATTAATACTTACGAGTTCTTTCATTTTCTTTGAATTAAGCTTACATTGCTTAATGGTGCTTAGTACGGTGATGCTATTGTCTCGTATTAGTAATATCGCCTTAGACTAACATGGCTGTGTTAACACCTTACGAGCGGCCTATGCGGTTTATTTATATGTACCGCACAGCGGGGTGTTTTTAGCCAAAATAGGGCTGTTTACGTGATCATTTTCATGCCTAAATAAGACCCAGAACGTAAAACAAGTACCTATCCCTGAAAGGGCATAAACAGAGCTTTCGAATGACACCATAACGATCCTTGTATGATGGATAGTTTTCTTGCAATAACCGTGCAACGCGAGTGCAAAAAGCAGGTAATTCGGTAGTTTCGGTACATAATTGAGTATGTAGCGAGTGAGAGAGGGAGGAGGGAGCTGAGATTTGTGTCAGTAGGTTCGCCGCGGTGGTCTGGAGCAGTCATACGCTCGCTAGTCTCCTGCCACCACTTGTCTCTCTCTCTCAGCCACATTACGTGCTGAAATTGCCACTCGACCTATGTCGAGCGCCGCCACATAGTCCAGCTTTATTTAACTCGACTTATGTTGCTCGCCGCTAATTAAGGGTTAATATTACTTCTAGTGATTTCCTAAGCTGAAGAAAATTCTTTTGCTTCAAAATATTATATTTTGCTTTTCATATTATTTGAGTGAGACCTGAATCGAATCTATGAAACGATCCTGTAACTTTATTTACTCATAATCAAACCTCAATGTTACGTGGTTAAGAAATACATTTAACTAATTATTAAATATATATCTAACTTTTTATGTGACTTTGATATTACTCCTGATGATAATAATAATATAATACTATTAACGTAAGACAAGAACCAAGAATAATTACATTAAATATAAATAAAAGGACATAAGAAAACTATCTATTCATTTCAAAGAGGGTAAGAGACAGAAATATTCTTACTTTAATATTTATCTTTCAAGACTTTTTATAAAATTAATAGTCCTTCTTTAGCTATATACTTATTCGGTTCATAACCATAGCCTACTAAGCTTCGGTTAAATAATAATTCTTTATAAATACTACATGACTTTAATTAGTTTCAGTATTTTTCATAAGTAAAGAGTATCAGTCAATAAAGGATACCAAGTCCTAAGATCCAAAAGGAAAGGAAGCAACAACAGGAAATTATTTTATTAGATTTTACTTTTGTTTTGCCTTCAGCTGACTGATACCTTAATATATATCTCTGTGCTATCTAGATTCATCAAGTTAACCACTTGAGGATCAAGATACGTAACAGAAGAGTGGCGACCTTGCCAGGATTCGTTTCATACAGTTTCACTCTGTTTCATTAACGTTTCACTACTTAACAATCCAATATTAATCATGCCTCAACTAATTAATGAAGAAGATGCTCGAGTTTTCATAGAATCAGAACCCACATCCCCTGATATTGACTGTCTGTCAAAATCTGAACTGAAAGTGCTTGCCTCACATCTCCAATTATCTGTCTCAAACATGTCTAAAGTAAAGGTGGCTCAGACCATAAAAACCCACCTGTTCCCTGTAGAAGGCGGGGAGGGTGACGGAGCAGTTGGTGGGATCCCTAGTAAACCTAGCCAACTTGATATACAATTGCGACCTGGTTTGACCGGTGATCAAATATTCGAACTAGAACTAGCCAGAATGAAAATAAATGCTGATGCCGAACAAGCCAGACTAAAAATAGAAGAAGCCAGAATAAAGACCGAACATTATCAATATCAATATCAAACGGCTCAACTAAATGTCAATGCAAATGCTCCTGTAATTGCTCCCCCTCTGGGATTGACTATGACTAGTGTCATTCCACCTTTCACTGAGGATAATGTGCAGGATTTCTTTGTTTTGTTTGAGGAAGTTGCTGGAGGTATGAAGTGGACAGGAGATCAATGGCCTTTTATGTTACAAACTGTTTTGACAGGGCAGGCTCGAGCCACGTATTTGTCAGAAGTAGCAGAAGTTAGGCAGGATTATGACAATCTCAAAGAAGCTATCTTAAAAACCTATCAATTGCAGCCTGAGGCTTACAGGCAATTTTTCCGTAAAAACCAGAAGAAAGTAGAAGAAACCCATAAGGTATTTGCCAGGACCATGACTAAAACTTTCAATCATTGGGTCAAGAGTAAGAAAGTCACAAGCTACAACGATCTGAAGGAGTTGGTCCTGTTAGAAAATTTCCTATGGAAAATTGATTCTTCTGTATCCTATCATTTAAAGGGGAAAAAGGTAGATTGTCTTGCCGACGCCGCTGACATGGCTGACACATACGTGCTCAACAACAAATTTCGTGGAAAGAAGCCCTACGATAATTCTAGTTCTAATTTTAAGTATCCCAATCACAAATCTGATAGACCCAGTCACAAGCCTATAACGTCTTCCCCAGCTAGCCAAAATAGAATTGTTCCCCAAACTAAAAATGCGACTCAGGGCAATGGTAACAGAGGTGGGCCCCAAACTAATAGTAATGCTCAAAGAGGGAACTTTCCCGTATCCCCTAAAGTATGTACTTTTTGTGGCATGAGAGGCCACCTAGCTTATCAGTGCTGGGCCAAGGAAAAAACCGAGAGATCGGGGCAGACAGTTGCCGCCGTATCTCAAATTCCATGTGTGCCTTTAATGCAGGGCTCCCGACAGAAGGAGTACCTAGCACCAAATGTTCCTTTAATGCAGGACTCCCGACAGAAGGAGTACCTAGCACCAAAAGTTCCTTTAATGCAGGACTCTCGACAGAAGGAGTACCTAGCAGCTAACGTAAATCATCTAGACAGGGGTGTAGTAGCATGTGTGGTGCAACCCACAAGGGTTAAACCAATAATAATTTCACCATCAGTGCAGGACAGTTACCGTCCCTTTATTTCATCTGGCAACGTGAGATTAAATGGTTGCATGCATGAGGTAAAAATTCTGAGAGACACAGGTTCTACTAGCACCCTCATGGTGAATCCTTACACTGAGTGCCCACCTGGCGAACCAGTTGTAATGAGAGGTGCTGGAGGCCAGTTTTATGCATACTTGGTAAAAGGCGAAATTGAATGTGAGTTACTACAGGGTGAGGCCACCATAGCTTTGTGTAGGTCCCAAGATATCCCTGTGCCTGGGGTAACACTCCTTTTTGGGAATGATGTAGCAGGTGAGAAGGTCCGACCAGACCCCATTTTGTCACTTTCCCCTGTTAACGAGCCACTAACCGGTGAGCTCGACAAGGAGTTGCCAACTGTTTTCCCTGTGTGTGCTGACAAACGTTCAATGTCTCAAGTAGCAGTTCCCTCAGACAGAAATGTACCGAATGTAAGAGTTGATGAAAGGGATGATGAGAGTGTGAATGATGCTCCATCTGTGCCTGATGATGTGACTGAGGTGGATTTATCTGACACCTTTATGGCTCATCTTGACCCTAAAGATGACCATGAAACCCCTCCAAATTGTCCTAGCGGCCTGGTAGAGCTACAGAGAGATGATAGTGAATGCAAGGAGTAAGCTGCCAGGTCCGTGAGTGAAGAGGAATGCGAGAAGGAGGGTGGTGAATGTTTCTACCTCAAAGGAGGAGTATTGTGGCGAAGATGGAGACCGCCACACAGACCAATCGATGACGGGGCTTGGGACGTCCATCAAGTAGTAGTCCCCAAACCTTGTCGTAGAGATATAATGGAAATGGCACATTGTATACCATTGGCAGGACACCTAGGTGTGAGAAAAACTCTAGACAGAATCAGAGCCCACTTTTACTGGCCAGGAATGCGTGCAGATGTAGTGGAGTGTTGTAGAGTGTGTCACACTTGCCAGATGACAGGAAAACCCAATCAGAAGGTGCCTGTACATCCTCTGGTGCCCTTGCCCGTTTTCGAGAATCCTTTTACTCGGGTGGTAGTGGACATTGTAGGCCCATTGCCTAAGACTTCCCAAGGTAACATTTATTTATTAACTATCATGGACATGGCAACTCGCTACCCAGAGGCTATACCCTTAAGGACTACCTCTGCTCCAACTGTAATCAAGGAACTGCTCAAATTTTTCACCAGAATGGGTTTCCCCCATGAGGTGCAAAGTGATCAAGGAACTAATTTTACCTCTAACATTTTCCAGCAGTCCCTGAAGGAGTTGGGTATCGAGCATGTAAAGTCTGGCACCTACCACCCAGAGAGTCAAGGGGTTCTCGAACGATATCATCAGACATTAAAGGGAATGTTACGTAAGTATTGTACAGAGACCGGAGTTGAGTGGGATAAGGGGGTACCTTTTCTTTTATTTGCTACTCGTGAGGTTCCAACTGAATCCCTGGGTTTTTCCCCTAATGAGCTAGTTTTCGGTCACCAGGTAAGAGGTCCTTTGCAACTATTGCAGGATAGCCTAGTTGGCCAGGAGGGGAACCAAAACCTCCTCAAGTATGTTTCAGATTTCAAAACCCGGCTGAGATCCTCATGTGAGTTTGCCGCTCAAAACTTGACAGTGGCTAAAAGCTCCATGAAGAAATGGTATGACAGAAAAGCCCGTGAGAGGGAGTTTAAGCCCGGTGATGAGGTTTTGGTCCTGCTCCCCCTTTTTGGCCAACCATTATCTGCCAAGTTCAGGGGCCGATATAAGATCATTCGGAGGGTGAGCATTACCGATTATCTAGTAACTACCCCAGACAGGAGAAAGCCCACGCAAGTATTCCATATAAATATGTTGAAGCCCTACCATAGGTCCCCTGATTCCTCTCTTCCAGATTCTCCCACTGTGGCAGTGAATGTCAGGACCTGTGAACAGCCTGGTGCGGACAAAGTCTTCAGTTCTCTTACTGACCCGCAACAGACTGTTCCAGAGCCTGAAGGTATCCATGCAGACTTTGACTTGTCATGTAGCCTATCCAACTTTCAGTATAATTCAGTGGCTTTGAGGGAATTACCATCTAAACTATGTCATCTTCCCTCTGATCAAGTGAACCAACTAATCTCTGTTTTATCTCAGTCTCCCAGTGTGTTCCGTGATACTCCAGGGCTCACTTCTTTGGCCGTGTACGACATCGACGTAGGGGATGCAACTCCCATTAAACTATCCCCCTACCGTGTCTCGCCACAACGCAGGAGTATACTGCAGGTCGAGCTTGACTTTATGATTTCTAATGAACTGATCACTAGGGCCTTAAGCCAGTGGAGTAGTCCGGTCATACTTGTGCCAAAGCCAGAAGGGAGCCATAGGTTTTGTAGGGACTATAGGCAAGTCAATGCTGTCACAAAGAACGATACCTACCCACTGCCACGGATCAAAGATTACATTTACCAGGTTGGCCTCATACAGCAGTAAGTTTAATTTAATGAGAGGATTTTGGCAATTAGCTCTCCCTTGTAGCGAGGTAAATATCATGCTTTTGTAGTGCGCTTTTAAGCCTTCAGCTGTGAGATGCCTTGCAGTTCGAATAACGCTCCAGCTACGTTCCGGCTATGTTCTGATGTGGTACCTGGAGACGTTGCCTACTTTGGGTGATGTCCTTATTATATCCTCATTATAATCTTGCTGTTGCCAATCTGGTGGTGAATCTATTTATGTATTATGTTTAATATTATGTACTATACTCCTTAAACTCTTTTCTAGGGGGGAGGTCTGACATACGGAGCCCTGTATGTTAATTTAAGAGTTAGAATTAGAGTTGAAGGAGCCCACTACCCAAAAACGATGAAGCAGACTAGCGAACGAGCGAGTGGGCAAACCATCTCGCCCCATACCAGCATGCTAGCCTTCACACCTCGATGACCGATGCTATGACGTATGATCGACGCCAGGAGCTGTGAGTGGACCAGGCACCTGTTATGTGATTCGAGGAGCTATGATTGGAGCGGCACCACCCGCCGCCTCCTGATTCGTTCCTACACCATCATTGTTTGGTATATAAGACCCGAGTTGTGGGCATTCAAATCAGTCTCATTTGGAGTTGGGGAAGGTGAACTTGCAGCTGGAGGAAGACGGGGTGAAGTATTATAATGGGATTGTGACTGTCAGTCAGATTATATAAATGTGTGTTAAGTGTGTTCGGTGTAAACACTTACGTTATGTTGGTTAGTGAGATATGTGATTGGGAATTAACGTGAACACTATTATTATGTGTTTAACTATTTGATTGCGAATTAACGTTAACGCTACTATTATGTGCTTTAACTATTTGATTGCGAATTAACGTTAACGCTATTATTATGTACTTAACTATTTTAGTTGACTAACTTGTGGACTAAAGCAACTCTTTAAGTAATTGGGTTATGATGAAAGTAATACTATTGTTTTATATTAATACTTACGAGTTCTTTCATTTTCTTTGAATTAAGCTTACATTGCTTAATGGTGCTTAGTACGGTGATGCTATTGTCTCGTATTAGTAATATCGCCTTAGACTAACATGGCTGTGTTAATATTACTTCTAGTGATTTCCTAAGCTGAAGAAAATTCTTTTGCTTCAAAATATTATATTTTGCTTTTCATATTATTTGAGTGAGACCTGAATCGAATCTATGAAACGATCCTGTAACTTTATTTACTCATAATCAAACCTCAATGTTACGTGGTTAAGAAATACATTTAACTAATTATTAAATATATATCTAACTTTTTATGTGACTTTGATATTACTCCTGATGATAATAATAATATAATACTATTAACGTAAGACAAGAACCAAGAATAATTACATTAAATATAAATAAAAGGACATAAGAAAACTATCTATTCATTTCAAAGAGGGTAAGAGACAGAAATATTCTTACTTTAATATTTATCTTTCAAGACTTTTTATAAAATTAATAGTCCTTCTTTAGCTATATACTTATTCGGTTCATAACCATAGCCTACTAAGCTTCGGTTAAATAATAATTCTTTATAAATACTACATGACTTTAATTAGTTTCAGTATTTTTCATAAGTAAAGAGTATCAGTCAATAAAGGATACCAAGTCCTAAGATCCAAAAGGAAAGGAAGCAACAACAGGAAATGATTTTATTAGATTTTACTTTTGTTTTGCCTTCAGCTGACTGATACCTTAATATATATCTCTGTGCTATCTAGATTCATCAAGTTAACCACTTGAGGATCAAGATACGTAACAATATATATATACAGTATATGATGACATAATTACTGTATATACTCCCATCCCCCCTTAACTCTCCTACATTGTCTGTATCCCCTTATATGCAGAATAGGCCCATGTTGCACCAAGACACTTGATACACTGTGCCCAAATTGTTACCGAATTCTTGTACATTTGGCCAAATAAGGTAGATCGCTGTTGTCATTACATTTTGCTCCCTGTATACTAAATTAATGTCTGTCAGATGTTGAATAGGTTGTGTTAATATAGGAACACGTTTGTATATATCACTCAAAACGATGAAGTATTGCTTAGATAGTGATGATACCAATTATTGATCAAAATATACTTGGTGCCGCGCCATGACTTATTTGGCTGACTGTACGATCATCAGTTATTGTATCGGAATGTATCCCGTGTTCACAATGTGGGGCGGTAAATACAGGTTAAGAGGAGATGGCCCCTCTTCTCCCTCATACTTAGACCCATTAGTTTCAGATTTTAAGACGTTCGGCCCCATTAGGTTGGCGATTTTAAGACCTTTCGCCCTATTTCTTTGTCAATATTAAGACCTTTCGTGCCACTTAGGAGTCAATTGTTTCCTGGTGAGCGATGGCGACCCTATAATTTAGGAGGAACCGGCCTTAGGCCGGAAAGTACAAATTCATCTAAAAGGAGGATCTTGAAGATGTATTTTTAAAGCTTGATGGAGATCTAGGGAGGAAACTAAAAACAATAATAGATACATGAACAAATCGACCAAAAAGTAAACCCTTCCGCCTTAAAGGGCTAGTGGCTATTTAGTGTTTTGGTTTATTTATTCAGTTATTCTTGTATTCAGTTATTCAGTTATTCATGTATTCAGTTATTCATGTATTCAGTTATTCAGTTATTCATGTATTCAGTTATTCATGTATTCAGTTATTCAGTTATTCATGTATTCAGTTATTCAGTTATTCATGTTCAGTTATTCAGTTATTCATGTATTCAGTTATTCAGTTATTCATGTATTCAGTTATTCAGTTATTCAGTTATTCAGTTATTCAGTTATTCATGTATTCAGTTATTCATGTATTCAGTTATTCAGTTATTCATGTATTCAGTTATTCAGTTATTCATGTATTCAGTTATTCAGTTATTCATGTATTCAGTTATTCAGTTATTCATGTATTCAGTTATTCATGTATTCAGTTATTCAGTTATTCATGTATTCAGTTATTCATGTATTCTTTAGTTTCCTCGATAGACCTTCACTAAGCTTAATAAAACACCCCTTAGACCTCCCTTCAAGATAAATTTGTACATTTTTCGGTAGAAACATGTCCTGGCCAAAGGCTGAGTCCTCTTAAATTTACAGGCTAGGAAAAATAGACATGTAAATGGCACGCCAGGTCTTAAAATTGTCAACGAAATGGGGCGGAAGATGATAAAATCGCCAAATGAATGGGCCCAATGTCTTAAAATATCAAAACTAATAGGGCTAAAGACGATGGAGAAGAGGACCTATCTCCCCTACAGACTGCCTATATAGCCACAGCCACGGTTGGTTAGTCAGGACTGTGGTTGTTGTTATTGTTCTCACTTCAGGAATTTGTTTTATCTGGAGAACGGAAAAGAATAAGGGGAGGTTTTTAGTTTGCTTCCTAGACCCTTATCAAGCTTTTAAATAAAATATCCCAAAGACTCCTCTTCGATATAAATTTGTAAATTTTTAAGTAGAAAATGTCCCGGCCATATGCCGGAAAAATTCGACACTTAAATGGCATGAAAGGTCTTAACATTGACAGAAATTGGGTGAAATGTCTAAAATCGCCAAACTAAAGGGGTCAACGTCTTAAAATCTCAAAACTAATGGGACTAAACATGAGGGAGAAGGAGGTTCGAAAAATAACTAATCCCCTTAAGATTGTGGCGTTTATATGATGTTGATGGAAGTACCGGGTATGTATTGGAAAAATATGTAATGTTCAGACAAATAACAATCCGACACACACACACACGAGAGAGAGAGAGAGAGAGATTGAAAGTGCAAGTGAGGCTCGCTCAGGTCGTTCCATCACTATGGGGATGTGAATGACTTGCACCAGAAAATCTCGTGACGGAGATTCCTTTCCTACAAAATCATTGTTTGTACACAGTCCTTCAAGCATCGATGGTTCAGTGGTAGAATTCTCGCCTGCCACGCGGGAGGCCCGGGTTGCATGTTCCTAAACTTTGTCCTAGTAGCGCACCAGGAGTAATTAGAACCAATCAGAGGGCGCAGTGACAGTGACATCACCCACACGGGGAGGAGCCTATTTGCCTGTCACTCTCTCTCTCTATTTCTCTGTGGGTGAGGACTCTCTCTCCCTCTCTCTCTCTCTCTCTGTGGTAAATAAAATAATTAGTCACCAAGTATAACATTTTAACAATGTATTTCAAATATTAACTACATTAAGGATACATTTTGACATAGTCGCTTCTTTTAATATAGTGTTTTAGACTTCATCCAGTAGTTGGACAATTTATAATAATGCAGGGGTATATATGATTGTTCTACTATGTCTGTGACTAAAATAATGTACCCTCACACTCACAAAACAACATTTACACTGATCTACAATCCTATACATATTCTACATTATTTTCCTACACTGCAACACAAACTACACTGAATACCATGACTGTGAACACATACAAATATCACAATCACTATTGCCTGACACCTTCATGTACAGAAACACATACACACACTTGTTGAGTAGTCTAGGGCCAGCCAGGACTAAATTTAATACCAAGCTGAATTTTCGAGGCCTGATGCTGCTACTTCTTGTGTGTGGTGACACTGGGGCTTTGGTCAACCCCAGCCCACGTGCCCCCAAGTTTCCATGCCAAATTTCTCGGCGGGTGGTAAAGTGGGGGCAACGGGCCATCCAGTGCGACCGCTGATGTGAGGCTTCCGTCCACCAGGGCTGGTATCATATCAGCTGTGTCGGGGGCTTCACGGCGGCCTTCGACGGGTTGGTTGACCAAAGTATATCATGGATCTGCTGGGATTGTGGAGTCCCGAATTATGCTTCCTCCCTCTCATTTAATCCAATACCCACTTCAAATAGATTTTCCTTTCCTGAATTTACACCTTCCCCTCCGCGACCAACAATACCACACCACCCCATCTCACCCGTAGCTAACACCAACCCTAGACTTAGGTGAGAACTTAACTATTCCTCCCCTACACATAACAGACTGCATGACTTGACCTCCCCGACGCATCAACAACCCTACCATTCCACACCTAATCATTCTACCTTCAAGCCCCATTTATCTATAACCCCCATAGCACCACCCAACTCCTTAACCTATTAAACGCGAAAATACCCTAGGGGCAAGGGTACTTATTTGTGAATTTCTAGCCTTGGATTCTGACAGAATTTGTTATATTTATGATATAGAACATTATTTGTTTTCAATATGCTTTTATTTTACATATATGATGTATAGATGAACCTTCAAGAGTGCTAAAATAAGTTGGAAAAGCATTTGGGTGGTGGAAAACGTAAATATTCGCCACCCGGTCATAATTTCAGGCGTGAGCCAGCGAGTCACACACCCTCCCCTCTCCCTGTCTGTGAGGTAACTGAGGCCAGTGAGGCAAGCGGGGCTGTATCTCTCTGTTATATAACGATCTTTTATGCAACCCCCTTGTGCTACATTGCCGCGGGAGAGAAAAATAACCGATAAATTATGAAAATAAGAGGAAAAATAGGTGATAATTGAGGAGGGGGGGAGGGAGGGGGGTGAGAAACACATGGATGACTACTAGAGGGGAATTATCTCACCTAGAGACAAATTCCTTTGTTTTGAGAGCCCCTGGGTTTTTTTGGAAGGGTTTTCTTATGGACTTGCTTCCGTGAGGCCTATCGCATTCGCTATGGTGAGCCTTCCGTGAGGCCTATCGCGTTTCATGGGTTAATTTCCCTTAGCTCCCCCTCTACCACAACCACCTCCGAAAACTCCCCTAACAGAGAGCCTTCCACCCTCAGAACCCTCATTATCAACATTATCAGCATTATCAACAAAAGAGCCGCTTTTCACCACACCCTTGAGACTTATGACCCTAACATCGTTATAGGGACAGAGACTTGGCTCAACCCTAACATTTCAGACAGTGAAGTCTTCCCGACAGACAGTCCCTATACCATGACTTTACATAGAAAAGACAGACAAAACGGAGACCACGGTGGGGTCATGATAGCGACGAAGCCGGGACTAGTCGTAACACCAGCCACCATACTTAGCGCGGATGCAGAAATTTGATCGATTAAAGCACAGATACAGGGCTGCAGGACACTTTATATAGGATCATTTTACCGGCCCCCTAGCAGTAACATAGATTACCTGCATAGTCCCTTGACGAATCTTTATCTAAAATTGATCCCTCCAAGAACATATGGCTGGCTGGAGACTTCAACTTACCGGACATTAACTGGACAGCTTACGCGACAACGGAGAATGGTGACCATGAAGGCGACCTAATACTACCACAGACTGACAGAAGATCATTACACGAAAAATTCATTGACATAATCAACACCCATTCACTCTCAAAAACAGTACTCGAACCAACACGTACACAAATTAGCGTAGCTAGAAACAACCCTAACATAAGACTCAGGGTCACATCCAACATATTAGACTTGTTCCTTACGAACAACAATTATTTTGTTACACGAACACAGGTTTTACCAGGGTTTAGTGACCACGACATGATACTTGTAGACGCAAACATAAAACCAAACATCCAGAAACAATTACCCAGGATAATCTACCAATTATTATTATTATTATTATATGAGATGCCGAAGTATCCAACCAGGGTGCAGAAACACCATCAAGATGAATCCACACAAAACACCCGGAGGCACTGGAGAGAGAGACTACGGCAACTTAGGAAAAAATAAAAACATATACTGTATACTGTACATATACACATATTAAACACAGATAACATATTATGCAGTGGAGGATATCAAGTATAAATATAATACAATAAAATAGAATAAAATAAGTTTAAAAATTAAAATTAATGCTGCAAAAAAACATTAACTCTAGACTTAAAAATGGAGATATGAGCTGAATTGACTAGCTCATTTGGCAACTTATTCCACAAGTTAACCATGGCCGGCACAAAACACAGTGAAAACTGTGTAGTAGAAAAATTAACACGGCTCATGGCAAGATCATTAAGATTGCTTGTGAATCTAGTTGCACGAGCCCGGACATAGGGCCCAGGCAGAACCCCATGAGGGTTGTTAAAAACTTTAAATAAAAGAATAAGGGCACCAACTTTATGTCGATGACACAGATCAAGAGACAAATGAGGTAGAATAAAACTGATGGAATTTAGCGACCTGTCAAACAACTTGAGATGGCAGTCAGCTGCTGACAACCAGACAGGTGAGCAGTACTCGAAATGTGGCAAAATAAAAGCATAAAAAGTCTTGATAACTGTGGCGTCACAAGCAAATGTTTTATAAACCTTGCGAAGCAGACCAATTTTTGGGAAAATGGAAGAGGAGAAAGAACGAATATGCTTTTCAAAATTAAGTTTGGGATCAAGAGTAACTCCTAACAAACGCAGAGTATCCACATTCTCAATTTGCTCGCCAGAAACTTGTAGATAAGGATGGGGAGGATCCAAGGTACGAGATCTGCTGATGATAATGGAGTGTGTTTTACTAGCATTAAGTTTCATGCCCCAAAGTTCACACCATGATGTAATTTTGGCTAAATCCCTATTCAGAGCAGTAGCAATTACGTGTCGATCTATTGGTGATGCAATTGACGCATATAAAGTTGTATCATCAGCATAGGAGATTAGTTTATTTTCAAGCTCGGAACACAGGTCAGCAGTAAAAATAATAAAAAGCAAAGGCCCAAGGACACTGCCTTGTGGAACACCAGAAACAACAGTAACAGAAAGGGAATGACACCCATCAATGACCACAGAGTGAGATCTTTTCGTCAAAAAATCTTCAAAGATCCTTAACAAATTGCCACCAATACCGATGAGCTGTAACTTATACAGAAGTGCTTTATGGTTGACTAAATCAAAAGCAGAACTAAAGTCAATAGCCACGACACGAGACTCATGTCCCTGGTCCAATGAAGATTGCAAGTCATGGGTGTGTGTCAGAAGCGCATCACATGTATCCAGTCCCTTACGAAAACCAAACTGTGAGTTTTGTATCAAATTATGACTATTACAATAAGAGGAAAGGCGTCTGGACAAAAGCCTCTCATAGAGCTTGGATAGGATAGGTGTAATGGAGATAGGGCAATAGTCATTAGGAGATGATGAGGCAGTATTTCCCTTTGGAATAGGAGTGATAATAGCCTTACGCCAGCAAAGAGGAAAACTACCTGATTTCAAAAGCAACCTAAACACCACGGCCAATTTAGGTGCCAAGACCACTGCAACCTTTTTAAAAAAGAGAGGGAAAAACCCATCCGTGTCTGTGCCACCATAGGTATCTAGATCCAGCAAGTACCTTTTCAGTTTAGCTGATTTGAATGCCATTGAATTGAGGTTGGGTCTAGGGAAACATGTCAATGGCAAAGACAATTCCTGATTATTCTGCTTATTAATAAAAATATTAGATAGAATATTGGCCTTCGATAATGGATCAAAAGAGATGGAGCCATCAGAATCACAAAGAGGAGGCATGGAGGAATCTATTCCAAATAAAGAGGATTTCAAAGCGGACCACCATTTATGAGGCTGTGTAGCTCCTGCCAGAACATCCTGAAGATGGGACTTATAATCCCTCTCAGCACCATCATAAACTCTCTGCACAGCTGCCCTTTTAAAAACATAATTTTCCCAATGCAAGGGGGTTTGATTACGCCTCCATAGACGATATGCAGCCTGTTTGTCATCAAATGCACGCTTGCAGTCATCATTAAACCATGATTTATCCCTGATACGAGACTTAATTGTTTTTGATGGAAATCTTTTGCGAAGGATACCAAGAAGGGAATTGTTGAGAGCTGAAACCGGGTCATGAGATCTTAGTATGTGATTCCACTCAATATTACAAACATCATTACAAACGTTGTCCCAGTTAACCCGGGATTTAAGGTAGACTTTACGTGAGAGAGTAATATCAGGAACAGAAAAATCAAGATTAATTTTACACATGATGGCATTGTGGTCGGAAGTGCTAACAGGTACAAGAACGGAGGTTTCTACAACGCCAGGAATATCTGTTAGTACTAGATCAAGACAATTTCCAGACATATGAGTAGGTCCTTGGATTACCTGTTCACAACCAGATAAGTTTGCAAAATCCAATGCAGCAAGACCATTTCTATTAGTTGGAGAGACCGAGTTCAACCACTCTTGATGATGTGCATTGACATCACCAACAAAAATAAAGGATGATTTGACATCTACAGACTGTATTGAAGCCATGGCTGTTAAGAGGCAGTCATATATGTCATTGTTAACATCAGGATTTCTGTACAGGCTAAAAATGTAATGATTATGATACTTGCTGGAAACTTTAACTAACTGCATCTCATGGCATTTACAAATATGCTTAGTTAAGTGTTGAGCATTATACACAGATCTAATATACAAGCTCATTCCACGAGCACGAGGAATAGAATCACGCCGAATAAGAACTGGCTTACCGAAGTTAGGTATAAGAAGTTCAGAATAATCTCTATAACCAGAGACAAGGGTTTCAGAACAAAAGACAATATCATAATCAACAGATGCCAATGTAAGATCCTTGATGTTCTTATAGAGACCACGAATATTGGAATAAAATACACGACAACTTGTAACAGGTTGTCTGTGAGGACCGGGATTAACTTCTATATCACCGGACAAAAGTAGAAACAAAAACAGAAAAAGTTGAAAGCAATCCATACACAAATATAACAGAGCTGACATGGGAGCCATCTCGGTAGACTTAGCTGACTCTAGAGACACATTCCTCGACAATGACCCAATGGCCAATTCTGTTGAGCTAAATTGGACCAGACTTCGCGACTTCATACATGACACAATGGACAAGCACATACTCAAGAAAAACGTTACATGGAACCAGTCACTACCATGGTTCAATAGACCGTTACGAAAACTACATAGAAACAAGGTAAAAGCATACTAGACAGCTAAACGTTACAATGATATAGAACACTGGGAACATTACAAAAACACAAAAAAACATTACAAAAAGAAATCAAACAAGCAGAAACTAACTACACAACCACTTTCCTCACAACCAACATGTAAAACCACAACAAATTCTACAGCTTCTTCAAAGTGCGCAAACAAGTCTCGACTGGTATAACACTCTTACATAACGATTCGCTGGTCACACTTCCACAGGACAAAGCACATGCACTTAATTCGCAGTTCCAGTCAGTTTTTACACAAGAACAAGCAGAATTGCCGGAACTGTCACCACCACCACACCCACCTATACTTCCACTGACGAAGTACAAATGAGTAATGCTCTCAATACCTTCTTTGCATCAGTTTTTACAACAGAAGACCTCAGTGTTATCCCTACACCATCGCCGATTCGATAATTCAGATGTTCTAAGCAATATCACCGTTACAGAGAGAGAAGTATTGAATTGTTTAGATAAACTCAAGGTAAATAAAATGCCTGGACCTGATACAATCTCGCCAAGAGTTCTAAAGGAAGCTAAGGATGAGCTCTCCAAACCACTGACATTACTAGTCAATAAATCCTTGCAGTCTGGAACTATGCCTGATCAGTTGAAGCTAGCCAACGTAACACCGATATTCAAAAAAGGCAGCAATCCCTACCCAGTAACTATCGTCCAATTAGCTTAACCTCAGTTGTATGTAAAATGCTAGAAACAGTCATACGAGACAGACTCGTAAATCACTTAGAGGAAAATAACATACTTAAAGATACTCAACACGGCTTTCGTAAAAAAACGTTCCTGTTTAACAAACCTCTTAGACTTCTTCCACGATATCCTCAACCTCTACGATGAGAGTAAAGCTGTAGATATTATATACCTTGATTTTCAAAAGGCCTTTGACAAAGTTCCCCACAAACGTTTACTGCTAAAACTAAAAGCGCATGGAATACAAGACGGTGTGTTGAAATGGATAGAAAATTGGCTCAGCGACAGAAAGCAAAGAGTAGTCATAAACGGTAAGGCATCTAAATGGACCAATGTAAGTAGCGGGGTACCCCAGGGATCGGTACTAGGTCCAATTATCTTTCTAATTTACATCAACGACATAGATGAGGGTCTCACCTGTACAATCTCAAAATTTGCTGACGATACAAAAATTGCAAATAGTGTACTCTCAAAAGAACAAGTTGACGATATGCAACACAATCTAGATAAATTGTCATGTTGGGTCCAAATTTGGCAAATGAGTTTCAATGCGGATAAATGTAAAGTACTACATATCGGATACCTAAATGAGAAAGCAAACTATTCGATGAATGGCAGTCAGCTTAATGTAAACAGAGAAACCGATCTGGGAGTAACAATATCGAGTAACCTAAAACCGAGTCAACAATGTTCAGAAGTTGTTAAGAAAGCAAACAAAATAATTGGCTTTATAGGCAGGTCATTTGAGCATAAATCCAAAGAAGTTATCCTAACCCATTACAATTCCTTAGTCCGCACTCTTCTGGAATACTGCGTTCAATCCTGGTGCCCTTATTACCAAAAAGATATAAACAAGCTAGAACGAGTTCAACGTAGAGTTACCAAAATGATACCTAGCCTAAAGAACAAACCATATGAAGAGCGTCTTAGAGAATTAAATCTATTTCCTTTAACCCAGCGCAGATTAAGAGGTGACTTAATTCAAGTGTTCAAAATCATCAAAGGCATCGACAATATGGACTGTAGTAAGTACTTCACTATCGACCAATCTAATTACACGTGGGGAAACGGTTGCAAAATTATTAGTAAATCTTTTAACTCACACGAATCTAAGAATTTCTTCTTCAATCGAGTTGTCAACTTGTGGAATGGGCTTCCCCGAAACGTTATAGACTGCATCACCGTTGATTCATTTAAACTCCGCCTAGACAAATATCTCGCATCATACCCGCGACTGACTGCGTTTGTAAATGAATAACTTTATTTTATCCCCCCCCTCAGTTACTAACCCATCTGTCCCCTACTAACTTCCTTATCCTGCCACAGACATTAGTTCCAGGGCAGTAATTCCCTTTCCAATGTTCCCTTACCCACTCTAAACCACTGTTTGGACAATTGATCCTCAGTGTTTTGGAGGACAAGCAACCTAGAATTACTAGATCTGTTGTTGCTTGATTTCCTTTGTACTCCTTTGTACTATACATACCCGTGGAATCGAGAAACTTCTATCTGAGGTAGACATTAACAAAGCGACTGGACCAGACAATATACCCTGCAGGATACTCAAGGCGAATGCTGCCATGCTTGCCCCTATCCTGCAGGTTATATTGTCACAGACCATTGACACCGGAGAACTTACCCATGACTGGCTATTGGCAAACATGACTCCTATTTTCAAATCCGGAAACAGAACCCTCCCTGTTACCTATAGACCTGTTTCGAGTACCTCAGTTCCTTGCAAAATCTTAGAACATATCATCCACTGACATTTAATGGACCATCTAGATAGGCAAAATATACTGACTGGCGCACAGCACGGCTTCCGGCCCAAACGGTCGTGCGAGACACAACTACTTGTGACCACACATGACATTTCCCAAACCCTAACGACCCCAAAATTCGACAAGTAGACGCCATAGTATTAGACTTTGCCAAAGCCTTCGACAAAGTCCCTCACCAAAGACTGATAGCTAAGTTAGATTATTATGGCATCCGAGGTCCACTTCTTCACTGGATTAAGACTTTCTTGACCAATCGGGATCAACGCGTTGTTCTTGAGGGTTCTCATTCTTCCACTGTGTCTGTAACTTCTGGGGTCCCACAAGGCACTGTCCTGGGTCCCCTACTTTTCCTTTCATACATAAATATTAATAATAATAATAATAATAATATTTATTCAGTTAGCAATTTACAGAGTTGGTACCACATAGTATATTACAAAATATGACATGTACCAGCCTTGCATAATTCCAACTAAGGATAGCCCAATAAGGCCGTTAGGCGTATTTCCATTGGGGTCCTTGTGGGATTAGGTTAGCTGGGGAAAGGGGGAGGAAAATAAATAAATAAAAATAAAAATAAAAAATTAGAGAAATTATTTCCAGGGGGTTATTTTAAGATACCTTACATCCTATAATAAATATCAGTAATCCGTAATCAGTAATCATTTCAGTTTGGTTTGTCTATCAGTGTTTCTCAACCTGTTTCTGGTCGTGGCCCCCTTCAATCCAATGCAAGTTCTTGTGGCCCCTCCATGCCAACTTTGAGTTCTTATCCCCCCCCTCATCCGTCCCTCACCTTAATACGCCTAGGGAAGTAGGTATATTAATGGTTCTAGTTTGAATAGTACCATGTACTCAAAACACTAACTTCAGGCATAAATCAAATAACAATATTAATTAATATTAATTAATATTCGAAGCATAATAATTATTAATTTCAAAATATTACATATTCTGCAGACAGTTACCTGGTAGTTTGATGTGGCGAAGTGGAGTAATACCTGTTCCTCACGCACTCCCATTTATATTAACTCTTGTAAAGCCTCGAAACATGAAATTTAATCTTTTATCAAGTAGTCAATGATACACTGATTCAAGTACTGCATTCAATTCAACTAAAACGAGAAATTATTCTGAAGCAATAAATTACCGGGTATATTGAATCGAATGATGTTTAAACTAAACTCAAGCATGATAAACAGCATATTTGAAGCATAATAATTATTAATTTCAAAATATTACATATATATATTTTGTGGGTCCTAAATTTTCTGTGGCCCCCCGTGGTCCCCCATTTTTCAAATTTGGCCTTGTGGCCCCTGAAAAAATTTCATGGCCCCCAAGGGGGCCATATGGCCCACGTTGATAAACACTGGTCTATCTCTTATGTCGTATTTAGTAGTAGACATAAGTTTGGTGCTCCCTTCTCGCAGCTGTCCGGTTCAGGTGTTCCTTCAGGCTACGTCTGAAGGAATACAGTGTTCTCTTTTCACGGACTGACTGGGGTAAGTCGTTCCAATCTTTGATGGCAGTGAAGAAGAATGTTTGCTTACCCTGTCCTTGGATTCTCGGGACCTTAAAATTAATCATCCTGTTTCCTGTTTCTTGTAACTGTCTACGTGGTGCGATGCATAAGGTGTTGATTTTCGGTGTGAGCATCCTGGATTCGAATCCACGGACTGCCACATGTGTTTGTAAATTTCATTAATCGATTTTAGGAGTATAGTTGGTTGTTGGAAGGAACATAATAATTATGTCCACTCCTCTCATTTGCTTTAACAAAATCATTCTTTAGATACTCCGGTGCTCTGTCATACAAAAATTTTGAAGGCATTAGTGAGCCTGATTTCTTTGGCCCTGTCAGAGACATTGTGCATACCTAGTGACTGAAGTTGTTCCTGGCCAACATGTGATCTGGGTCCTAGGTTCAGCATGAACCTAACCATTTTATTTTGAGTGACCTGAAGTTTGTGCTGTGCTGATTTAGATGATGCAGAGTACCAGGATGACACAGAATAGTCAAAATGACATTGAACAAGCGCTTGGCAGAGGGTCTTTTTGGTCGCCGCGGGCAAGCATCCCACCTGTCTATACAGGTATTTTATACGTGCTCTACACTTACTCAGGATAGATTCCAAAATTGTTTCACCTGACAAACTCGCGTCCAGTTTTAGTCCAAGATATTTAACTTGTGACACTGTTGTTATAGGAATATCATTACAGTTGACCGAGAAGCCCACAATGTCTTTCAGTTTGCGTTTTGTTCCACATAAGATGGCTTCCGTCTTGCCCAGGTGAAGAGATAGTCTATTGTCCACTAGCCATTCACTACATGATTCTAGTTCTTTTGAAAGTGAAGCGGCAATACTTATTGGGTCTTTTCCTGTAACCAGAAGCACGCTGTCGTCTGCATACAGTAATAATTTACATGAGATGCTCAGTTCCATGTCGTTCACATAACAGAGACAGAGTAAGGGACCAAGGATGCTTCCCTGCGGGACCGCACAGTTAATTGGCATAGGATCAGATATATTATCATAAATTTTGACTCTTTGGGTTCTACCACTAAGATCAGATTTAAACCAGTTCACAGACCCTATGCCCATTGCTTGTAGTTTATTACATAGGATATCATGGTCTACTGTGTCAAACGCTTTTTGTAGATCAAGAAGAACCATACCGGTGTAGTTACCTTTAGAAATTTCTTTACGAATGTGATCCGTTAAGTGGATGAGACAGGAGTCTGTCGAGTACATGCATCTGAAACCTGATTGAAACTTATAGAATAGATAATTTTGTTTGAGGTAGTGGTCAATTTGGGTGCATACCGCTCTTTCAAGGATTTTAGATACAATACATAATATGCTAACTGGTCTGTAGTTGCCAACTTCTAGTTTATTTCCTTTCTTAAATAGAGGGGTTACAATAGCTTCCTTCAGTTCAGCAGGTACAGTGTTGGTGTTAATTGACAAGTTGATGATGTGGGTTAGGGGGCCTGCTATACCAATGGCTCCATCTCGTAGAAATTTGGCAGGAATTTTGTCTGGTCCTGTGCTTTTATGTACATTTAGGTTAGACAGCTCGTCAAAAGTGTATTTTGGTGTAACATTTTGCAATCCAAATGTGTTCGGGTGTATGTCTTTATATCTGTAGAAATTACGAAAGGTGGCTGTTGTTGTCGTGTATTTATTGAGAGGTTGAGGTAGGTTCTGTACAAGTGTGTTTGCTATGGAAGAGAAGAAGGAGTTGAAGTAGGTTGAAATTTGTCGTTTATCGTGGCAAACCTGATCATTAATGGTGAGAGCAATATTAGTGTTCGACGAATCCCTTATCTTGTTGCTGTAGCCTGTTGTTTTTAGGTGCCTCCATAGTTTCTTTGGCTTATTCTGATATTCCTCTGCCTTATTGTGAAAATAATTAGTTTTCTCTGATTTCATTTTCCTACTTAGTTTATTCCTGGCCCTGTTGAACTCATGTTTCAGACCTTGATCCTGTCTATGTTTCGCAAGCCTTTTTAACAGATTGTCTCTGTGTTCCAGATGGTGTAGTATGTCATTGTTGATCCATGGGTCTGACCTTGCTTTAATTCGTATGTCTTTCAGAGGAGCTATTTCGTCTAGGATGTTTGTGATGATGGTTCTGAAGCCAACCCATGCGTCATTAACGTTTGTACTTCCAAACACTGGAGACCAGTCTGTATTCCATAAAATGTCCAGAAATGTTTCTTTATTGTAGTTTCTGAGTGACCTTATATTGATAACCTTGTGATTCTCTAGGGTAATTTTTGTGGTTTTCCGTGTGCAATATGTGACGAAGTGATCACTTATGGCAGTCTGTATAACCCCTGATTGGGATATTTTGTCCTCTCTGTTACAGTTTATGTGGTATATTATTGTGGCAGTGTTCTCAGAGATACGTGTGGGGGTTGTGATGAGTTGTTTGTGATTGTGCATTGTCAGTATATGCCTATATTCTCGTACAAGCCTATTATTTCGTTGTTTGTAACACAGGTTAAAATCCCCTAATATGATGGATTCATTCCGAGGGTCTAGCGATGACAAAGTTCGATCAAATTTGGTCAAGAATTGTGTGTCGTCTGGTGGCTTATAGCATACCCCAATTGTGATGGGTCTTGTCCTCGACAGGTGTAGGTCGATCCACAGAGCTTCGTGATTTTCTACATGGAGGTCGGTCCTAGTTGTGTGTGTGAGGTTGTTTTTTACATACAGACATACTCCTCCCCCATGCCTATTGCGATCATTCCTAACCATATTGAAACCTTGAATGTTTATTTCACCATCGTTTATCCTTGAATCCAGCCAGGTTTCTGTGATTGCAATTATTGAAGCTTTGGCCTTATTAGCTAGCAAGTTTATTTCTGACAATTTATGGTACATTGATCTGGCGTTAATGTGGATAAGATGGAGCCCTTTGTTGGTGAACACTCTGTATTTATCTTTGATTTTGAATGTGTCCTGGCTGGATTCTGAGTTGTTAATACTTGGATCATTTACATTAATATTCGGTAATGAATGCAAGGCACACTTATTGCAAAGGAATTCCCGTTCTTCACTGTTGGTCTTCTTAGAGATGCACTTCATGTGAGCTACATGTTTACACTTTACACAGTTTTGGATCTTCTGACGTCGTGTTATGAGTGATTCACAAATAAAACAAATGGTTTCGCGGTGTTGTACAGCTGAGTTCCTACATTTAACACATTCAGCTTCGTTTCTACTGTTAACGTAAGTACATCGGTTATGAACAATTTCATTACAACTGTTGCATTGTGAAAGTGAACTCCTATTGTTGAAACCAATATTACAGACTATACATAGTTTTTTCTTACTGTTTATCATACGACTGGAGGTGTGGTTTGCTCCGCGTCGATCAGCTGTTTGTGCGGGAGGGGGCAGGGGATACTCGCGGTCGGGCTGTGGTTGTTTGCTGTTGTTGTTGTTGTTTTCATTGTCCGTTGATGCTGCTTCCCTGTTGATGTATTTGCGAGTGCTACCTGTTTTTATTGTTGTTCTTGTTGCATGTTGTGCTACTTGGGTCGCCGATATCTGTGGTATTAATGGTAATGCTGTGGGTAATGTAGTGTTGGTGGAGTGGGTAATTGCTAATTCCCTGCATTTATCGCATTCCACTTCTTTTCTGCTGGTAACATAAGTACATCGATCGTGTACTGTTTCATTACAAATACTACATTGTGATGTTGGACTCCTTTTGTTGAATCTAATATCGCACACTGTACTGTCTGATTATCCCCGTTAACTGAGCTGTTGCTAGACATGGTGTATACTGAGAAGTGTGCAAGTTTATAACAAAAAAAGTATCTATAATCTCTTATGCAAGCACCTATTCACTTAAAGTTATCTGAAGCCTCTTTATGTGTTATACTGCTTGCCAAAAAAAAAAATCTGTGTCCACTGTATTCCTCAATAAAAAAAAATTACCACTATACTCGCACAGTATTTCTTATGTTCACAAAATCCTAAGCAAGGTCGCCATTTGTTACGATCCAGGTTCTACAAGACACAGGGCTCTTCATCATTGGACTAGATAAGGCTAAATGCAACAACGGTATCACTAGTTCCAATAGACCAGTCAAAGTAGGGCTGGACTTAGAACAAATTGCAATAGAAGGTTTTTTGGCTTTAACTTGTTTATTAGGTCCCTCTGATGAACATATAAAAAGTCTCCAACTTTTGGACACCGGGAAAGTGGTTAATTTGCATAAATTCAAGATGGCCGCCGTCCAAAGCTTCAATTTACAGATAACTTTTTTCTGGTTGCTCCTAGACCCTATAAATGTATTACAAACAACGTTTTTTGGCTTTAACTTGTTTATTAGGTCCCTCTGATGAACATATAAAAAGTCTCCAACTTTTGGACGCCTGGAAAGTGGTTAATTTACAGCCAAAAAACCTTACAGCCAAAAAACCTTCTATTGCAATTTGTTCTAGGTCAAGCCCTACCTTTACTGCACATTATTGTCTATTACATTTTGCCTAGGCCTATACTAATCCCATCATCTTGTTTCTTGTTTCAACAGATTGGTGCGACATCTACCGAAGCCATGGAAGAAGAGGTGGTGCATAATCCCTGCGGCATTTGCTCAAACACGTTAGACGAAGGAGAAACAGTCAAGCTGAGGGCGAAGGGAGCAGATACTATCAACAAGGCCAATACTGAACGTGGAACGCCATCAATTACCGTGTCCGAGGGCCAAACGCCGAAGTGATCGGCTGTGGGCAGGACTGCCAAGCGACTTGGTTATAGAGCAGGTTTTGATGCGCTCTTTGAAAACGAATGGTGGATTGACACGTGGTAGGGGCATGGAGGAAACGCAACGCCTGCGCTGGTTACTTGCTATGCCAGCCTGCGCTGAGGTGAGTGAAGTTATGCAAGAACTGACAGGGAAGCATTTCCACACCTCTGAGCAGCACAAAGAAATGACTGAAGCAAGGCGTGAACGAGATAGGAAGGACACAGAGAAGGTTCTCGCATTCTTCAAGGATTATGATCCATTTCAAGAATCAAATGAACTCAGGAATATTGCCAACGGTGTGACAGGACCAGCCTCGGCCAATCCTCATTTACTGTATGAGGTTGGTATGAACATTGTGCAGAAGATGGAAGGTAGCAATGCTTTTGACTTTTCATTTAGGAAGAAAGATCAAGTTGAGTCGTTGGGTGCAAAGGTTACAATCAGTGCTGAAAAAGTACCAATCGACCCACAGCTCCTTTTCCAGAGGCTCCTCATCTTTGCTAATAACAGGGACTTAGGTGTTGAAGAGGTCTTTGCGTATGAGTTGTCTAGCTACCCTACTGCTCTGTTCGATAAGTGGGGGAGGCTCAGGGAAGCCAATAAACCACAGCTAGGAGATGAGATAGCTGCTGTTGTTCCCAAGTCGTCATTGGAATCATTTGAGGAAGAAAGGACTGTGACCCATGTTCTGGATGGTGGTTCCTTATTGCAAAGGATTCCATGGAAGAAGGGTGACACATTTGAGGACATTGCAAGCATGTACATGAAGCATGTTTCCAAAAACTTTCTCAACCCGGTGGTTGTATTCGACGGTTATAAATCAGGACCTACTACCAAGGACATGACACACAATCGACGATCAAAAGGAGTCTTTGGTCAAAAGGTGATGTTCACTCCAACCATGCCCCTTCGGTCAAAAAAGGAAAACTTCTTGTCAAACTCGGACAATAAGCAAAACTTCATTGACTTATTGTGTGAAACATTCAAGGCAAATGGAATTGACTGTGTCAATGCGCCAGCAGATGCAGATGTCATGATTGCGAAGAAGGGAATTGAGCATGCAAGGGAAACCGTGACATATGTGATAGGTGAGGACACAGACTTGTTGGTGCTGTTGTGTCATTATGCGGAACGAGGGATGAATGATTTGTACTTCAAGTCGAGCAAGGAAGGTGGGAAATGTTGGCATATTAACTCAGTAGCAGAAGCTCTCGGTGAAAGCATCTGTCGTGTCCTGCCAGTTGTCCATGCACTCTGTGGATGTGACACAACCTCACGACTGTATGGTATTGGTAAAGGGGCTGCCTTGAGGAAAGTGAGGGAAGACAACGGTTTCTTGAAATGTATAGAAGCATTCTGTTGCCAAAGTGGAAGTAAAGACGCGATATCATCAGCTGGTGAAAAGGCCTTGGTTTATTTGTACGGGGGAAAAGGAAATGACACCCTTGACGGACTGCGAAAGACAAAGTTTTGCAACAAGGTGGCAAAAAGTTCAACTACCGTTGAAGTTCACAGCCTTCCCCCAACAACCGATGCAGCCAAATACCACTCGTTCCGAGTTTATTGTCAGGTCCAGGAATGGATGGGGAACTGTGTGGACCCCGAGAAATGGGGCTGGTGTCTGCGGAAGGGACAGCTTGAACCGAAGACGATGGATTCGCCAGTGGCTCCTGATTCACTACTGAAATTGGTCAGATGTCAGTGTAAGGGCAACTGTGACACTCAACGCTGTAGTTGCAAACGGAATGAGCTTGAATGTTCCAGTGCATGTGGTCAATGTAAAGGACTCTGTCAAAATAGCAACTTTGATGCAAGCACCGATGATCCAAGTGAATACGAACTCCTATCATGAATTACATAATTGGCTCTGAATGACGTCATACTACGTCATGGTTTTTTTTTTTTTTTTTTATAAAAAAGAGGGACAACAGGTCAAAAAACCCATACAAGCACAAAGTGCCTGTGTCACCCCTTGTGAAAGAGACAGTTCAGCCTGTCTGTAAGGTTTTTCGGCTGTAAATTAACCACTTTCCAGGTGTCCAAAAGTTGGAGACTTTTTATATGTTCATCAGAGGGACCTAATAAACAAGTTAAAGCCAAAAAACGTTGTTTGTAATACATTTATAGGGTCTAGGAGCAACCAGAAAAAAGTTATCTGTAAATTGAAGCTTTGGACGGCGGCCATCTTGAATTTATGCAAATTAACCACTTTCCCAGTGTCCAAAAGTTGGAGACTTTTTATATGTTCATCAGAGGGACCTAATAAACAAGTTAAAGCCAAAAAACCTTCTATTGCAATTTGTTCTAGGTCCAGTTAAATGATTGCTAGATTTACTGGACTACAACCCCTGCCTTTTAACCACTGGAGAACAAAACACCTATACCGCCCTGAGTCGTGCCTGGACAACGAGGTATCCTATGACTCGGTAAAAGGTGCACACTATAGGCTGATGATCACTGAAGCCGCCTATACTCATACAACATACGATTACTTTATTAAGGTATACAAGGAAAAAGATAGATAGCGTAATTAAATCGCAGCAACGATTTAATAGCAAACTAGAAGAAGGATAATTAACGTTATGTTAAATAATCAGTAAACTGTCACTCCTGTCTGAAAGAAAGTGAAACAAAGAAAGTCCTAAAACATCATGCAGGAATCTTCTGCAAAAGTCAGATGCAACTAAGAAGTACGTCTCGGATTCTGAACTGTGTATTATTACTGTGGGAACATATATAGTGTAGGGACATACGGTGTTATCTGGCACAGGTGTAATTATAAAACAGTCGGCAGTCTAAACTCTAACCACAAAAAGATGTGCTTTCTCCCACCAAGCACAAGCCTGCTCTGGTTGGGTCTCTCAGCAACAATCATGACTTACTATAAACATAAGGAACAATAATGCTGCACACATATACACAATGAGATTATAAACCCTAATCGGGGGTCTGCCAGGTGGACGAAGTCTAGCAGGGGAGTCGTAGGCTAGGCTACCTGGGCCGAGCCACCTGCTCGGTAGCCTAGTGTCGTTCTCAAGTCTGTGCGCCTAGTTACATTAAATGACGGGGTGCTCTCTTGAGAGATCCAGGTCTCGTGTACCTGGTTCTCTCCTGGCGACCCTCCTAAGTCAAAAGCTAACGAGCTAGCACAGTGCTGGGTGGACTAGGCAAACGCCCTCACGCCAACACAGTGCTAGGCTCTAAGGTACACAGACAAGAAAATTACCTAGGCCTCCGCAGGTATCCGGTACAGTTGCATAGGCTCAATGAAGTCTTGTTCATAGGAAACTGTAACCTGATAGCCTCTCCCCAGTCTAGCATCGACTGACCTGGCAGACACCCAAGAAAATAAGGTTGGGGCAACACGATGAGTATGTCAAACCTCCCCAAGCCAAAATGGATAACCCTCTGATCCAAAATGCCTAACTAATTTACATATTGGTTCAAGGGTAATTTATCGAGAGGACTTCCCTAGTGGTTAAGGCCCCATTAATTGCTCTTTCCATTCACATATGCATATCCTACGTGAGTTGCAGTTGGGATGTGTGTACATGCTTAGATTGATATGCAGGATTCGAAGTTGCATAATGAATCGTAGGCAGTGTCCACCATTCTTTAACTGTCTTCGTGGTGCGATGCATAAGGTGTTGATTTTCGGTGTGAGCATCCTGGATTCGAATCCACGGACTGCCACATGTGTTTGTAAATTTCATTAATCGATTTTAGGAGTATAGTTGGTTGTTGGAAGGAACATAATAATTGATATTGGTTCAGGGGTAATTTATCGAGAGGACTTCCCTAGTGGTTAAGGCCCCATTAATTGCTCTTTCCATTCACATATGCATAGCCTACGTGAGTTGCAGTTGGGATGTGTGTACATGCTTAGATTGATATGCAGGATTCGAAGTTGCACAATACATCGTAGTCAGTGTCCACCATTCTTTAACTGTCTTCGTGGTGCGATGCATAAGGTGTTGATTTTCGGTGTGAGCATCCTGGATTCGAATCCACGGACTGCCACATGTGTTTGTAAATTTCATTAATCGATTTTAGGAGTATAGTTGGTTGTTGGAAGGAACATAATAATATAATATCTCTGAGAGCTCGCTGTCTAATACAGTGACGGATATATGAAATCAACGTCAAGGGGAAGGGCAGTTAATTAATAGTAGGATATACCGAGAGCAGAAGGTAAGCAGTGGTAGAGAAAGTTCGCAATAGGGGGGTGAGGTGTGCTGATAGAGTGCAAAGGGATTTTAGCGGTACAGCACTAAGAGGAGCTCTGCCCGTGGAAGTCACAAGGGAGTGCGTGCGTGTAGGCGCACCCATTCCCGACGCGGCGGGAAAGCGGTGACGGAGCAGGAGGGAGGAGCCCGGCGACGAATCAGGCGCCCGAGAGATGACGTAACTAACCAAGTTGCATGAGATCAATCCGCCAATACCACCTCGTTCTCGGTTTCTCTCTCTCTCTCTCTCTCTCTCTCTCTCTCTCTCCAACTTCCACGAGTCATCTAATACATTAAATCTATGACAGCTGGAATAAAATACAATGCATTGTCACAGGTGAAAACAAAGAGTATTTCTGGACTACCTGTGACACTATGATGCACTAGGAAGAAACTAGAACTTAATCAATATACTACAGCCCATAACACTGCCTGGGGAGAGGGGAGAAGAGGATAGGGAGCCAACCGCTGCCCCCTCGTGGTTGCTGGGGAGCTGACGTGCGTCACACCCCACCAAGATATTAAACACTTAACATTAGGCAAGTTCTGATATCTGAAATCGGCACACGTCACCTAACCTCCCCACCCCAGCACAATAATACAGCATATAGGTTTCACAAAAAAAAAAAACACATGCTTATAAAATGAAACAAACTTACATATTTACCCCCTCAACACAATAGCAAAACTTAAAATTGTTACGCTCCGAAAGCGAGTTCTACGAAACTCAGCCCACTAATATCTAGTGCTTCAGCTGTAACAAAACATACTTAAATTTATTATAACAGAAAGAGTTTTTATGTTGATTTTAAATGTTATTGTTGTTTTTGTTCGGCTTTAAATATATGTAGCCTATTTTCCTCCACTCTCAACACACACTGACTGAACGGCGAGGGTTCTCCTGCAAACAAACCCTCCCGTGACAAACAATCAGCCAAAACATTATCAGTGCCCTTAGCATCCCACACATCCAACTTGTGTTCCAGCAGCACAACAACACCTGACACTGATAAACTGCCCAGTTCATCACAAGACTGGCACTTCTCTTCGCTCTTTCCGGCAACGGGACCTGCCAAAAGCCTTTCACTAGTTCTACCTTCGTGATAGGCGATGCAACCCTCGATGCGGTCTATGGTGTCGTCAACTCTCGATAAGGTATAGGCGTCTGTCAGGGATAATGCACACACACTCTCGCAATCAAGACACTCACTGATCTTGCCACTTAACACAGGTTGCAAAGTTACAGGCAACGACCACTCACGACATTCCTTATCCCTCAGACCCTTGGGCAATGGATAGGTGTCTGTCAGGGATAATGCACACACACTGATCTTGCCACTCAACTCAGGTTGCAAACTCACTGGCAACGACCACTCACAATATCCTTTATCCCTCAGACCCTGTTTCCACATGTCGTCTAGCTCTGTTTTCACGACAGGCTTTTTAGCAGGATTTATACGGTAGGGAATTAAACTGAGCCTCGCACTGTCTCCAGCCTCCATGTCGGATTCTACCCCATACATCAGGCCTGGAGAAGCAACAAACATGCGGATGCACTGCCACAGCCTAGTAAACAACTTATCTCGCAGAACAACATGCCTAGTGCCCTCCCACAACCCAGCCGAGACTGCAGCTTCTAACCTGTAGTCTCCCTCCTTCTCCACCTTCGTCCCTAGAACAGCCAGGTCATGAGAGGGACAATCAGTACCACCTGTGCAGTCACCCCCATAGTTCATTATTGCTAAGGCTTCCCCGCCGATACCGTACATGCGCACCCCCGCATTCCTTACGACTACATCTGCCTGCGCAGCATCACCGCTTTTAGCGACATGGCCAGATACAGTCGGTCTATGGTAGGGCTGTTGCATTCGACTAGAGCAACATTGGGAGGCTATGCGACGACCGGGCACATCCACTCCACAGCCAATCTCACCAATCTGCTCAATGTCCTCCTTCTGACCACCACCCTTGGCAGCCATGGGTCGACCCTGACCTGACAACCATGTCCAAGCCTCGTCGCCCACCTTGAACCACCGAAACGAGGCTAACGGTCTTTCAACATTCACGTGACCTGCCCGCGGAACATCTTGCACCGCCCGAGTTGTGAGGCTCAGGGGCTCGGCACGACCAGTGGGGTATGAACCGAGCTGGTGCTGGAGCGCTGCACACTGCTGCTCAGGCAGGTGCTCTAGCGTTTCCTCAGCCACCAGACTCGTGTCCCCCGCCCACTTCTCCGACGAGACATGACAATCCCTATTCTCCTCCAGCTTTGCCCTACTGCCCCCCTCTCCTTCTCCACCTTGGCCGCTGCAGACCAACGCAGGGACAGTAGGCTGCTCAGGTGGTTGCCTCACAAACTCCTCCAACAGGTTCACATGACATGTTTCCCCGTCCTCGTGTTTGATAGCCCCGTTTCCACAACTCTCCTCCAACTGGGAACTACTAAGTCGCGGAGTGCCATCACGCCCAACCATGTCACTAGGGATGACAGGTTCTAGGGCCACTCCGGAGCTCACCTCTGGGTCAAGTACTAAGCCGCTAAGGAGAGCCGCTGGAGCAAAACTCACAAAACTCCCAGCTTCAGCTTGCTCCTTCCGACCGTTCCTCCGCTGATCTGAAGACTGAGACAATGGTTGTGACTGAACTGACACGCGAGAACGGGTGACTGCACAGGCCATCTGTTTAAGCTGACACCTCTCGACCCACTTCCGATTCTCCCTATTAACGTCGGCCGCCCTCTCGGCAACAACTAAGGGTGAAACCTCCAAAGTGAGCACCGCAAAGTCATTGCCCAGAAGGAGGTCGACGCCCCCAACTGGCAAGCTCTCTACGATCCCAACATCAAGTTCACGACACACACCATCCACCTCCAACCTAATCAACGGGTATGACCTGGTAGCATTGATCCCCTGTACCACAACAACCCGAGCCGCGTTTATAGGTTTGCCTGTGACATTTTTAAGAAGTGTCTGTGATGCCCCAGTGTCACGCAACAATTTGACCTGATGTTTAGTATTCCCCCAGCTCACAAGCCCGTGCCCTCGATGGCTGCAAAAAGTGTCTTGGACAGGTGTCGAGCCCTCCAAACCCTTCTTCACAGGCTGTGTCCCCGCAACTGACGACCTACCCCGGGCAGACGCAGAAGAGCTCAGAGACACCCCCATGTTGCGAACCAAAGACACAGGCTTAGCAGGAATATTACTCGGACATGTACGTGCAAAGTGACCCACCTCCTGACATTTAAAACCTTTCACTTCACCACTAGACTTCCCCCCTTGAGGTGGTGGGGAAGGGCCCTGCCCTTTTGAAAACGGGACGGTTTTGTGTTTGTAGTTATAATGGGTATCATTGCTCTTACTTTTTACAGTGTTATTTTGTGCTTCATTGACTTTGGGGGGTGGAGTGTTACGCCCCTTGTTACCTGTCTCACTACGATGAGCAGACCCGCACCCACGAATCAAAGAAAGCCTGAGGTCAGCAAGCTTAGCTGCCTCCTCTATGGTCTTAGGGCATTTTTCCTTCAGGTTTAATGTCAGGTCGCTGCCTGTGGACCGGAAGAACTGCTCCAACAAAAATAACTGCTTAACCTGATAAACTGTTGTCGCATTCTCATACCGGAGCCAGTTCCCCATAATGTCAGTCAATTCCCGGTCATGTTCAAGGAAAGAGCTCTCCTTGCTCTTTTCAACGCCCCAAAATTTCAACCTGTAGGTTTCTGGTTGCAACTCATAGGCCCGGAGCACAGCCTCCTTTAACACCACATAGTTAGTACAGTCCTCCAATGACAGCGAGTCATATGCCTTGAGACCTTTCCCAACAAGCTTTGATGATACAAGGGCTGCCCACTTAATCTCCGGCCACTCATGCTCCCGACACTTCTTCTCAAACCGTGCAAAAAACTCAGTCACACCAGATTCATCAAAAACAGGGACTAATTTAAGCAAGTGCGATAAAGACTCAGACCCACGATTCCCAGAACCGAGATGCCGCCCTGTTGTCTCCACCCTAGATTTCTCAACATCCATCTCAGCACAGTACCTAGTTGCTTCAACCTGCAACTCTGCCTCACGGCATGCTGTCCTCTCCTTAGCCTGAATCTTAGCTATCTCAACTTCACACTGGATCTTAGCCATCTCAACTTCACGCTGGATCTGAATCTTAGCCAACTCCAGTTGCAACAACATATCAGCAGTCAAACCCTGAGGGGGAGGAGCAATTATAGGAGACCCACCCAGTGGCTCACCCAGGGGCAAACCACGCTGCCAGCGACTATCAGATTGCGGAAGCGTGCCAAGGTCTGGTAACCGAGGGGGCGCGATAGGAGTAGAGTGGAAGGGAGGCTTGGATAAAGGCTCCCAAGCCCCCGCTCCACCCTGCAACCCACTGCCACCACCCAACACACAAGCCACCAGTTCACTCTTAGACATGCTGCCAAAGCCGACACGGCCCAGGACCGTGGCCAAACAACGCAGACCATAGCAATCAATCACCTCCAACCGACTCGCTGTTACTGGTATCTCCACAAACTTCCTCGCATCAGCCTCACAATTAATAACTCTGATGCCATCATTAAATTCCTGCTGCTGCTCAACACCCGTAGGCTGTACTGTCTGATTATCCCTGTTAACTGAACTGTTGCTAGACATGGTGTATACTGAGAAGTGTGCAAGTTTATAAAAAAAAAAAGTATCTATAATCTCTTATGCAAGCACCTATTCACTTAAAGTTATCTGAAGCCTCTTTATGTGTTATACTGCTTGCCAAAACAAAATCTGTGTCCACTGTATTCCTCAATAAAAAAATTACCACTATACTCCCACAGTATTTCTTAAGTTCACAAAATCCTAAGCAAGGTCGCCATTTGTTACGATCCAGGTTCTACAAGACGCAGGGCTCTTCACCATTGGACTAGATAAGGCTAAATGCAACAACGGTAACACTAGTTTCAACCCCTGCCTTAACCACTGGAGAACAAAACACCTATACCGCCCTGAGTCGTGCCTGGACAACGAGGTATCCTATGACTCGGTAAAAGGTGCACACTATAGGCTGATGATCACTGAAGCAGCCTATACTCATACAACATACGATTACTTTATTAACCCTTAATTAGCGGCGAGCAACATAAGTCGAGTTAAATAAAGCTGGACTATGTGGCGGCGCTCGACATAGGTCGAGTGGCAATTTCAGCACGTAATGTTGCTGAGAGAGAGAGACAAGTGGTGGCAGGAGAGTAGCGAGCGTATGACTGCTCCAGACCACCGCGGCGAACATACTGACACGAATCCCAGCTCCCTCCTCCCTCTCTCACTCGCTATATAAGGAATTGTATCGGGAAAGTGGCTAATTACATGCTTTTTGCACTCGCGTTGCACGGTTATTGCAAGAAAACTAGCCATCATAAAAGGATCGTTATGGTGTCATTCGAAAGCTCTGTTTATGCCCTTTCAGGGATAAATACTTGTTTTACGTTCTGGGTCTTATTTAGGCATGAAAATGATCACGTAAACAGCCCTATTTTGGCTAAAAACACCCCGCTGGGCGGTACATATAAATAAACCGCATAGGCCGCTCTTAAGGTGTTAAGGTATACAAGGAAAGAGATAGATAGCCTAATTAAATTGCAGCAACGATTTAATAGCAATCTAGAAGAAAGAAAATGAACGTTACGTTAAATAATCAGTAAACTGTCACTCCTGTCTGAAAGAAAGTGAAACAAAGAAAGTCCTAAAACATCATGCAGGAATCTTCTGCAAAAGTCAGATGCAACTAAGAAGTACATCTCGGATTCTGAACTGTGTATTATTACTGTGGGAACATATATAGTGTAGGGACATACGGTGTTATCTGGTACAGGTGTAATTATAAAACAGTCGGCAGTCTAAACTCTAACCACAAAAAGATGTGCTTTCTCCCACCAAGCACAAGCCTGCTCTGGTTGGGTCTCTCAGCAACAATCACGACTTACTATAAACATAAGGAACAATAATGCTGCACACATATACACAATGAGATTATAAACCCTAATCGGGGGTCTGCCAGGTGGACGAAGTCTAGCAGGGGAGTCGTAGGCTAGGCTACCTGGGCCGAGCCACCTGCTCGGTAGCCTAGTGTCGTTCTCAAGTCTGTGCGCCTAGTTACATTAAATGACGGGGTGCTCTCTTGAGAGATCCAGGTCTCGTGTACCTGGTTCTCTCCTGGCGACCCTCCTAAGTCAAAAGCTAACGAGCTAGCACAGTGCTGGGTGGACTAGGCAAACGCCCTCACGCCAACACAGTGCTAGGCTCTAAGGTACACAGACAAGAAAATGAACTAGGCCTCCGCAGGTATCCGGTACAGTTGCATAGGCTCAACGAAGTCTATGCTCATAGGAAACTGTAACCTGATAGCCTCTCCCCAGTCTAGCATCGACTGACCTGGCAGACACCCAAGAAAATAAGGTTGGGGCAACACGATGAGTATGTCAAACCTCCCCAAGCCAAAATGGATAACCCTCTGATCCAAAATGCCTAACTAATTTACATATAATATCTCTGAGAGCTCTCTGTATAATACAGTGACGGATATATGAAATCAACGTCAAGGGGAAGGGCAGTTAATTAATAGTAGGATATACCGAGAGAAGAAGGTAAGCAGTGGTAGAGAAAGTTCGCAATAGGGGGGTGAGGTGGGCTGATAGAGTGCAAAGGTATGTTAGCGGTACAGCACTAAGAGGAGCTCTGCCCGTGGAAGTCACAAGGGAGTGCGTGCGTGTAGGCGCACCCATTCCCGACGCGGGGGGAAAGCGGTGACGGAGCAGGAGGGAGGAGCCCGGCGACGAATCAGTCGCCCAAGAGATGACGTAACTAACCAAGTTGTATGATATCAATCCGCCAATACCACCTCGCTCTGGGTTTCTCTCTCTCTCTCTCTCTCTCTCTCTCTCTCTCTCTCTCTCTCTCTCTCTCTCTCTCTCTCTCTCTCTCTCTCACACTCTCCAACTTCCACGAGTCATCTAATACATTATATCTATGACAGCTGGAATAAAATACAATGCATTGTCACAGGTGAATACAAAGAGTATTTCTGGACTACCTGTGACACTATGATGCACTAGGAAGAAACTAGAACTTAATCAATAAACTACAGGCCATAACACTGCCTGGGGAGAGGGGAGAAGAGGATAGGGAGCCAACCGCTGCCCCCTCGTGGTCGCTGGGGAGCTGACGTGTGTCACACATCATTCCCCGAATTAACGCAAAGAACCTCTTCTGGTCCACAGCCACGAATATAAATTGTCCACTCGCCAACATCTGCAGGGAAGAGAACATCGGCTTCATCAACACTTGGGATAATTTCTACCACGATAACAAAAATTCTCAAGAGACGGTGTCCACCTAAGCCCGGTAGGAGCTGCACAGTTTGGCCGTCTGCTGAATGATGCCGTAAAGAACCTTCATTAACAAAACGGGGCCAACAGTCATCAGAATAGGAGAACAACTTAAATCTCAGGAGAAATACAAACTCACGACAAGCAAAATCATCAAATACATGCGGCGAGCATCAAATTATATCAAGAACCCCATATCTAATGGTCTTCTACGTGAATGCTCGAAGTATACGCAATACATTTTCAGAACTAGAGGAACTCGTATTTACAGAAAATGTTTATGTAATCGGCATAACAGAATTTTGGCTAAATACGGAAGACAGAGACTTTTTGTAGCAATGTAATGTTTGAGAAAAGCAGAGTAAATAAATATTGTTCATCAAAGAAAGTCTTAGCCCAATTCTCTTGTCAAAACCTCAAATAGTAAATATTAATTAATCTTACGTGCTAATAAAAACAATAAAGGAACACAAATAATCCTAGCATTAACACCCAAAAATCGGGGACATTTGTAACATCAACTACCTGCCAAGCGGGTATATTTACGAAAAACTAGCTTCATTCCACGCTCTTTTTCATGCATAAACAAGAGCCAGAGCGTAATGTAATTATGTATTCGTAAAATGGCGATAAAAGAGTTTTCCAATGACATTTGAATCATCCTTGTACGACCACAGGTTATCCTGTAGCGATCGTGCAACGAGAGGTGAAAAACCCTAAAATAAGGTAATTTCCCCAGTTTTTTCCTGGTCTCGCGAGGCCGGAGGTGTGTAGGACCGCAGCAGACCAACCAGTTGCGGCCCAACGGTGGTGCCGAACGGTCAGAGCCCGCCTATCGTCCTTCCAACGCGTGGACTCTCTCTCAGATCCGATAATGTGCTCATAATGCCGCCCATCATATGACGGGTACCGCCAGATTGTCCATTGTTCTCTAGCCTGTCATATTACAGGCACCGATGGACAGGGGTTAATATACAGGTCCCCATCCCAATTTATGAGTAAATTGCAGAAATAAGTAACATACACGATACTATAATTTTTGATGACTTTAATTTACCAGTGACCAAGTGGGGCAACACTCTTACTTCACACTCCGGACATGATCTGTATACCAACCTACAAAAAAGCTCCCTTCATCAATTTGTTCAATCCCCAACCCGCGGTAATAATGTTATTGACCTTGTACTTGCAACAAAAGAAAACTTGATCGATAACATGACTGTTGGTGATGAATTCTGCAATAGTGACCACCGATAACATGACTGTTGGTGATGAATTCTGAAATAGTGACCACCGTACAATCACTTTCGGTATAAAATTTAATAGCAATAAACTAAATACCAGCAATGAGAAAGTTCCAAATATCAAGAAAGCAAATTTCCATAAACTCAGATCAAAAATTAAAGAAGCCAATTGGAGTTTTCTAAATAATAATGAGATAAACCAATCATGAAAAATGTTCACAGAAATGTACACGAACGCAGTACGCGAGTGCATACCATGCAAAAAACAGAAGATCTGCACATAAAAACAAACCTAAATGGTGGATTAGAGAAATAACTCAATGTCTACTCGCTAAAAAGAATGCTCACAAGAGATTACAAACCTCCGATAACGATGAGATCAGAGATCTTCAGAGATCTAGGACGTAAATTCAAAAGGTTAATTAAACCAAGTAAAACAGTTTGGAGTTACATGTTGTGAATCAAAGCAAGACTAACCCAAAAGAATTCTACAGTTACATCAAAAAGAAAATTGTGGTGACTTAAACGACTGGACCCTTGGTAGACGTAAATCTATCTATCTATCTATATGTTCAGGCCCAATCCCCATTTTGGGGGTAGCCGACTCAAGACAGAGCAAGAACAGGGAAAACACAAAAACAACATAAAACAACGAATAAACACAGATAAAAAGCACCAACTCACACACATCCAGGTCACCCAGGAGAAGACCCAGAGACCAGTGTCACCAAGGTCGCTCCAGCACTCCCCCGGCCCCCGACTACCCGGAGAGGTTCCGATCTCGGCAGGCAGACATGCAGCGGAGCCAAAGCCACACGCCCTCCCACCACACTTCCAGGCGCACCCTTCATATTAATCGTCTCCCCGGGCCAGGCGCCTGATGGACTATTATGACTATTAGACGTAAATGGAGATTTTAATAATGAAGATGTCAAAATTATTAATACTCTCCATAACTTCTTTGCACCAGTCTTTACATCAGAAGACCTAAGTAACATCCCTACAGTACCGCCAGTAGAGATACACAATTTGGAAGTTCTTAGTAATATCAGCATTACTGAGGCAGAGGTACTGAGATGTTTAGATAACCTCAATGACAACAAATCACCTGGACCCAATAAGATTTTTCCAAGAGTTCTTAAAGAAGCTAAATGTGAGCTCTCAAAACACCTGACGCTGATCTTCAACAAATCCTTGGAAACCAGCAAAATATCTGATGAGTGGAAGCTTGCGAACGTAACACCAATTTAAAAACAAGTAGCAAATCATTGCCAAGCAATTATCGTTCAATCAGCTTGACCTTAGTACTATGCAAAATACTAGAAACAATAATAAGAAACAGACTCGTTAATCACTTGGAGGAAAATAATATACTAAAAGACACACACCATGGTTTTCGCAAAAAAAACGTTCCTGCTTAATAAACCTTTTAGACTTCTTCCACGACTTCCTATATCTATATGACACAAGTAAAGCTATAGATATTATATACTTAAATTTCAAGAAAGCCTTTGATAAAGTTCCACACAGACGGTTAGTGATGAAATTGAAATCACATGGAATACAAGGCGGCATTCTACAGTGGATAGAAAATTGGATTAGTGAAAGGAAACAAAGATTAGTTATTAATGGGGAAGCATCAATGTGGACCAATGTAACTATTGGTGTACCTCAAGGATCAGTGCTGGGGCCAATCCTTTTCCTAATTTACATTAACGACATAGATGAGGGTCTTACCTGTACAATCTCAAAGTTTGCAGATGACACAAAAATCGCATTTACCGTACTGACAAATGAACATGTTGAAGATATGCAAAACAATCTAAACAAGCTTTCAGAATGGGCCAAAATCTGGTAAATGTGCTTCGATGAAGATAAGTGTAAAATACTTCATATCGGATACCGCAATGAAAAAGCAGACTACTCGATGAATGGCACCTAGCTAAAGAATGCAGACAGGGACATCGATTTAGGAGTAACAATATCCAGTAACTTAAAACCAAGTCAACATTGTGCTGAAGTTGTTAAGAAGGTAAACAAAATTATAGGTTTCATAGGTAGATCATTTGAACATAAATCAAAAGACATTATCCTCACCCTTTACAATTCATTAGTCCACCCACTTTTGGAATACTGCATTCAGTTCTGGTACCCTTACTATAAAAAAGATATAGACAAATTGCAACAAGTTCAACGTAGAGTTACCAAGATGATACCCTGTCTTTGGAACAAACCATACGAGGAACGTCTTTACTTTTATTGACGTTCACCTTCAGTTTCCTCCTCCCACAAACCACACCAAACTCTTTGACTACCCGCTTCAGTTTCTCCTCAGAATCCGCCACCAATGCTGTGTCATCAGTGAACAGCAACTGATTCAACTCCCAATCTCTACCATTCTTTCCTACTAAACCCAATCCTCTTCCCATAGTTCTCATTTTCACCTCCCTCACCAAACCATCCATAAACATATTAAACAGCCATGGTGACATTACACAACCCTATTGCAAACAAAGGAGTACAAAGGAAATCAAGCAACAACAGATCTAGTGACCCTTCTAGGCTGCTTGTCCTCCAAAACACTAAGGATCAAGTGCCAAACAGTGGTTTAGAGTGGGAAAGGGAACATTGGAAAGGGAATTACTGCCCTGGAAATAATGTCCATGGCAGGATTAGGAAGTTAATAGGAGACAGATGGGTTAGTAATTGAGTGGAGGATAAAATAAAGTTATTCATTTACAAACGCAGTCAGTCGCGGATTTGATGCGAGATATTTGTCTATGCGAAGTTTAAATTAATCAACGGTGCTGCAGTCTATAACGTCTCGGGGAAGCCCAATATATAAGTTGACAACTCGATTGAAGAAGAAATTCTTAGATTCGTGTGAGTTAAAATTTTGACCAATCATTTTTCAACCATTTCCCCGCGTGTAATTAGATTGGTCGATAGTGAAGTATTATTACAGTTCATATTGTCGATGCCTTTGATGATTTTGAACACTTAAATTAAGTCGCCTCTTAATCTGCGCTGGGTTAAAGGAAATAGATTTAATTCTCTAAGACGCTCATCATATGGTTTGTTCTTTAGGCGAGGAATCATTTTGGTAACTCTACGTTGAACTCGTTTTAGCTTGTCTGTATCTTTTTGGTAATAAGGGCACCAGGATTGAACACAGTATTCCAGAAGAGGGCGGACTAAGGAATTGTAAAGGGTTAGGATAACTTCTTTGGATTTATGCTCAAATGACCTGCCTATAACCCTAATTACTTTGTTTGCCTTCATAACAACTTCTGAATATTGTTGACTTGGTTTTAGGTTACTCGATATTGTTACTCCCAGATCGGTTTCTCTGTTTACATTCTTAAGCTGAGTGCCATTCATCGAATTGTTTGCTTTCTCATTTTGGTATCCGATATGTAGTACTTTACATTTATCCGCATTGAAACTTATTTGCTAAATTTCAGCCCAACATGACAACTTATCTAGATTGTGTTGCATATCGTCAACTTGTTGTTTTGAGCGTACGCTATTTGCAGTTTTTGTATCGTCAGCAAATTTTGAGATTGTACAGGTGAGACCCTTATCTATGTCGTTGATGTAAATTAGAAAGAGAATTGGTCCTAGTACCGAACCCTTGGGTACCCCGTTAACTACTTACATTGGTCCATTTAGATGCCTTACCGTTTATGACTACTCTTTGCTTTCTGTCGCTGAGCCAATTTTCTATTCATTTCAACACAGCATCTTGTATTCCATGCGCTTTTAGTTTTAGCAGTAAACGTTTGTGGGGAACTTTGTCAAAGGCCTTTTGAAAATCAAGGTATATAATATCTACAGCTTTACTCTCATCGTAGAGGTTGAGGATATCGTGGAAGAAGTCTAAGAGGTTTGTTAAACAGGATTTTTTTTTATGAAAGTCGTGTTGAGTATCTTTAACCCTCCTGGCCCGGGCTGTATCTCCGAAGGACAGGGTGGGCTACCCGGGCGATCTGGCCAAAAAACGTCTAGGCCTAGGCTACCGTATTTTTGTGAATTTTAACTGCTAGAAATTTCCCACACATCTATAAATGTAGTGCAGTTTCCAATCTGTAGACTGGTGTTGAGTAGAGCTCTCTAAGTCAATTGGTTCAGTTGTGATGACAATTTCAGTGGAGAGCATTTTCAGGCGATGTTAGCAATACGACGATCTTTTCACTACTGAAACAACGACATACAGACATACAATAACAAACGGGTCTTCTCCTTCTTGTTTTCGGAGGTGCGGTGACGCAACGATCGGCTTTGTTTATATGCGTCGGACGCACGGCGTTCAGACCAAGGTGAATAGGCTTTCAAGCTTAAAATTCCTGAAAGGACACCCGGGCACCTGCCCTTATTTCGTGGTGTCATTTTAAAATGATAACCGGGCAGGAAGGGTTAAGTATGTTATTTTCCTCTAAGTGATTTACGAGTCTGTCTCTTATGAGTGTTTCTAGCATTTTACATACAACTGAGGTTAAGCTAATTGGACGATAGTTACTGGGTAGGTATTTGCTGCCTTTTTTTAATATCAGTGTTACGTTGGCTAGCTTCCACTGATCAGGCATAGTTCCAGACTGCAAGGATTTATTGAATAGCAATGTCAGTTTTTTGGAGAGCTCATCCTTACCTTCCTTTAGATCTCTAGGTGAGATTGTATCAGGTCCAGGCGTTTTATTTACCTTGAGTTTATCAAAACAATTCAATACTTCTCTCTCTGTAACGGTGATATTGCTTAAAACATCTGAATTATCAATTTCATTCGGCGATGCTGTAGAGATATCACTGAGGTCTTCTTTTGTAAAAACTGATGCAAAGAAGGTATTGAGGGCATTACTCATTTGTACTTCGTCTTTGGTGTATTCTGCATTTTCATCAACTAACGGTCCAACAGTTGAAGTAACTATTTTGTTTCTTTCTGATATAACTATAAAATTCTTTCGGGTTTGTTTTACTTTGATTCGCAACATGTAACTCCAGGGTATATAGTTTGTTTAAATATGACCGAACAAGTAAGAGGGGTGGCGGTATAGCAGTGTTTGTCAGGAGTTCATTAAAAAGCTGTACTAAATCAGGTATTAGAGTAAATAATGAAAATGAAAGTGTTTGGGTAGAAGTTAACGAAGGTAGTGAGACTTTAGTTATTGGAGTTATGTATAGACCGCCAAATATGAGTAGAAATGACGGAACATCATTATGGGAGGAAATTAAAATAGCATCAAGGCTTAGCAACGTGTGCATTATGGGGGATTTTAATTTCCCTAATATAGATTGGCAGCAACAAATAGGCGACTCTGATTCAAAGGAGTTTATTGAGGTAGTACAAGATAGTTTTTTATCTCAATTCATAGATACGCCGACTAGAGGTGATAATATTCTCGATTTAGTTTTCAGTAACAATGAACATATGATAAATAGTGTAGAAATCGGGGACCACCTAGGAAATAGTGATCACAATTCTGTGTATTTTAATATACAATGGAAAGGTAATACCAGAGAGAATACAACATTAATACCTGACTTCAGAAAAGCCAATTATGGTGGGTTAAGAGAATGTGGGTTAGCGGACCCTATGGTCAAAAAATTAAGTCGATCCAGGTGTCCAAATGAGTGTATCCTTTCTCAGGCACCTGTCATCTTAAGTCAGGAGGAGACGTCAAACTTGGTAGATACATACGATAATTTTATCAAGTCAGTATTCAATGCGCAAAATAAATATATCCCCAAAAGAAAATTTAGATCAACACAGAACCAACCCAAATGGATGAATAATAGACTATTAGATCTTCTAGGACAAAAAACTTCGATAGGAATGACAGAAAGTGATTTAGAAATGTGCAGTACATCCGTTTTCACTAATGAAATATTGGTTTGGTAACAGAGTTGTAGATGGGTGGAATGGACTACCAAGTGCTATAGTGGGATCTAAAACTGTAGGGAGCTTTAAGATAAAATTGGATAAGCATATGGACGAGAAGGGTTGGGTGTGAAGGGGGATCAGCCGGGTTGGGCCAATCAGCGCTCTGCAGACCTCCATAATCCTGCGTTAATCTCTAACCGTTTTGGTAAGATGATCCTCAGGGTATTAGAGTGTGAAGCCTATAATTGGGTTTTGTAATTGAATTGGGGTTGTGTGGGACAGGGATCTGCCTTGCTTAGGCCAATCGGCTTTCTGCAGACTCCCATTTTCTTATGTTCTTATGTTCTTATGTATTTTTACTTTGCTTAATTAATGTTTTGGCTTTGCGTCGTAGCTCTACAAATTTCACCCGTTTTTCGTCATTTTGTGAGGATTTTAATCTATCATTAGCAAACTTTTTAGCAAGCAGACAGTTTGAAATATCTTTATTCTACCATTTGGGCTTATTATTATGGCCTGTACGCCGTATTTTGGATGGTATGCAGTCTTGCACTGCTTTTAGGTAAGTGGTTTTGAATAATTCCCATGATGTATTTATGTCGTTATTGTTAATTGAAAAGCTCCAGTCAGTTTCTTTAAACACAGCTCTAAGTTTATGAAAGTTTATTTTCTTAAAATTAGGGACTTTTTCGATGCTACTATTTGGTTCGTTACTAGTAAACTTTAAAGTGAAAGTTACTGTACGATGGTCGCTGTTACTGAATTCATAAGCAACATTCAAATTCTCTATTAATTCTTCTTTTGTTGCAAGTACATGGTCAAGAACGTTATAACCACGGGTCGGCAATCGAACAAATTGATAGAGTGAACTCTCTTGCAAGTTCGGATACAAGTCATGTCCGAAGTGGGAAGTAAGAGAAATACCCTACTTGGTCACAGGTAAATTAAAGTCGCCAAAAGTTACGGTATCTTATGAGTTACTTACATCTGCAATTTGTTCGTAAATTTCTCGGTCAGTTTGCACTGATTGAGCTGGAGGTCTGTATATTAACGCAAGTATTGTTTTTGCACCTTTATTATTCTTTATTAGCACAAAAGATGTGTCGACGTTAACAATTTGAGGTTTTGACAAGATGGTCGGTTTAAGACTTTCTTTGATATAAAGTAAAATGCCACCTCCATTTCTATTTATTCGGCTTTTCTCATTACATAACCGGGAAGTGAATACTCTTCTAAAAAAGTTCTATCTTCTGTATTGAGCCAAGATTCTGTTATGCCAATCACATCATAATTTTCTGTAAACACTAGTTCCTCTAAATCTGAAAATATATTGCGTTTGTTACGAGCGTTTGCATAAAAAAACTTTAAAGTTGCGGTTTTAGAACTCACAGAACGCTCTTTATTCGAATTTTTGGGTCTGGTCTGATCTACATTTACATTCATGGCTGTCCTCGGTCCTCGGGCGTTATCCCTGGCGGTTTTTAATTTGGGTCGTGTTGGTGGAGATTTATCTAAATTCGTGCCTTTACCTCAAACCATTCACTCAACTCACCATTTCTTACTCTAACACACGTTCTTCATATATAACAACATATAACAACAAATGTTAGCACCGCAAAAAATTGTTTACAAAACATAGTTACCTTGAGGTTCAGTTTATTTTAATATCTATATATAATCATGAACAGTTACTTAATGCCTAGGTATTAGGCAAATTATGTGAACGATCTCATTGAGTTGCAATGCAAAAATGTTCATGGATGCTGCAGTATTTCCATTGTGTATGAGAGAGAGAGAGAGTATGATTTACAATTAAATATACAAAGTTATTAGAAATTCATAGACAAACAAGGATGATGAAAATGATCAACTATTCAGAGTGTCAACATGGAATCTTTACTCTGACACAATCATACAAATACTGGTAGTGTTGTGTATCTCTTGAAGGGGATGTGTTTGTAGGTTTATTGAACTTAATGTGAATCATCCTTAGACGCGTAATGTTTCCCCAATATGTTATGTTTATTTTTATTTTGGAATGACTAAACTATCTTCTATCTTCAACCCCAGCCTGCCCTCCAAAACACCTTCTCCTCCTATCATTACATTATATTACAAACACCTTACATACAACACTATCTTTTCTAAAAAATTATATGACGATCACGACCCGCCTCGGAGTCCCTATGGGGGGGGGGGGGGGGACCAGAAATGCCCTCATCAGTTTGACCCCTGGAAACGACTCCCCTAAATGCCCTGGACCACTACCTTCTACTCTTGCTATACATTTCTGCAACACTCGTGGCCTTTCCTCCAACTTCCACTCTGTGGAACACCACCACTCCTATGCCAACCCTGATCTACTCTTTCTCACCGAAACTCAGGTGTCTGGGACTACTGCCAGCAAACCCTTCTCTGTATCCTCCTACTATCTCTATCCTCTATGCATATATGTGCGCAACAATCTCGCATTCTCTCGTGTTCCCAACTTAGACTCTTCTAAATTTTCAACTCTCTGGTTAAAGCTTTCTTGTCACTCTCAAACTAAATATTTCTGCACTGTATATCTCACCCCTAATTCGACTGACTATCCAAAATTCTTTGTCTATCTAACTTCTAAAGTGGAACACATTCTATCCATCTCTACTTTTGCAGAAATCTCCATCCTAGGAGATTTCAACATTTACCACCACCAATGGCTCTCCTCTTTTTCCACTGACCAACCTGGTGAACAAGCCTGCATATGTTCTATTCTAAATGACCTAGAGCAGCTAGTTCAGCATCTCACCCGTATCCCGGATCGCTTAAGAGATCGGCCCAACATTCTTGACTTATTTCTAACGTCTAACCCTTCTGCTTATACTATAAATTTTTACTCTTCTTTGGGCTCTACCAACCATAAACTGATATCTGTCAACTGTCCTATCTCTCCGGTACGACCTCCCGATCCTCCCAACAGGTTGCGCTTTCGGCACTTTGGCGCTGTCGACTGGGGGGCTCTTTGGCAGTACTTCTTTGATTTCCTATGGAATGACTTTTGCCTCCGTGGCTGGGGACCCTCGGTGAGTGCTAAACTCATTACCAAGATAATCCTCTCGGGCATGGAGGCGTACATTCCATTTTCTTTCTCCCAGTCTAATGCAAAAAAATCTTGGTTTACTCACTGTATGGTTGTCATGTGAAGCTACAACAACCTTGATAATCCTTTCTTGCACAAGGATGTAGAATAAAAGTCCAGAGTTAAGTTTATAGGCCAGAGATACAGGGAGCTTGGGTGGCACTGCTATGCTGAGTGCCGACCGGATGTTACTGATGAAAAACATGTGCAGCGGTGCCGAATATATTTGGTGCAACGCTGCCGATACTACAGAGTACGGTATATTATCATGGGATATTAAACAATGATAGTATTGCCCTGAAAGTACATGTTTGTATGTTGCAATATGATTAAGGCATGTGTACACTCTGTATATATGTTGTGTGTGCACATAACCTATATCAACACTCACGCTTGTTCTACTACTGTCCTCAACAAGGAGGAAGCATTCAAACGGTACCGACGCCTATTCAAATGGTACCGACGCCTTAAAACTTAGGAATCTCTTTCTTCCTATGTTTCTACCCGGAATCAAGCCAAATCTGTTCTTCGACTTGTCAAGCACTCTTACATCAATAATAAATGCACTGAACTATCCAACTCTAGCTCTTCCCAAGTTTTCTGGAATCTAGCCAAAAACTTCTCCAATAATTTTTCTTCCTCGTCTTTCCCTCCCCTTTTCCACTCTGATGGCACAACTATTACTTCTTCCTCTGACAAAGCTGATCTTTTTGCTCAAACTTTTGCTAGAAACTACACTTTGGTTGATTCCGGTGCTATTTCTCCCTCTCCACCCCCCTCTCTCCTACTTATGCCTAATATCCTAATCTCTTCTAAAGATGTATTTTCTACCCTCTCTGGGCTTAATCCTAAGAAGGCATACAGTCCAGACGGTGTTCCTCCTGTTGTACTAAAAAACTGTGCTTCCGTGCTGACTCCATGCCTAGGAAAACTCTTTTGTCTCTGTCTCTCCTCTAACGTCTTCCCTTCTTCCTGGAAGTTTGCTCTCATTCAACCTGTCCCAAAGAAGGGTGACCCCTCTCAACCCTCCAACAATTGTCAAATTGCTCTCATCCTTTGTATCTCTAAAGTTTTTGAAACTATACTTACATCCAAATTTCTTAAGCATTTTTCTTCTCAAAACACCCCCCCCCCCCCCCCCCCTCGACATATTAACTTACAAAAGTTAGGGGTTGCCCGCGCGCCCGGTATTCCCGTCACAACACTCTTTTTCACACTGAAGGGCCGTTAGAAGTCAGAGGAATTTGGGGTTGCCAGCAACCGACAGATTCTGATCTAACTTACCTAATTTACTGAGGTCAATATGACGCAAATCGAGGCATTAACTTATTTCTGAGCGATTTCAATAAGTTCATATGACACAATCGCGTCATATGAGAGTTTTTGGCCACTCGCCCATATGACGCGATCTCGTCATATCTGTCGGAGGGGCTACTCTCAGATCGCCATTATGGCTTCCTTAAGGGTCGCTCTACTGGTGATCTTCTTTCATATCTTAATAACTCTTGGTCATCCTCCTTTCGGGACTTCGGTGAGACCTTTTCTATTGCACTAGACATAATTATCGAAGGCCTTCAATAGAGTCTGGCACAAATCTTTAATTTCTAAACTACCCTTATTTGGTTTCAATCCCTCCATCTGTGCCTTTGTCTCTAATTTCCTTTCCGGCCGTTCCATAGCTGCGGTTGTGGACTGCCATCACTCACTTCCTCATCCTATCAACTCCAGTGTTCCTCAGGGCTCTGTCCTATCTCCCATTTTTAATGTTTATAAATGATCTTCTCAACTGTACCTCCAGTCCCATCCATCCATACGCAGATGACTCTACTTTACACTACTTAATTAGTTTTCCTGAACGCCCCAGCCAGCAATCCCTCAAAAACAAATGTAATGAAGCCATGCAACACTTGTCTTCTAATCTAAATACTATTTCTAATTGGGGCAGAAAAAACCTTGTTAACTTTAATGCTTCCAAAACCCAATTTCTTCATCTTACTACCTGTTCGGAACTTCCAGAAGACTATCCCTTACTCTTCAACAATACACAAATTAATCCTTCATCTTCTCTCAATATTCTCGGTGTCTCCTTTTCTTCTGCTCTGATTGGAAGGACCATATTACTAGTCTTGCAAAGGCAGCCTCCCAGAAGGTGTGTGCTAAACCACCTCAAGTTTTTTTTTACCCCTGCACAGCTTTTACCTCTGTACAGGGGCACAATGCATCCTTGTAATGAGTATTGTTCACATGTGTGGGGAGGATCTGCTCACACCACGCTCTTAGACAAAGTAGAAAGGAAAGCCTTCCGTATCATTAACTCCCGTCCACTTACCAACTCTCCGCAATATCTCTCTCCCAGAATCAGTCTTTCCTTCTTCCTATGACTTAAATTGCTTCAAACTCCGTGTGTCCAGGCATTTTGGCTCGAACGTCCCTTGATTTTGGCCCTGTCACTCTTTCAACTCTGGGGGAGGAACTCGATACAGGCAGTTCTGCCTTTTGTCTCCCTCACTCACATAGAAAACAAAAACACACATGCACACACACACAGACATACACTCACACACAAAAATCCTCTCTTACATTTTTATAATTTTATTTCAATCCTCTCAAATCCATCTCCATTCCCAAGCCTCATTCAATAGAGCCACAATATTTCTTCTAGTCTCAAGTACAAGCTTTCACTTTCATCAGCAGTTATTTTCAGCAACCCTCACATGCTCTATACTTTACTTTCAACACCAACGTTCACTGTCAACACCAACTCTCACTCTCACTTTCAACATCAATGCTCACTCTCACTTTCAACATCAATGCTCACTCTAACTCTCAACACCAACGCTCACTCTCACTTTCAACACCAACGCTAACTTTCACTTTCAACACCAACGCTCACTCTCACTTTCAACACCAATGCTCACTCTCACTCTCAACATTTACTCTCACTTTCAACATCAATGCTCACTCTCACTCTCAACACCAACGTTCACTTTAACTTTCAACACTAACGCTCACTCTCACTGTCAACCCCCACGCTCACTCTCACTTTCAACCCCTATGCTCACTCTCACTTTCAACACCAACGCTCACTCTCAATTTCAACACCAACACTCACTCACACTTTCAACACGAACGATCACTCTCACTTTCAACACCAACGCTCACTCTCACTTCACCACCAGCGCTCACTCTCACTTTCAACACCAACGATCACTCTCACTTTCAACACCAATGCTCACTTTCACTTTCAACATCAACGATCACTCTCACTTTCATCACCAACGACCACTCTCACTTTCAACACCAACACTCACTTTCAACACCAATGCTCACTTTCACTTTCAACATCAACGATCACTCACTTTCAACACCATCGCTCACTCTCACTTTCAACATCAACGATCACTTTCACTTGAAACATCAACGATCACTTTCACTTTCAACACCAACGCTCACTCTCACTTTCAACACCAACGCTCGCTCTCTCTTTCAACACCAACACTCACTCTCACTTTCAACACCAATGCTCACTCTCACTTTCAACACCAACCCTACTCTCACTTTCAACACCAACGCTCACTCTCACTTTCAACACCAACGCTCACTCTCACTGAAATTAGTAAATTAGACTATTCGTATGGGTTCAGGAAAATCTCATAGCGAGGTTGGTCCTAGAGGTTGGGCCTTAGAGATCGCTTAGATCTTCAGATTATGCTCCTTACGGTCTTTAGATTACGCTATTCAGTGTGTAGTTGGGTCAGAGTACTTGATTACGCTATTCAGTGTGTAGTTGGGTCAGAGTACTTGATTACGCTATTCAGTGTGTAGTTGGGTCAGAGTACTTGATTACGCTATTCAGTGTGTAGTTGGTCAGAGTACTTGATTACGCTATTCAGTGTGTAGTAGGGTCAGAGTACTTGATTACGCTATTCAGTGTGTAGTTGGGCCAGAGTACTTGATTACGCTATTCAGTGTGTAGTAGGGTCAGAGTACTTGATTACGCTATTCAGTGTGTAGTTGGGTCAGAGTACTTGATTACGCTATTCAGTGTGTAGTTGGGTCAGAGTACTTGATTACGCTATTCAGTGTGTAGTTGGGTCAGAGTACTTGATTACGCTATTCAGTGTGTAGTTGGGTCAGAGTACTTGATTACGCTATTCAGTGTGTAGTTGGGTCAGAGTACTTGATTACGCTATTCAGTGTGTAGTTGGGTCAGAGTACTTGATTACGCTATTCAGTGTGTAGTTGGGTCAGAGTACTTGATTACGCTATTCAGTGTGTAGTTGGGTCAGAGTACTTGATTACGCTATTCAGTGTGTAGTTGGGTCAGAGTACTTGATTACGCTATTCAGTGTGTAGTTGGGTCAGAGTACTTGATTACGCTATTCAGTGTGTAGTTGGGTCAGAGTACTTGATTAGATTGATATCCAGTATTCCATAAATAGATATAAATCGTAGTCATGTACTGTACTTAAGGGTGACCTGCTTTTTGTTATTTCTGTCCTTTTCTCTCTTTCTGTGGCTTGCATCCATTTGGCCCCATTCAGCCAACTATTTTAAGACGTTTATCCCCATCTAGGTGTCGATTTCTTCCTGGCGAGTGAGAGCGAGCCAGCATTATATGAAGAAATCTGGCTTCGCCGGAGAAATTTTTCTATCGAAAAATGTACAAAATTAGCCTGTTGTCAAACAAAAATAAAAAATATGCTGGCTCGCTACCGCTCACCAGTAAAAACTTGACACCTGGATGGGGATAAACGTCTTAAAACAATAGGCTGAATGGGGCCAAATGGATACAAGCCAGAGAAAGATAGAAAAGGACTGAACAAAAACAGGTCACCCTCCTTAATGGGCTATTTATTTGGGGATGGGGGATGGCCTATTTATTTGCTAATATATTTATATTTTTACAATTTTGTAGTTGCCTCCCCAAACCTCCATCAAGCACGAATCACCTAGACAACCTTCGAGATTGTAAATTTTTCGGTGGAAAATGTCCCGGCCGAAGGCCGATTCCTTATATATATACAGTCTCACTATCCCTCGCCAGGAAAAAAACGACACCTAAATGGCACAGAGGGTCCTAATATTGACAAAGAAATGGCGTGAAGTCTTAAAATCGCCAAACTAATGGGTCGAACTTTTTAAAGTTTGAAAACTAACGGGACTAAACATGAGGGAGAACGGGGCCTAGAAAACCGGCCCATCCCCTCTTAACCTGTGTATCTGATAACCCAAGTTCGAATCCCAGGAGGATTAGCCTACATGCTTTAATTAATTTCACTGGGGGATGTTTGGTGTTGGGAGTGAAATATATAAATTAGATTTATCAACACCAACGATCATTATTTTGGCCATTTTATCACTTACAAAGATATATTTGAACTGAACTATAAACCACAATTTTGTCTTCATTTATATAAAAAACAAAAACAAAATTACATCCTGATGTAATCCTCACCTTTCCTTACATATGTAGACCTACTTTTGTGGACAAGTTATGATCAATGAGATTAAATGAAACACTAAGTGTAATTGAATTAGATTAAGTTGTTGAGAACGTCCTGGCTTTTTGGGGGGATGGAACTCGCAACTCGGGCTTGTCCACCTCCAATGTTCCACAACTTTTACTAGAGGCCTGAAAGAAAATGAGGGACTGTTGGTGGAGTTTACTGACAGATGTTCGTCGTTTGTTTCTCCATATGCAAATGATCACTTGTGTCAGTGTTGTGAGGGAGGAAGGTGCAGGTACAACAGCTGGTATATTCTTAATTTTCTTACTGTCATTGTCGTTACTGATATGTTTCAATGTGGTGGTTGTTATGGTGATTAGAAGCGGTACAGTCGACCAAATAAGTGATGTCTCAGCAACAAGTGTATTACGAACAATAATTGGTATCAGCATTATCTAAGTTTTAACGCTCAAAGAGCGGGTGGTGGAGTATATTTCACTGTGCCGCTTAGCGTTTTTTGTTTTACCATAAATGGGGTTGTTTCCATGCTCTTTTTCATGCATAAACAAGACCCAGAGCGTAATACAAGTATGTATCCCTGAAAGGGCGTAAATTGAGCTTTCCAATGACACTCGGACCATCCTTCTACGATCACTAGTTGTCTTGCAACGATTGTGCAACCGAAGGGCAAAATCGCTAAAATACGGTAATTTCTTTATATAATTACATATGTAGCGAGGGAGTGAGGGTGGATGTAAGTGGAGTACATCTCAGTTGGTCCACGGCGGCTGTGGCGAGCGGTCATGAGGTAACTCATGCTCCTCCCGTCACTCGTCTCTCTCTCAGAGCCAATATTGCGCCAAAATTGCACTCGGACTTAAGTCGGGCCCCGCCACATAGTCCAAATTTTTCGATACGGACTTAAGTCGGGCCACAATAGACAAGGGTTAATTCATCGTTTTGACTGAGATATACAAACATGTTCCTATCTGTACACACGCTATTCAACATCTGATAGACATTAATACAGCACATAATGAGTAAAACGTAATGACAGCGGAGACACGACTTATTTGGCCAACCATACCTGTCAGTCTTTAGATAAATTGTCTTAATTTTGATTTTTTGTTTTTCTATGTGTATGTGGTTATTATTGTAGTAAATGGACTGTAGAATTAGATGAAACCACACAATAGTATATTTACCTTGTTGCTGAAGCGTAGGCGACGGGATAGGGTTATTGAGGAGTGGAACAAGGCAACAAGAATGGCGGTAAAGTTGGTGAGAACGTGTGATGAATAAAGAGGAAATTAATGAACATATAAGGACAGAAAGGGGCCTCTAAATTTATATCATGAGAATGATTGGTAAATTGATGGGAATCTACGTTGAGGTTAGTACTACCGTGTTAATGGAATAGGATGAGTAACAAGAGAAATAGCACTGTCGGCGGTGACGATCGGAGCAAGAGTGTTGGGTCCCAGTCAAATTTGCGGGAGCCCTGCATTTTCGCATACGCGCAGACAGGTCGGGAGATATTTTCCCTTCCTTTATTTAGTTACCTAAATTTATAGGAATGATATATTACTACTTAATATCTAATACAGACCATAATTCAATATTCTTCCCATTTATACTAAGTCACATTATTATGATTCTTATTCCTACAAACTTATTACTTATGATTACACTTAAAATTAGACTGCCCATGCTCATGGAATAAAAGTATGGACATACTCCCACCACCGAGTTTTAACATTTACAACAGTCGACGAGGACGTCCACTTGGTACGTCAACAGGATGGCCGTTTGAGGTTGCCACTACGGGAACGTCTCTGGGCAACGTTTCTGAGGTATCACCTTTGCTCTCAATATCCCCTTCAAGAAGGACAAAAGGCAAAGCTGCCTCTAACGAATGTTTACTATTCCTCCCTCTCCACCCTCCTCTCTCTTACTTATGCCTAATATCCTAATCTCTTCTAAAGATGTACTTTCAACCCTCTCTGGGCTTAATACTAATAAGGTGTACGGTCCGGACGGTGTTCCTCCTGTTGTTCTCAAAAACTGTGCTACCGTGCTGACTCCCTGCCTAGGCAAACTCTTTCGTCTCTGTCTATCCTCTAACGTTTTCCCTTCATGCTGGAAGTTTGCTCACATTCAACCTGTCCCAAAGAAGGGTGACCACTCTCAACCCTCCAACTATCGTCCAATTGCTCTCATCTCATGTCTTTCTAAAGTTTTTGAAACTATTCTTGCTTCCAAATTTCTTAAGCATTATCTCTTCTCATAATCTGCTCTCAGATCGCCAGTATGGCTTCCTTAAGGGTCGCTCTACTGGTGATCTTCTTTCATATCTTACTAACTCTTGGTCATCCTCCTTTCGGGACTTCGGTGAGACTTTTTCTATTGCACTAGACATCAAAAGCCTTCGATAGAGTCTGGCACAAATCATTAATTTCTAAACTACCCTCCTTCGGTTTCTATCCCTCCATCTGTGCCTTTGTCTCTAATTTCCGTTCCGGCCGTTCCATAGCCACAGTTGTGGACGGCCATTGTTCACTTCCTCACCCTATAAACTCTGGTGTTCCTCAGGGCTCTGTTCTATCTCCTATTCTCTTTCTAATTTTTATAAATGATCTCCTCAACTGTACCTCAATTCCCACCCATTCATACGCAGACGACTCAACCTTACACTAATCCATTAATTTTTCAGAATGCCCCAGCCAGCAATCCCTCAATGATAAACGTAATGAGGCCATAGAACTCTTAAATTCTGATCTAAATACTATCTCCAATAGGGGCAGAGAAAACCTAGTTACCTTTAATGCTTCCAAAACCCAATTTCTCCATCTGTCTACCCGTAAGGAACTCCCAGCGGACTATCGCTTATTCTTCAACAATACAAAATCCAATCTTTCATCTTCTCTCAATATTCTTGGTGTCTCTTTTTCTACTGCTCTCAGTTGGAAGGACCATATTACCAGTCTTGCTAAGGAAGCCTCCCAGAAGCTGAGTGTGCTCAACCGCCTTAGGGGGTTCTTTTCCCCTGCACATCTTCTTGCTCTGTACAAGGGCATAGTGCGTCCTTGTATAGAGTATTGTTCACATGTGTGGGGAGGTTCCTCTCACACCGCTCTCCTAGACAAAGTTAAAAGGAAGGCCTTTCGTATCAGTAACTCCCGTCGACTCACCAACTCTCTGCAATCTCTCTTCTCCGCCGCAATGTTGCATCTCTCTCGCTATTCTATCGCTACTATAATAATCAGTGTTCCTCAGAGCTTTTCCAGTGTATACCACCTCCTCTACGTAAGGCATGTGGTACCCGTCTTGCAACTCAATCCCACCCCTACTCTGTGCAACTCTCCAACCCGAGAGTGAAACATTACTCTCAGTCTTTCTTCTACTCAACAGCTGAACTCTGGAACTCTCTACCAGAATCAGTCTTTCCCTCTTCCTATGACTTAAATTGCTTCAAACTCCGTGTGTCCAGGCATTTTGGCTAGAACGTTCCTTGATTTTGGCCCTGTCACTCTTTCAACTATGGGGGAGGCACTTGCTATAGGCAGTTCTGCCTTTTGCCTCCCTCAATCACATAGAAAAAAGAAAAAAAAACAGAAAAAAGGGCTTAATGTTTGTGGAAGTATAACATATTTGGGAATTTCAGGAAAAGACATTTCAATCCATACAGGCTGAACATTCAAACAGAAGTTTCCCAACTATTTGTTCTGACTCTTGTTCACAAACATATTACGTGTGTGTGTGTGTGAGGAAACGAAATCACCTTTCTATTTGACTAGATGATACTTGAGCTATCTAGTACCTGATGAGATTGTCTGTAACTTTATCCCTCTCCCACAAGTTGTTCGTCACTTACTCTTCTTTAAATGTTCTCGATAAAAGAAACAAGTTATACAATTAGTCCTTCTCGGAAAAATTTATCGAATGCCTTATGGAAATGTTAGGTCAGACATAAGCCATCAGTTGAATAATTATGAGGGTAGAGTGTTGGTCCATGAGTATGTTAATGAGAGCGAAGTTGTTGTAGTAGTCAGGAAGTTTACAGTCCAGGTCTTTACCTTAACTGACACAACACACACAACTTAACCACTGAATCCTCCGCCACCACAACTTACTTGACCGAGTTTCGCTCACTTGAATGTCTGTGTCCGCAAGTAATGTTTGGGCTGTTTTCCCGTGCGGATTTGACTTTACGCCTTTGTTAGCTGGCAAGTTCACCTCAGTGAGTATAGCACGACTAAGAAACATTTCGGTCGTGAAACATGGAAGAATTAATCCATTGACCAACTGCAAATGTAACATACTTTGCATAATTATTTGACCAAGAGGGACACTCGCATACCACAATAAGTATACTCTAATAATAAGCTATAGCCAACCTAAACAAGATGATGCAGTGTTGTATAAAATCCCTACAGGTCTTCGAAGGCGTATGTGTAGGAGTGCTAAATTTAAGTAAAGGTCTTTGTTGATATGCAAGGTATTATCTACGAAATATCATAATAATATTAATTTTTAAGGTTAATACCTTTTACTATTTGTGGAAGCACTTCATCCTTTAGTTCTTGCTACCATGAGACGATTGTATTCAGCTTATGAAGGAATTATACAAGTCAGGGGATTAAAGAATATGGGTCCCTATCTTGCTTTCAAGTTTGGGGGAAACTTGTTACAGGCAGCATTGCCTTTTGTCTCCTTCATACACATAGTGAAAATATGGACCCCATTAATTTCTAGAGAGTCTTCCAAAGCTGAATTTCATCGTATAATCTACCTATCTATTGCTGGGCGCCGTGATCAACGAAGGAGTCGCCACGACCGAAACGGCCCCATGCACCTCTGTCCCCAGTCAGTTGACGCCTCTCCTCCCATCCAGCACCGCCTTCATTCATATACTTCTTAACTCCATCCTTCCACCTCTCACTCGGTCTACCTCTCCCTCTCTGTCCTTCCACCTTACTCTCGTACACTCTCTCAGTCATTCTCTCGTTTCCCGTACGTTCCACATGGCCGAACCATCTTAAGGTGTTCCTTTTCACACTTTCCAGTACATCTACATCCACACCACACCTCTCTCGTACTTCCTCATTCGTCTGTCTATCCCTCCATGTAATCTCGCACGCACTTGAGAAAGTAATTCATTTCTACCCCTCTCACTCTTGGTTTGAGTCTCTTCACCAACGTCTATGCTTCGCTCCTATAAGTCAATGTCGGGATTACCACACTGTTATGCAAGGACTTCTTTACTTTCATGCTGACCACCCTATTTCTTGTTACTGCTTTCAGCGTTCCTACAACCCTCTTTCCCTGTTGCACCTTCTCCCGCACTTTTTCATCCATACTCCCATCTTTACTCAACACACTGCCCAAATACTTAAATGGGCTGACATTCTCCATAGCCTGACCGTTCAACCTAACCTTACACTCTGTGGCTGCCCCCCTTTCAAAGACCTTGCTCTTCCCCGCAATTACCTTCAGATTCCATTTGTTCACACACTGTTCCATATATATTTACCAACCCCTGCATCTCCCATTCACTATCGCTCATCAGAATTGTATCATCAGCAAACAGCAGTACTGGCAACTTCCACTCGTTTCTTTCCCTTATCAGAGGTACACCAACATCCACTGCTCTTCCTTGTATTGCTTTCATGACTCCATCCATATATATATTGAAAACACATGGGGGCATCACACACCCTTGCTGTAATCCAACATTCAGATCAAAGAACTTGCTCTGCTCATTCTCCACACGTACTGATGCCTTTGCACCCTCATACATGTTCTTCACTGCTTTTAGCAACTTGCCGTCTACTCCGTATATTCTCAGTTCTTTCCATATACCTTCTCTATCAACTCTGTCATAGGCCTTATCCATGTCCATAAAGTAGGCATACAATTTATGTCCCTTCTCCAGATATTTCTCCACTGCACATTTCAGGGCAAAATTCTGATATACACACCCTCATCCCTTCCTAAACCCGCCCTGCTCGTCACCTATACATTTCTTCATTCTCGCTCTCACTCTCTCAATCAATACCCTACTGTACACCTTCCCTACTACACTTAGAAGTCATATTCCCCAGTGGTTACCACACACTCATCTTTCCCCTTTACCCTTATACAGGGTGAATATTATGCCAGTCTTCCAGTCATCAGGAGCATTCCCTTTCTCCCATGATAGTTTACACATTTTCCATATCCATTCGATCACAATCTCAACACCATACCTCACCCTTTCCCCACACACCCCATCTATTCTTGATGCTTTCCCCATCTTCACTCTATTCATGGCTTCACACACTTCTGACCTGATCCCCACCTCCTCCTCCCCTACTTCTCTTCTTCTCCCTCCCATACCCCATTCAACTATGTTTGCTGATGCTTCATTCCTTACATTTAGCAATTCGTTGAAGTACTCCCTCCATCTTTCGACTCTTCCTTGCTTCTCGGCTATCACTCGCCCATTCTTATCTTTCACACCCTTACTATTTCCCTTGCTAACCTCCCTAACTTTCTTGACCTCTTTCCAGAACAGTTTCTTACACTCCCTCCATTTTACACTTAGATTCCTTCCAAAATTCCTCATCTGCTCTTCTCTTATTTTCCTTCACTACTCTTTTCACCACTCTCATATTTTCCAATAAATCTCTTTTCCTCGTATAATGATAGCCTGAATTAAATGAAGAAACGCGTCTTCTATCCCGAAATGGTTAAAGCTGAGGTCGACTGGCATGTATAATAATTTATGTCATGAACTGATGGATAAAGGAAAGGATGCTAACACTTTCAGTATACAAACGTGCTTCTTCAGTTTGTTCAGGCTATCTTTAGACGATTTTATTAAATCTAGCAAGGAATTGTGGGAGTCCAAATGTTAATTGAGATGGAGTTTGGTTCTTTTGACTCCTAGATAGCATTCTATACATGAACAAAATCGTCTACTGTTAGCTAACATGTGAAGGAGAAAGGCTTCCTCGTTTCCTGAGTGTATTATGATATTTACGATAGTGAGAATGAACTGAGAGTGATGAGGTTTCGTGCCAGGCATTATAGAAAACCCAAACGATATTATCCCTACCTTTATAATCTAGATTGTAATGGTATGGATTTGTCTCATAGCTTGATACTCTCGAAGGAGGATTAATAAACGCTGACAAAAAAAATCAGGCAGTCATGTTCTCGACTCTAGCAACCAAGAACACAAAAAAACAAAATATTCCTGATATGTTAAAAAACAAAAACAAAACACAAACACACACACACACACACACACACAATACAATAATGGTATTGACATTTCCTTATCGGTGAAGAATGCCGTCAGTGAATCTGGAGGCCCAAGGCTGGAATGTAAACATGTTTCATTAGTTGAGCCTTGCGTCTTTTGTGGCTATTGAATAATTTAATTGAAATAAATATCTGAATTTATTAAATAAATATTATCGGAAAAATTTCCATGATTTGTTTTTGTTTTTAGTTACTAATGTTTAAAGTGCAACAGGTATGCATGCTGTTTGGAAGGTGTGTATGTTGGTAAGTGTGTCAGAGTTGTATGTTGCTTGGAAGGTGTGTATGTTGGTAAGTGTGTCAGAGTTGTATGTTGCTTGGAAGGTGTGTATGTTGGTAAGTGTGTCAGAGTTGTATGTTGCTTGGGATGCTTGGAAGGTGTGTATGTTGGTAAGTGTGTCAGAGTTGTATGTTGCTTGGAGGGTGTGTATGTAGGTAAGTGTGTCAGAGTTGTATGTTGCGTGGAAGGTGGGTATGTAGGTAAGTGTGTCAGAGTTGTATGTTGCTTGGAAGGTGCGAATGTTGGTTAGTGTGTTAGTTGTATGTTGCTATGGTGGGAAGTGTGTCAGAGTTGCATAGGTGTGCATTTGGAATGTGTGGCGGGGGATGGGGGGAACTGGGGAAATATTGTGTGATTGGACATTTTTATTTTATTTTATTGGGTAACAATACCAATTAGTTATGCTCGAATATAACTTACATGAAATAGTTGTTGTGCCACACAATAGGTTGTAATAAGTAGCACAAATATGGACTTACTAAACTCTATGGCTATTAATTCAATATACTGTATGATGCGTAAAATATTGATAGTGCTGTTGTGACGATTGTGTTCATGATTGCTTACAATTACACGTATTTACTAATTCAATACCTACAGGTATGTTAGTTTGTTATCCTACTGTTCTGCCTAACTTAATTGCATGCCATACCTAATAAATATTAAACTTTTCTTTCACTCTTCCTGTTGCTCTCCTACCTAGTTTCCCGCCTGTTAGGCTCGGCGAACATTTTAAAGTAGGAAACAGGACGACACAGTACAGCAGAAGACAGCTATATAACAACTAATTATCAATAATAAGACGTAGGATTATGCTGCCCTTCGTCCAAATGTGCGCACTCTAATTCTTAAGCCCTTCTGTACCGGCGTTGTCTATTTAATTGTAATTTTGCTTGATTTAGACGAGTTTATACAGTTGAACAATGATCTGTGGTCATATAAAGAGTTAAGTGAGATAATTCGAAACAAGCTAACTACTGGAGGCCCATACTAAACTGAATCAAGTCGTTTGATAATAGCCAGAATAATGTTAAAACACCGTCGCCGATACAGTAGGGGTTAATTACCAGGTAGGGAAAGAACTAATAAGGATGTGCAGTAGGGAAGGTGTCTGTCTTTTATGGGCCAATAGGGTTTCTACATATTTCCAATTGTCTCGTGTTCTTACTCGCACATCATTGTCCTGTTTCATGTTATGTCGCCTATTTTGTCTGCGTCTCAATGTGTGCCATGCCTTACCCAGTGGGCGAGCCAACACAGGCGCAGATTGTGTTTGAGTCATATGATTAGAGGCTTATAATGAGACTAATATATATTTTCATCTTAATTCTGATTTTAAAATGTTCTAAACGACACCATCCAAGATAAACAGGGAGGAACACTCAGAATTATAAATTGCAATGATGGGCCCTGCCAAGATTTGTATAGTGTCCACTACTATTTACCACATGTGTATGTCAATACAGACAACAACGGTGGTACAACATATGCATATACTGCTGAATCTATATTCGCAATGTTTTGATTGTATAAACGAATAATCAAATGCAATATGAATACAAATAAACGTAAAATATATACAAAATCTTATAATGAAAAACTTTTATTATACATATACAGCAAGTATAATCAATAACCAATACAATTAATACAATCAATACAGCATAAACACGAGGTGCTCATTGGTATGGAAGATGGAGCAATAGCTGTTTTATTAAGAACAACAATTAATCATACGGTATTTTAGTTTGCTAATAGATGCTTCAGCAAGACGTTCTCGTATTCTTTAATTTAAACTTAACAAGCAACACGTTCTTTTGCTGGTGCGGGAAGACCAATTTAATTAAATTTTCACCTTTGATGTTTCAGGTTCCGAGGAATGTGGGACGAACGGCCTTCACTTCACATATTCTGAACTTAATTAGAATTCAAATGTTACATTAAAGTGAGAAAGGGACCGAATAACTGATTGGTTGATGAATGACAGGTTGCTAGACTGTTTTAAGTGTGCAAAGATCAATCATATTTTCGTACATCATTGTTGGAAAATTCATCAGATCGGTAGGAGTGATAAGTTTTTTGTTACCGACCTTTAAAATTAAAAACAAAGCAAAGTATTCCTTTAATTACCCTCTGATTCTCTCAGGTCCATCATAATCATAATATGAGACTCTACTTTAATGATTGCTAAAATTAATGGAAGGATGTCTTGGTCATAATGTGAATAAATATTTGTGAACCCAAACCAAACAAAAGATTATAGCAGAAAGTCAGCCTCATTGTTGATGATTTTTCACTGCTGGTGTAATAATCCAAGGGCTCCTTTAATTATCCTTATCAGCATACATTAAGAAATTGATAATGTGCTTTTGGAGAAATAATATGTCAACATTTTAAATTTGATTGGTGATGGGTACTGATATCCTAATATATCCGATTATTGGAGCCCGTGATTGATGACAGTACCATTGAGAGGGTAAGAAAACCCTTGAGTGAGATTTATGGCAGATTTTTTCCCCAGTGTAAATCAGTTATTCCGTATACTGTTTATATTGTGTAGGTATATTCAGAAATATATTTTAGTATTAGATATGTATCTATATATGTTTGCCGATAGGAATTTGTCTGTGTATATTTAATAGTCTTCATGTTTGCTTAATTTTTAGAAAAGTGTAAGGCCACCGCACTATTCTACAGTATATGTGCATTTTTACCGACACTCGGCGTATATACTAATACAACATATTAGGTTTAAGATGATAGTATTGTATGAACACTCGTTGTATATTATTGGATATATTATATTCTGAATCTTAATTTGAATATTTGATCATACTGCCTTACTTGCACTAGATCCCTTCATGTTGTTTGCTTCCAGGAAATCCACAACACATTCCTCGCCCAACAGTATTATATGTATCTAAATATGTATATCGATAGAAACTTGACAGTGCCTATTTAACAGTCCTTATGCCTGCTTATTATCCTACTGCTTAACCTGCATTATCGTCTGTTTTTCTTAAGCTGACGAAAAGTTGGACTTGCTCTCATCTTAAATACTACGCAATTTCAACATTCTTACAGCCAAATAGGTGTGAAAACTTAGCCTTACTATGTTATAAAGTCATGGCAGTTGTTTGGCTCTACATTAATTATCGATACATCAGCTGCTAATGGAGTAAACTTTTCGCCCAGGGGACCTCACACAGTCAGGAGTGTGAGCTAGAATCACTAGGAATAGGGGAATACTCGGACTCCTGGGCCTATTCGCGGTGAAAATCGATGACTCCTAGTGACTCTAGCGATTCCTAGTGACTCCTGTTAGACTCCCAGTGACTCCCGACCAGTCGCGGGCGATTGGCCCTGTCCGACAAAATGTTCAGCGTGTTTAAAGTTTTCGCCGCGAGTCGGACCACTCCCAGTGAGTCCTGATGACTCCCAGTGAGTCCTGGTGACTCGCAGTGACTCACGGTGATTTGTATCTGGTTCGCGGACAGGTTTCTGTTTCAGTTTCAGTTCTTAGTTTCACTGGGAGTCACTGGGATATAGATAGGTAATGCATGCGAGCCACTGCGAATCGACAGGAGTCACCAGAAACCACCAGGAGCCACTGGGAGCCACCGAGCATGCTCCCCAAGCGGCAGGGGCGCCCACAGAGATACCTGTAGTGGTCGCACATGTAATAAAGGGCCCACTATTCATGGGTGTGGGTGGTGAGCGAGACTACTCAGCTGGGGATCCCCCCCCCCAGACAATTGTGCAGTATATATTAATTGTAGGTGCATTCTCAAGCTATCTCAAAGTGAAATGAAGGTGGATTACAATTATATTATTCAAATTACACTGTAATACTCCTCACCTGAAACTATAATACATACGGGTACTTTAGTTTTCTTTGTCAAACATTATAAATAGGCCTAGTATTAACCTGTGTAAATATAATTACCCACAAGACTTCGTATTTAAGTCAGTGATTGTGTTTAGAGGGAGGGGTAGACCGAATGAGAGGTGGAAGGATGGAGTGAGGAAGTACATGAATGAAGGCGGTGCTGGTTGGGGGGAGGGGCGTCGACTGACTTGGGACAGAGGTGCATGGGGGCGGTTCGTTCGTGGCCACGCCTTCGGGGATCACGGCGTCAGGCAATTGTGACGCTTCTGCATAGTAGCCACGTGCGGGCATGCGTGCGCGTCGGCTGCCCAGCCGTTTAGAAACCGGCTGGCGGCAGCCGGCCGGCCGGCTTTTCCTTACTATATATCCTACGACAATGAAACTAATGTCTGGGATATTCTTAGTTTCACAGCTTGTAGCTGCCCTTATTCTTAACCAACGCATCTTAGTATATTTTATTCTCGATAGTTGATTGTTTCATTATAATATATAAGATGTAAGTCTAGTGAGAGTGGGAGGAGACGAGCGGGAGAGAGAGACCGGCTGGGGGACGCTGCTTCGCGCGGAGAGTCTAGCTTGGGACGAGCCTGATGTGCCACATGCATGTGTTCGCAATGTTAGGCTTAGTTTCGACTCACGCACGGGGTAGACGATTTTGACCCGGCAACTGTGTTGAGTGTTGCCAAGCCTGGGATGTATTCTGCATGCCTAGGGCGGGGTCCAGACAGATTCAAGACTCAGAGCTCACCTCACTGTCGTACCCTTCGGACCCCCTTGATATCTATCCCTCTCAACCCCACTTAGAAACTTTCTCTCTTACTTTGTATACCTTCCTTCCACTACTTCACCAATCTATTCAATTATCCCATCCCCTTGATAGACCTTATATCTATTTTTGTATTAACGACGAGCTCTCAGATAACTAGATAGGATTTTGGGCCTTATGCAGGAGATGTAATTGTTAATGAGACCTAGGAAGCTTTTTTGTTGTCTCATATTTGGTGGTTTCATGCTTGCTGGTGTGATCTTGTGTCAGGTTAGCAGGGGCTAGACCGGAGGGGAGGCTTTTTGCGATCATTTAAGTAAAGTCTGCTGGTGCGAGTCCTGTGGACCCGCACGACCTTACTAGGATACCCGTGGGAGTCTGGGGGCATTTTCTTGTCTGTGTCCCTGTGTGTCTAGTGTTGTGTTGTGTGAGGGCCCTTGCCTAGTCCACTCAGCACTGCGCTAGCACGTCTTGCTTTTGTTTTAGGGTCGCCAGGAGAGAGTCAGATACTTGCGATCTGAGTCTCTCAAGAGAGCACCCTTTCAATTAGAGTAATTTGGTGCACAGACTTGGGAACGTCCCTAGGCTAGAGCAGGTGGCTCAGCTCGGGTATCCGAAGCCTATATCCTTCCGGCTAGACCTCTGCCACCTGGCAGATTAACAGCTAGGGGTTTATCATCTCTGCATGCTTGTTATTGTGCCACAGTTTACCGTTTTTGTGAGCATTGTGAGTCAGGGTGTGGCTTAGAGACTCTGTCCGAGCAGGCTTGCCTGACTAAGAGTGAGAAGCACACCTGTGTGTGGTTATGTTGCGAGTTGCTGCCTTTATTTAATTATACCTATGCCATTATACACTGTAGGTCCTATCACTAGTATTTATTCCTGCTTATGAGTTGAGAGTTCTCTAAATCCGTAACGTACTTTCTTTGCTAAGCATCAGATCCTACAGTAGCCGCATGCAGTTTAGAACCCTGCATCTTATCTACCGGTACGATGTTTTGAGGACTGTTTGCTTTCACCTTCTTTCACGCAGGGGTGATTAGTTGTATTAGTTAACGTAACGTTAAATGTACTTTCTTCTAGTTTGTTATTAAATTGTTTCTGCAATTTAATTCCGTTATCTATCTTTTCCTTGAAGCTTTAAATCAACTTAATTGTGTGATCTTTTATATAGCCTGCTTGACTATCAGCAGTCTATAGTGCGTGCACCCTGTAACCGAGTCATAGGATACCTTGTTGTCCAGGCAGAACTCTTGACGGTTTAGGGTGGTTTGTTGCCTGGGTTTATAGATAAGGGTTGGATCTAGCGTTTTTCGTTGTTGCTTGTTGCCGCATACCTAGTCCAATAGAAAGAGCCCAGTGTTTATATATCCCAGGACGTAACACAATAGATAGATAGATAGATTGTGTTTAGAGAAGGAAAAAACTGTATGTGAGGTATTTAATAATGTGAACAATGTATGGTCAATGTTACAATATCCTACTTTTAGTCTACAAGTTCTCCAACTACCCTGACCTAACATAACCAAACTAAAATAACCTATAATTGTTACCTATTTTAGGTAATTTTATGAAATATTACAGAACTCGGTAACAAAGGAAAACGAAAAGGTGGGAAGGATTAACTATCCACTATTTAGACAATACTTTACATATATTTGTTTCGTAAATTATAGTAAGCATTGATATAATTACCTTACGGTACCTAATAATACAGACTTATCGTATTCTATTAATGCCTTTAATGATGTATGAATACAGTCATAATACTTAATCATGATAGTAGAGGACTGTCGTTATAGCCTACAAGAGACATACTTGAGGAAAGGAAAACTTCAATTTTAGGGTCACACACATGCTTGTAGGCTCATATAGTCCATGAGCCAAGACCCGAATTTTGGGATATCGGTACCACCCGGGGTGACTAATTCTCTTAGGTGTTTTTAGCTTGCTACAGGTCTCTAGTTTATGTTTTGATATGATAGCCCTTGCACATTGGTAGCTTAATGGTCGTTATCACTTCTTGAATAGACATACCCTACCGAAAATTCCGAAATTTTTTAAAATGTCAAATTTGGGGACAGGAATGCCTAAATGTCAACAAAATGCATATAGTAATTGTCACATTTAATACAAGTCCTGTAAATACACACTAAGCATGCCATGGGCTTGTACATACTATTATGGCAAATTACTACTCCTAAATATCATCTACGTCAGACTCGGAATCTGACTGTTGTGCCACCGGCTCTTCTTCAATAGCCTTGTTCTGACATGTCTGTAACCTGCACATGTCCGTGCATTTTAGACCATTGCTGAGGCAAGTACACTTAGGGAGTTCGCATGACCGCACACACTTGCAAGACAGTAGCTGCATAACAGCATCTGGTGCTGGTGAGCCTCGCATCCAGTTGACGGCAAGCTTACCGTCCTCATCTGTCATCCAACCGCAGTCTGTTGGGTTCGCAACAAATGGCTGGCTCTGAAGACTTCTCCTCCAGATCGCAGCCTGGTAGTTTGCACGCAGTGCATGCATGAAGAGGCAGTCCTCACAAGGAGGGAGTTGACTTGACTCTACCTCTCCACGTCTTGCACAGAACAGCTCATACCGAAGCTTGTTTACCTTAGTTGTGTGGGTAGATAGTAGGTACATGTGGCAGGTGATTTCCTGTAGCTTCTCAAAGAGTTCAGGAGACACTTCCCATGAGCGTCCAAGTTCGTGAAAAGCATGCTGGTATGTCTTGTCCATCTTCACCTGCTTGAGTGTCGTCATCTTCCCTCGGCCAGCGAATGCACTGACGGTATCACAGCCTGTAAAGGCATGCATACCAATCAATGAATCACACACGCTGCCTCCCAGTGTGCGGATCAGTGTGGTGATATCCAGGAATCTTGTCCGGTTCTTCGTCCCGCACTTCTGGAACAGATGGGATGGGATCTTGTGGCACATGCCAAGACACAACACCATGACGTCTGTATCTTCTGCAGTGATGATGACAGACTTGTTCCCAGATTCTGCTGCATGAAGTGCATGGAGAAGAAGGCGTGTGTCTGCTTCTTCTTGAGTTGACTTAAGCTCAGGAGCCTCTTCCCACTGCTCTTTGATGATCTTGAAGCAGCGCTGCTCACATGTGACATACAGCTCCTTGTCCTTGAGCTTCTCCCTGTGCTGTGGTGCCTTCCATTCTTCTACCAAGAACTTGATAAGACTTGCCTTGTTGGAGGAACTACCGAGTAACTTTCTCCACTGCTGGATGTTGTGCCCAGGTTGAATGTTCTTGAAATGAATTCCTGTGCCTGCACTTCTTTTGGCTCGTTCTGCATCCTTGATGGATGTCTCCTTGTAGATATCAAACACAACATCAATGCGCCTGCTCTTAGCACCTTCATGAACAGCGTGACTCAGTGCTGTACCTGCAAGCTGTGAAAAAGTTTTGTCGTTTCCCTTCAGTTTGTGGACCAGGCTCATCCCATCAATTATGGTAGCAGAGGGCTCGGGTATCACTTCTGCAGGAGAAACATTCCTCTCTAACTCCTTTGCGAGGGCAGCCTTGTTGGTCTTGCGGAGAGACCCATCACCGCTGGCAAGTGCCCAAGGCAAAGGCCCCAGGGGATGAGCCAAGACATCACTCATTTTGAGCTTTCTGTTCTCGGCAAACAAGGATCATCTGGCCAAATAGGTTCCTGTCAGCCTTTAAGATAACCTCCTTGGCATGGTCTTGTGAGCGTGGCTTCATTCTGATGTTAGTGAACGTTCTCAGTTTCGTCTTCGTCATCGTGTCATGAAACTGTATAGTTGGCGTATCGATCTCCAGGCGCTCTTCCTTGAAGGCTTGATATGCATCCTCTCCTATTCTGTAGGCCCCTAGAAGGTCTTTGACAACTTCTGGTGGTGCCATAGTCGCAGTTGACAAACTGACAAGATCTTCTTGCTCTGCGTTGAAGGGGTTCAACCAGCTGGTCTCCATCAGTTGAACTAAAGATTGGACATCGGCCTCATCTCTTCTAATCCTGGGCATCTGTAGGTCTGGGTGGCTGAAGTCAGTATACTTTTGGCCTACTACCATAGTCCTGAGCTGCCTTAAGTACCTGCTGCGATACTCCGATGTCAGGTAGTACCTGGCGACAGCTCCGCCTTTCAGGCTGAAGCCTTTTGTGCCCCCTGGTGTCTGGGTGTCTTTGTTGATCGTCTCTTCGATTGTCTGGTCCACAGGGATCCGTCCAAAGGGATTCTTGCTACCGATCTGGACCGAAAAGCCACCTTGCATGAAGTGTTCATGGACCTCTGGGTGTTCAATGGGCAGTCGAGACATCAAGGCATAGTAGTAGGTTAGGAACCGGGCATAGTTCACTTTGTCATAGGCAAAACACCACGGTATCATCTGTCGGATTGCTCCTAGGTGGAGCATCCAGTTGCCTTCTCTGGAGGCTCGAATTAAGTCCAGCATGATCTCAACCATGTCCAGGTATGACATCCAGAATGCTGAGAGGTTGTGTTCATCTCTGAGGGTCTCAAGATAAACTTGGAAAAGCTTCATGATATGTGTGCATGATTCACTCTCCATCAGCTCTTGAAAGAGTCCCTGAGACACATTGCTGTGAAAGCTGTTGATGTCCTTCAGTGTTTCATCTAGATGGTGTATGTCCCTTGAATGGTTTTCTTCTAGCCATGAAAGGAAGCCTTTCCATGCAAGCCTCATCAGTGCTTCATACACGAGCTTGTGTAGTCTCACTGCTCTGTTGTACCTCTTGCCGTTCATCACTCCTGACACTGATCCTTCTGCGATGATACCTGATTCCACACACAGATCTCTAAGACCTGCATCTTGAAACCTCTTTCCTATGGTGGAGATGAGATTACAGATTGTGTGGAAGACGCCCATCCTGATGATAATGTTCTTGAACTTCTCTTGTTTCCAGATAACTTCGGCAGCTTTGGCATAGAGTGCTTGATCAAACACGCACCACAATCTTGTTAAGCTGTAAGGACTGCATGATAGCATGCGTTTGTTTCCAAGATTTCATTAACGGTGGACATTTCTGTTGCGGGAGCATTGATAGTGGGCAGGTAGCTTACAGTGTCCTGAACCACTGCAATGTCTCTGCGCATTTTGATGTTGAACCCAGTCCAACTGCTGATGGACTGGTCCTCATGGTCTGACATTCGAGTAAGAAGCCAGATATGGTTCTTTGTCTTTGAATCCTGGACTTCCTTGGTAGTGTCGACATACGCAGTCTCAATCCTAGGTGGCCCTGCCCGCCGCCCAACATTGTATATTGGCAGCATTGATGATGTCTGAGTGATGCTTCTTATCTTGGACTTGGTAATCTCTGGCAGGACTTTCTCTGGCACAGAGCCTGCAACCTTGGACTGGACAGCAATGCCATTGACTCTATGAGAAGTACCTGCTCCACTTAGGGTCTCTTCAAGTCGGTCAATGTTATCCCAGGCCAGGGTTGTGAACACACCAGGGTAGATGTTTGCTGGCAGTGGAATGTCATCCTTTGAGCATTCCAGCTTCTGGATACAAAGGGCTGTATCGATCTCCTCAAACATTGAGTAAGACACACAGTGACCAAGGCGATTCAGAGTTCGGATCAGTTCTGTGTTTCCTGTCAAAGACTTTACAGCATTGGTCAGCAGTACGTGCTTGGGTGGTTTTGTCTTGCCACTGGTAACAGCAAAGACCAAGTCACTGCCAAAGGAAGTGGCAAGACGTTGAGCTCTTTCAGAGGGAGTTTCACACTCACACTCTCCTGTCAGCAGGGTGTGCAGGAATTGAGTGACTGCTGCAGGAATGACATTCTGATCTGTATCGGGAGGCCATGGCTGACTCACATCTTGTTTATTGATCTCATTCCTCAGCTGCATTCCTGCTTTGGTTAAGACATCTTCAGAGTTAGCTGCTCTTGCTTCTTGCAGGTCTTTTGCCATTTTGTGTGCTTGCCGGGCAAGGTCGTCCATTGAGAGGCTGCGTGGATAGATTAGAAGCTTTCCTTTCTCATCTGGGACAAAGCGTAGTGATTCTCCAAACTCGGTTTCAATCTTTCGGCGAACATGTTTCTTTGTCGCTGGTTTCAGTTGGATAATACCACGGGACATCATGGATCTCTCAAGCCTAGATGTGAGGTTTGTCATAGGCAGTACCTCTGGGTTGGGGAATAATTTGGTCCTTATATACAAGCAGAGTTCCTCGAGGGCTTCTGTCTCAACCTCTTCGTAGCGTGCTTCCTCGCTTTCTTCCTGATTTTCACCTGCACCCGACCTGGCGGCCGCTGGGAAATCATCTTTTGTGAAGAGTTTGTAGCACGACTTGTGGTAGTGACCCTCTGCAGCAACAAGGTCTCTGCTAACTAAACCAAGGATTCTCTGGTTGAGTTTCCTTATTGCTGCTCTGCGAATCTTCTCATCTGCTCGTAGCTCAACACACTGTATGAGTGGCTCCCTTGTCTTTGTTGTTTTTATGTACTTGCTTGACTTCTCGCAGAAGATACATACTTTGGCATACACCCTGCTAGTACTAGGGGCCTTGATGCCCTCCTCCTGGGGTCGACGCTTGCTGATTCTATCTTGACACCCTTGGCAAGGATAGAATCCAGTGACTTCTTCATTGTAAAGAGACTACGACATTTACGGTGATAATGTATGTGTGGTATTCCTCCTTCTTCAAGGCCCTTGGCTGCTTCCAGGACTGGATCATGCTGCCTGATTTCTGCAGCCCTGAGCAATGTGTTCCAGGAGTCCAAATCCTGTGGTGACACCAGAGCATCGCTGTCATCATCAGAGCAGTGGATGATACAGTCGATCCGTGCTCTCTTCCTCGCAGATGGTTCCATCCTGCCGTCAAACAGTCGACACACACCTGCAAAAAAATATCACCATTAAACCATGAACAAACAAACACATTACATGGAAACCACTCTACATATGTTTGCTCCTTCCAATAATAAATTATCCCCAAAATATAACAAAAAATCCCCAAATATGAAATAAACCCCTAAATATGGAGAAACTTGAAATACACATCGGAATAATTCTTGTAGAGAATCAAATAAGCTACAAGAGCTGTTAGAATATATTTTTCAATGTTCCCCATATTTAAGGATTTATTCTAGATTTAGAGGAAAATACCCAAAATATAGAGTATATTCCGAAATATGAGGAAATTTGAAAAATACCTAGGAACAACTCTGGTAGAGAATATAATTCTACATAGGTGTTCAAAGTTTCGCGATGATTGTGTGATGGATTTTAAAGAAAATGAGGAAAACGCCGAGCGTCACGCTAAAAATCTTTATTTTTGGGTAGCGCCCCTATTGCATCAAAAAAATTAGACTAAGCTACCAGTGCGAGAAGGCTATCATATCTTAATGTACTTACAGTCACTCTATAAACATTTTAGTACCATTCGTGTTTAGTCACCCCAGGTGGTACCGATATTTGGCCTGGCTCATGGACTAATAGTGGATGCACGTGTGTGAGAGCCCCTGCGCAAGCGGAAAATTTACTGTGAGTTGGTGGCAACACCGCACCACGAGTTACCAGCCGCGCGACACAGGTGCGCTATACCAGGTATAAAGGCACCCCAAGCAGGTCATTCCGTCTCACTCAGACGTCCCACCAAGCAACGACCATCACCTGCCCACGAACTCTACCATGCCTCAATTTGGACGGAAATCGGTTCACATCTCGCAATAGGAAGGCCCTAAACCTAGGCAGGTGAAACTGCCAGTCGTCAATATTCCTGAGTCGTCGGACGATGAGGTGAACGCTGACAGACAGGCACCACCCACGACTAGCCGCACCGACACACACTCTGCAGGCTGCCAACATACACGCTGGGATCGGTGACGACGTGTCAGAGGACACGGATACCCCGCAAGGCCACGTGGAGGACAACCTGGACCAGGACGAATCACAGGACACTAGCCAAACCGACGCCACCCAGATGACGACCACCACCGCCATGCAACCAACCACCAAAGAGGCCCTTGGGAGCTTCCAAGAAGCGGAAGCTCACAAGGGTACTCTTTGACAATGAGACCGAGGAGGACCTGGTGAAGTGGGTGAAGGAGCACCCCGTCATCTACATGAAGCACCTGAGAGACTTTAAGGATAGCGGCAGGAAGAGCCGGCCGTTCGAGGAGAAGGCGGCGACCCTCACCCCTCCAGTTACCAGTAAGCAAAGCTTTGTTCATAATAACATAAGATTGTGTATGTGTATGTGTTGACCGTGGTTCGAATCCAAGTGTATCCGCAGGTTACCTCCCATATATATATTCCACCTGTATGGCATTAACTAATGTATTAGTGTTGCCAATGTGTCTGTCGTGAGCATGGTTCAAGTCGACGTGTATGACAAAGTTAAATGGCTTAAATATCATTGATACTGTATCATGTTTAAAGTAATATAGTATGTGAATATTGTACACAACCCCCACCTACCATTATAATTACTACTATCACCATTATCACTACTGCTATCATCACTACAAATGTCACTTTCATCACTACAACTCACTATCATCACTACAGCAGTCACCATCATCATTACATCAATATTTTCACCATTGTCATTAATATCATCACTACTGTCATTATTATCACTACAACTATTAACATCATCACTATTATTATCACCATAATTTAACAATCATCATTACTACTGTCACCATCATCACTACTACTATACCCATCATCACTACTACTAGTACTATCACCATCATCACTACTACTGTCACCACCATCACTACTACTAGTACTGTCATCATCATCACTACTGTATTCATTATCACTACAAGTATCACCAACATCACTATTATCACCATCATCATTGCTATCACCATCATCCCTGCTGTTACTACCATCTCTGCTACTGTCATCAGTACTATCACCATCATTACTACTACTATATCACCATCATCACTAATAATATCACCAAAAATACTGGAGGATTCACCCCGAAAACAACTCGCCCCCCTCGCATTGACCAAACAAATTTACCTGCAAAATTTGGTGACGATACATTAACCAGTTCTGTCTTTTCATTTTATACTGGATAATAATAGACGATTATATTCAGTTTAATTAGCAGGCTTTCAACTAACTATCTTAATTAACCCTTTTCCCACCACAGATCCTTCTTAGGCTCCTTAAAATCGTCTAATTATAGCTAGAATATGACAAAAATATGACGTCGCCAGTACAGAAAAGGTTAAATATTAAATAGTCTAGGAAACGTTTGGGGAAAATTATCACTCTTCTTTTGAGCTTTGACCTTGACCGTTGACCTTAAGTAATAGCATGTTCATATGAAATTGATATATATATATGTTATTTATGTAAAATGCTATTAACCCCTAGAGTACAAGCGACGTGTGTTGTATTTTATTCTAGCAATATTTAGACATATTTAGGCAGCTTAGGAAGGATCTGTGGTAGTTAAAATGGTTGGTTGAGATAGTTTGAAGTCTTACTATTGCTAGAGGTCCATCCTAAGTGGTAAAAAGTCGTCCAATAGTTGAAAGAATACGCTGAAAGGACGTCCATGGTACTGAATGGGTTAACAGTCAGCTTATCAAAAAATTAGTATATTTTATGATGAAGGTTGACTTTTGACTTTAACCTGTGACCTTTATGTAGGATTAAATTTTTTGCTTGCATTGATGTAACCCTAGAAAATGAAATAAGCTTGCCAAGCTTCATTAAAGATCATCGACTAGTTCCAGAGGTATTAAAGGAATAGCTGACCTTGATATTTGACTTTCATCTTGACCTTCATGATGTCTGAAATTTTAAAATTTTAATTTTCCTTTAAAGAACAACTGTCTCAACGAATTTTGTGAAGTTTACATGAATAGTAAAGAAATTAGCATATTGACATTGATCTGTGACCTTGACCTACCAAATGGAATTATGTTTATTCTTGTATGACCTTGGCCTAGACATTCCGAATATGCATGATATGCTTAGTGAGAATCGTACATTAAATAGGAAAAACTAGTAAAATCATGTTTCGACCCTTAACCTTGACCTTCGACCTTAGAATTTCTTATCGAGGATTTAGTTAGCTTAACCCGTACTGTACCGTAGGATACAGTAATAAAAGTTCCCAGCAGTCCCAAGCAATGTGGCAAAAATGGCAGGAGAGACCACCTATCCACCTCCAAAGATGAGTCAAGACTGGCTCTGCCACCCTTCAGTGGGTCTCATATAAGTTGAGAAGTGTTGCCAACACGGGAGCAGCGCTCAAAAGGTTGTGGTAACTGGCACAGGGTTGTACAGGCAGTTACAAGGAAGGTACATTACTGACAGATATATACGTCGCTGGGACTAGGGAGGTACTTATCTACTGACGTATATATACGGCACTGGGATTGGAGGGGTTAACAGCAATGTTCGTATTAACTAGCATTATGAATATGGTGCAATTCGTATAAAAACTTATTGATTACAAATAGTGATCATATACGGTGACATTGACCTTTGACTAAAACTTAAATACATATATGTGGAAGGTCGTTGCATTGACAAACTGAATTTCCCTGTCCAATTTGGTGACAATACATTAAACAGTCTAGGAGGAGTTAAGGGAAAATTACAAACACTTTTTTTGAACTTGAGCTTTGACTTTAACTATTACAGTATTTATGTGAAATTTGATATATATGTTATATAAGTATTGAGCAACTAACACAGCAAGTTTTCCAAAATTTGAGTAATCTGTTTTTATAAATAATAAAAGTTGACCTTGACCTTCTCCTTTATGTGAGAGTAAATTTGTGTTTGCATTGTCATTGCCCATGCAAATGATATAAGCATGCCTAATTGCATTAAAACCCATCAGTTAGTTTCATATATATTAATATAATAGTTGACCTTGACCTTTGACCTTTATCTTGATGTTTATATGTCTCGACAGTTAATATTTTACTTTTCATTTAAAGTGCAACTATCTCCCCAAATTCTGTGAAGTTTGCATGAAAAGTAAATAAAATTTAATATTGAGCTTTTATTTGACCTTGTCAAAAATAAAATAGTTTCTTGTATGACCTTGGCCTAGGTATTCCGAATATACATGGTAAGCCTAGTGAGAATCTAATAGTTAGTACAAGAAATACTAGTAAAAACCCTATTTTGACCTTTGACCTTGACATTTGACCTTACCCTATAGAATATGTATCTAAATTTTGGGCAATACGATATCAATGTTACCAGTAACTTGTATAGTGAATATGAAGACATTTGAGTAAAAATTAAAATTAAATAGTATAAGTTGACCTTTCACCTTGACCTGTGACCTTGACCTTTACGTAAGAGTAAATTTGTTTGTTCATTGACATAGCCCAGAAAAATAAAAAAAATATGCCTAATTTCATTAAAACACATCAGGTAGTTTCATATATATTTATAGAATAGTTGACCTTGGCCTTTGACCTTTATCTTGACCTGTATATGTGTGTACAAATTTACTATTGTCCTCATCATTTAAAGTGCAACTATCTCACAAAATGTTGTGAAGTTTGCATGAAAATTAAGAAAATAGTATATTGACCTTTTATTTGACTTTGATCTTTCATGTGGAAATTGTATAGTGTCTTGTATGACCTTGGCCTAGGTATTCCGAATATACATGGTAAGCCTAGTGAGAATCAAACAGTTCGTATAAGAAATACTATTGACAAACTTATTTTGACCTTTGACCTTACCCTTTAGAATATTTACCTAAAATTTAGTCAATACGATATCAAGGTTAGTAGGAACTTGTATAGTGAAAATGAAGACATTTGAGTTCAAACTAAAAACTATGAAATATTGACCTTATTTTTAACCTTGACCTTTGACCTTAACCTTTAAGTGAAATGAGAAATTTCTTTTTGACTGACCTTCGCATTGACCAAATGAATATACCTGTGAAATTTGGTGAAAATCCATTGAACGATCTAGGAAGAGTTTCCGGACAGACAGACGACGACAACGGACGACGACAGACAAGCTGACTGGTGTATACAGACGGGATCTGTGTGCCCGATACCACTCTGCTTCGCAAATTGATGATCAAACAAAATATTGTAATTACCTACTAAACGTCGATCCCTGGTCCCCTCGTCTTTGAACCCCACGTAGTAACCATGACCCCACAGGCCACCATGGCATAGTGAGGTAATAAATATTATCATAGTCCGCGGGGCTGGCTGGATTAAAGAGTTTTAGAGGTTATTATAAGTTGGCTCTCCCACAGGGACCATGAATATATTATATAAACTTTCATTCACATTGTTATTTTCGTACTCTCGTGGCGGGTAAGTCTGAACATCAGGGTGCTGCGGGGCAAATCTTGACTTCTACATTAAATAATATATATATTATCATATCCCTTTCTCCGTATTTCACGATACCTAAAGTTTTCGTGTTGAGAAGAAGAAGAAAACAAGAAAAGAGAACAAAGAGAACAGAAACAATAAAGGAAAAGAAGACAAATAAAACAGAAAATAAAAAAGTAATAAGCATAAAAAAATGAAACAAAAGAAAACAAAACGAGATAGACGAAACGGGAAAAATTAAGAAAAATAAAGATAGAGAAAATAAAGACAATGCCAGAGAAAAAGAAAATAGATCATATGATACAGAACAGAAAAACAGTACTGTAAAGGACAAATAAAAACAAAAAGAAGGAAAAGGGAAAGAAGAAGACCCATACTCAGGAGTTTGTTGATAATTGTAAGGAGAAATCGTGTAACTTCATGCGATAATTCCATACATTTTAAAATCGTATTGTCAGAAATAGAATATATAAAAGTAATTGGCCATATATTAAAGTTTTGTCACAGAACTTTTGAAATCGGGCGTACATTAGTTTGCACCTCCAGGCACTCCTTGCATCCATTACCGAGTTAATTTAGCCTAATATCCAAAAGCTCTTTCTGGCAGCCATTACTGAAAGTTAGAGAGGTATTATGGAAAAGCTGTTACTGATATAATGAAAGTGTGTGTGAGTGTGTGGATGTATGTGTGTGTATGTGTGTGAGAGAGATATATAAATATTGACATAGGTACACCACACATACCTTACGATCCCAGCGAGGTGGTCAGGACTTAATTCTAGTACAGATAGCTAACCCGAGAGTAAGGAACAGTGGAAGGAAAGGATAGCAAAGAAGAAGGCTCTCTCCCGACCCTACGTTTCCTCCGGCAATTAGCGTACATGAAGACAGTTGGAAGTGAATAACCTTGCAGGTCTTGGAAACCGCCTGAAGGAATTTATAGAAAGTTAGAAATGGAAAGGAAATTGCATGCAAATCTTCACCTGTAGTAATATAAACAATATCATATATAGATTATTTTTATTTTCCTCACTTGGCTCTCTTCAAATGGAAGTAGTGTTCGTTACTACCAGCTCGTTCTATCATTGGCTATTACCTACTCCATATCTATTTCTTTGTGGTATGAGTCTAGACTTTTTTTTAGATTGATCTATGTAGACACTATCTATTGTTTTATGTGGGAGCTTATTCCAATTACTAATTATACTGTGAGTGAAGACATATTTGGTTGTATCCAGGTTTGCTTTTTACCTATTGAGTGAGTGAGAGAGAATGCAGGGAAGCATTAAGATTGATCTCTTACTAAGCAGCGGAGGGATGGATAACAAAATACACCTGCTATATCTCACAAACTGCATTTATCAGTTAATAACGAATATCATTATCCTTTCAGTGAAAAGTGTAATGATAGTGTTTGATTTGTCTATGTGTATGAATGAAACAAAGGATGAAGCTGCCTGTAACAAGTGTCTTACCACAAGTTGAAAGCGTGACAAAAACACAAATTCATAATAGGAGTAATCTTCCGGACATTGGATTAAGAAGTTTTGAGTTAACAATAGTTCTTCAACACCTAAAATATTAGGCTAGTTTAACAGGCATGGCAAACGAGCGAGAACAACATATTTATAACAGATTGCAGCAAATTTGATGATGATGATTATAGAGAGAGAGATAAATTTGATTTTGCCCCGAGGGGCGAGTTAATTAAGCAGCGCCCCCCATCCTTGGAGGGGACAACCACTAGTAAAACGATACATACTGCTCAAAGAGCCATTATTTCACTGAAACACCATCATCATCGTCTGTTTACATTAATATAAGTGACTAATACAAACACAGTACAAAAATGTGAGAAACATCGGTCATATGCTTATTTACATCCATGGATAATATTGTCTAGGTCAATTGAGTCTAGACCGGGGACAAACATGCATTATTAATGTATATATTGAAACCTTGTTAAGTTGAGTGTTTGTGGTCGACTTGATGCTAAACGATCATATGAAGAACACTAATAATGCAATATGGGCCTATTTTACTAATCACCAGACCAGAACCTACCTAAATAACAACAAATATGGCTTACGTTCATCTTGCATAATGTTGTGTTATTATAGTTTCCTCCTTTTCTTTGTTGGTACATGTGCGGTGTATATGCGGCACTTGCTTGTTGGCTTAATTGAATGACGTGACATTTAGATGAATTACTGAATGACTAATTTCGAATTAAACAAAGATTATTTAAAGTAAATATGTTTTTAGAAATAATGTGATACCTTGATGAATACTTTTGCAACTTCAATATATATACTGGTGTATATATAACATGCTCTCTGTTGCTAATTTCCATAGTAATGTAGTGATATAGTAATCTCTTGATATTATCCTCTTATTCTTCCTGCCCTGCACCCCAACCCTTCTCCTATATACTCTCCGAGGGACCAAGAATCTGCTGATGTGATCATATTCAGCTACACGGAAATATTTGTGTAGTAACTAGCGTATTGTGTTATTATGTTGGCTATGAAGCATGCACTCGTGTTCGTACTGTATTGTGTTATTATGTTGGCTATGAAGCATGCACTCGTGTTCGTACTGTATTGTGTTATTATGTTGGCTATGAAGCATGCACTCGTGTTCGTACTGTACTGTGTTATTATGTTGGCTATGAAGCATGCACTCGTGTTCGTACTGTATTGTGTTATTATGTTGGCTATGAAGCATGCACTCGTGTTCGTACTGTATTGTGTTATTATGTTGGCTATGAAGCATGCACTCGTGTTCGTACTGTACTGTGTTATTATGTTGGCTATGAAGCATGCACTCGTGTTCGTACTGTATTGTGTTATTATGTTGGCTATGAAGCATGCACTCGTGTTCGTACTGTATTGTGTTATTATGTTGGCTATGAAGCATGCACTCGTGTTCGTACTGTATTGTGTTATTATGTTGGCTATGAAGCATGCACTCGTGTTCGTACTGTACTGTGTTATTATGTTGGCTATGAAGCATGCACTCGTGTTCGTACTGTACTGTGTTATTATGTTGGCTATGAAGCATGCACTCGTGTTCGTACTGTACTGTACTGTGTTATTATGTTGGCTATGAAGCATGCACTCGTGTTCGTACTGTACTGTGTTATTATGTTGGCTATGAAGCATGCACTCGTGTTCGTACTGTATTGTGTTATTATGTTGGCTATGAAGCATGCACTCGTGTTCGTACTGTACTGTGTTATTATGTTGGCTATGAAGCATGCACTCGTGTTCGTACTGTACTGTGTTATTATGTTGCTATGAAGCATGCACTCGTGTTCGTACTGTACTGTGTTATTATGTTGGCTATGAAGCATGCACTCGTGTTCGTACTGTATTGTGTTATTATGTTGGCTATGAAGCATGCACTCGTGTTCGTACTGTATTGTGTTATTATGTTGGCTATGAAGCATGCACTCGTGTTCGTACTGTATTGTGTTATTATGTTGGCTATGAAGCATGCACTCGTGTTCGTACTGTACTGTTTTTGGTTATGTTTAAATTGTTTATCTTTTGTGTAATTATAAAATGCCTAATCAAAGTATTGTCTACAGATAGTTAGAAATGTTTACAAACTAGTGTATGTCAAAGAAACGATATTACCGTCAATTGGCGATAATGGTGCATATCACTATATCAAAAGCATGCCAAATGTTCAGAAAATAAGATCCTAAGCTTCGAATTGAAGTTCAAGGCGAGTTTAATACAAACCATAAATACTTCGAAATGTTATAAAGGACCTTTAAGAATCATCTAAGGTTTCATCTGTCTGTGTTAGTAAGTTTCTTAATAGGGTGTGTACAATTACTTCGCTGCGTGTCAATGTTGTACCTTCATTGATAAAGATAATGGTCGTGTATGGTAAAGAGAAGTATTCATATATTTATTCTGTGTGTTCAAGGCGTATCACCTCTGAGTATCTAATGTGCGTGTTGTGTGGTCAAAATGGGAGTGTTATTGAATGATAAACCTGCGTCATCTTTAAGTTATAGGGGCATTCTTTAGATTTCAAAAATAAAGAAGTTTTCTGTATGTAAACGGCACTTGTTATATACCATCCACATGATAGTGATGATGCTACAAAGAGGGAGATAATAGGAACCAGAGCATGAACATAAGAATCAGAATCAGGACTTTCATTTGATTTTCACATGTTAAGTCCCAACTACAGTATATACATGCTTGAAATAACAATAGTTGCATACATACAACTTAATTAGTCAACGAACACACAATACGGCAAGGATTACACTATGAGTAAGGATGAATGTATCATATGGTAGGTAAGGACAAGTAGCGTGTATGACAGTGTGTTGTCTGGCTGGGTATCACATCTTTAGTTCACAAGGACAGTCGTGGTCGGGAATTTATGGAGACATTTTCGAAGTGCAATTATGATACATTGGATAGGTCTAATCATTTTGATAAACTGCTGGGATAAAAACAAAATCGTACTACTGGAATTTACAAGATATTCACCGTTTTGCGTTCATCAGTCTCATTCTCGCATATACAGTAGTTTGTATACTAACCTCCGTGTCAAGACTTACGATCGTATAGTGGATTTAGGAATTAGTTACAAGACAAGTAAAGGGTTGGATTATCTGCCTAAGGGGGAAGCATTTAGATCGTCTCACCTTTGTTGTTAATTCACATGCTGTATAAAGTCTACATATAATATAATGGCCACCAGTGAATATATATAGACCTAGCTGGTTAGTGGAGCATGTTGATGGATAGTAGGTGCTGGGATGTTTTATATATGGGACGATAGATGTGGCCGATCGCCGGTGTTGATGGTGAGGCGTGTTGTTATTGAGTGGCACCCTTTATAGGGAGATACCTTAGAACGTCAGCTTGGTAACAAGTGAAGCTAGACATGCGCAATCATTCTCGATGCTGGTAACGTTCCTCATAATAATTTAATTACTATATTAAATAGTACTTAATACTTATGGAATACTATATTCTCGAATTAACTCTTTATAGAATAAATGTACACCATAGCCTATACCTTAGTTACCCCTTATATATTACTCATCTGATATACACACTCAATTATCTTTACATGATACTTTGTGTATATACAGAATTATAAATTCCCTTTTTAACCAATCCCAACTGGAAATAGAAAGGTCTATCGTGGACACTCGTAAGTCACGATATAATTCCCGGCCACCAAATATTTACAAATTTTACAATTTGGACTTAAACTAATGTGGAAAATTATAAGGCTCCACCACCTATCAATGATTGCCAGTCGTGTGGAACCCAAAGCAGCCTGCCGCTGAGGACGAATATTACTGTCATCCCGACTAGCAGCAGACTGCGCTGGTGAGTCCGCACCGGCAATACTATCTGCAATAATCTCGCCCACATCTTCACATTCCTGTTCAATAGGATACAATTTAGCAATCGGACGAGTGGTAATACCGGTAGAGCTTTTGACCTGCGCGACTCTAAAAAGCTGATCTAGGCCTGGAAGTAATTTTAGGACAAGACCTAATCTCCAAGGCAAACGAGGACCCTCATTGTGTATCAGGACAACGTCACCTACCTTGGGCCAAGATTTACCCTTGTTTCTTATTAAATTAGTATGACTTTCCCTTAGAGACAGCAGGTAGTCAGTCGTCCAGCGCTTCCACAAATAATGTGGACAATTTATAGACATAATTATATCGCGCGGAGACGTTGTTTACAACGTACAATAAGGGATCCGTGATTTCATCGTCGTTCATCGGTTCAGGAAACCGGCTAAGTCTACGTCCGCTGGCCAACTGTGAAGGGGTAATAGGTACAGGATCCTCTAAATCTCCTGACACATATCCTAATGGTCTGTCATTCACAGCTGCCTCCAGTTCTGTTAGTATCATAGTCAAATCTGTAAGTGTGACTGAGGTACGACCCAGTACCTTTTTCAGTCCTGCCTTAACTCTGCCGATTGTTCTCTCCCAGATCGCTCCAAACCATGGAGCTCTGGCTGGGATACACCTCCAATCACATTTAAACTTACTCAGATGTTGTTTGAGTAGAGGATCATCTAGTCTTGATATTAATAATTTGGCAGAACCGACAAATGTGGTGGCATTATCGCTGAGCATTAATTGGGGATAACCTTTACGACTACAGAACCTTCAGAAAATGTGCATGAAGGTTTCGCAAGATAAATCAGGAGCAACTTCTAAATGAATTGCACACGTTACAGCACAAGTGAACAATACTATATAAACCTTTTCAATAGTACCGCCCCCACCCCTCACAGCCAGTGAGCCGGAGTAGTCCACGCCTGTGACCTGAAATGGTTCGACCCTGTTAACGCGGAAATCAGGTAGTGGAGGAGATGGCTGCAACCTATAGATTTTGCCCTGAAAGCGCTTGCAAACGACACACTTCTTAGCTACTGACTTCACTGTTTGCCGTATTCTCGGAATCCACCATCTCGTTCTCAGATACGAAACCACATATGCCACCCCATAATGCAAGCACAATTTATGAGCATTGTCTATCAACAGTGAGGTTAACCTATGTTTGTTTGGAAGAAGGATTGGAAATTTAGTATTATAATCTATCTTAGCCCTTTGGAGTCTCTCTTTACATTTAATGATCCCTTGATCCAAAAATAACCCCAACTGTTTAATAATGTTACTCTTAACCTTATTTTCAGTGGTGCTAGTGTCAAGTTACTGTCGCTCCTTATGGTAAACTTCCCTCTGTGCTACATCTATTAAAGTGACTTCAGCTGCTCTTAGTTCCGGTACTGTAAGTATGCCATGATTCTGATCCGACCCCTTCGATTTGGCTTTCAGATTACCCACGTAGCGCTTCACGTATGCCATGATGCGTACTAGTCCCTCATACGAACTATAGCGAGGCCATTCTATTACATGGGTCTCGTTCGAGGGAGTGTCCGTAGAGGTCGCAAACATTTGTTGAACCACAGGACCTTGTTCCTCCCCATCTGGCCATTGTTCAGGATGGGATAGCCACGATGGCCCTTCCCACCAAAGCCGAGAACTGTGTAGGGAGGAATGAGTAATTCCCCTTGTGAGCAAATCGCCTGGATTATCGTCGATAGGGACATACATAAAATTAGTGTTCGTACATGACGCTAAGATTTCGTCAACTCTATTACGAACAAACACCGGTAACACTCTCTTACTTGCAAGCCAACATAAACTTATTTGACTATCACACCAGATGACTGTTTCTTTGATTGACAGCTCAGATGCGTAGGCCTCCGTAATGAGCGTGGCTAACCTAGATGCAAGTACACAAGCTGTCAGTTCAAGTTTGGGAATAGTTAAACATTTAATCGGGGCCACCTTAGCCTTAGCCATAATCAAGCGGCACATAATCCTGTCATCACAGAAATATGCAGCTGCACCGTAAGCAACTGTACTAGCATCACTGAAAATGTGTAAGGCCACATGCCTCGAAAAGGTAACCTGTCTAGGTATTTCTAAGTCCATGCAACTCCAGAGATCAGAACCAATGTCACACCAGCATTACCTAAGCGCGTCCGAAAGAGGTTCGTCCCACCCGCAATTTATTCGCCAAAGCTCCTGTACAAAAATGCGAGCCCTAATGGTGACAGGTAACAAAACCCCCAGCGGATCAAAAATGCTAGCAGTGACACTGAGTGCTTCTCTTTTTGTGCTAGCCTGTAAAAAACTCTCCCTCTTCTGGAATGTAAACATATCAGTATCAGTTACCCAAGTCATCCCGAGTGTCTTCACCCTATCCTGTACTGTACTTGCGATATTATGTGCGAATAAGGTATCACAGAGATGTGGACTATTTGTGACCCATTCCCTGAGAAAAAGATGTGGTCCCGAGAATATGTCCTGGGCGCAGTTGTATATGCCCAGAAGGTCCTGCTCACTGTCATGGGTCGCCTGCAAATTATCTATGTAAAGCTCACGTCTCAGACCGTGAACATGTTGAGTATCTTTATCTACCAGTGACAAATGTTTCAAGATAGTTGCATTCAACAAAAACTGTGAGCAGGTCGCGCCATAAAGAACCACGCGAAACCTATAGACCGATACTGGACTGTCGATATCCAGCGGATTATCGGGCCACAGAAACCGCGTGCAATCCATGTCATCCTCGTGCAACTTGAGCATAAGAAAGGCCTTCTCAATGTTGCTGACCCAAGCATATTGGTTCAATCTGAACATTAACAAGACCTTGGTTAGGTCAGCGACTAGAGAAAGTCCTGTATACAGACAATCATTCAAGTTCAGCTTATTTGTGCTTGTCTTTGCTGAACAGTCGAAGACTACACTCTCGGGTGTGGTCCGACTGTCCTTTTCAACACCATGATGAGCCAGATAGTGAGTCTGGTTAGTGCTGTCAAGGTTATCTACTGGTACTCTCTCAATGAAACGTCTTGCTATCTGATCCCGAATGACACTTCCATATTGCTCGCAGTATTGCGGGGCCCATATGAACTTACGCTGAAGACCTCTGAGTCATCCCAAGTTGCTCGGAAGTAGGTGTTTGTTGTCTCTCCAGGGCAACTGAACAGTGTACTGATTATTAACACGAGAGTACTGTATTGACTCATTGAATTTTGACATGACTAATTTAGCCTCCAAGTCTGCTTACTTAGAAGCAATGCCAATGTGGTCCAGTTCCCATAGTGCACCAATATCTTTATGTTCCCAGTGGCCCCCACTGTCCTGTAAGTAGGTATCCACTGGGCTGGTAGCAACTTTCAGAACTGTGACCACTTCGACAGTGGTTTCTGAACCTTGGGCGTGGAACAATCCACTCAAAGCATACCCGTAAATGGTGGGCAGGAGAACTATCTCATTTACTCTTTTAAAGCCTGGGTGTACAAACTTATAGTAATTTTCCGCTCCTATCAGCATATCGAGTTTGTTTGAATGAAAATCATTGTCGGCTAATTTCAACTTTTGCGCAGTGAGTTTGTCAGTGATACAAGTAAGTCCCTTGGGAGCACAGTAACTAGGAAGCCGATCGACAACAATGGCTTTCATTTGGCGCCATCGCCCTTTGTGTCGATAGTTTAGTGCAACATCATAAGTTGCATCCTCCAGCGAGCCTGTGAACCCCCTTAATTGTAGAGTCTCTTTACCAACTACTGTATGTTGTATTAACTCCAATGAGGACTTCAATATAAAGGACTTTTGTGAGCACTAATCTAGTAAAGCACGAAGTTGTGTAACATAAGTCTCCATACCTTTTAATGGTACCTTTATTGTGGGGAGTAATGCCATTTCTTTTTGAGTAGTAACCGACATAGTAACTGGGTGTTCCGAATGAGCTTTGGTGACTCCTGGCCCCTATTCGGACAAAGACTATGGTAATGTTTGCCCCGACAATGTCTGCACGGCTCCACCTATGGGTTGGTGCATCCATTTCGACCATGGTCTCTATCCAAACAGCCAACACACACCTTTATTACCTTCGCCCTCTTTATTTTGGTTTGTACATTAGGATATTTGAAACATTTAAACCAGCAGTGCCCTGACTTGCCACACTGCTTACAGCCCTTATCAGAGCCATTGCTCCCTGCCTTGTAATGTGCTAGCTTGTTTTGTTGAATAGTAAATGCAGCAGTAGGTTTATATTTTTCTTGTGTAGGCAGGCCAGCCCCCTCCATGTTACAAATCTCCTCGTATAGGGTCCGAGTGACCGCACCAACCTGTAACCAATCATCCTTCAGTTCTCGCCGAATTGTCTCACGCAAAGGAGACAGAATCTTATTATACAACATTACGGCACAAAAGTCCTCCAATGTCACATTGCAAGATTTAGGCAACTTTAGTGTGCATTCAGCAGCCGCATGGAAATGTCTAAGGTCTTGCACATCATATCGAGGACCAGGAATCTCAAAAAAGGCGGTAACGTGGGCAGACCTGATGCAGTCAATATGTCCGTAGGTCTCGAGGAGAAGTGTTACGGCAGGAGCATAACTTGTGTTCTCTAAGCTAAATCCGGCTAGGAGCTGCGAGGCCTCTCCCTCTAGCTGACCCCTCAAGTATGTGAATTTCTGAATATCTGTTAGGTCCTGACGCCCATGAACCGAACATTGGAATAAATCCCAAAATCCGGGCCACTGGGCAGGATCACCACCAAACTTCGGGAGGGTTAAGGCTGGCAATTTTACTACCGACTTTACAGCCTCTCTGCGAGAGACCTCTGTACGTACCGGTCTACTATCCAAAGGGGCTAATAAGTGTTGTACCTGTTCCTCATAAATCATATCATTAGCCACTTCATTTTAATCTTCCTCGGACTCTAACAATAGATATATTTTCTCATTGAAAGAATTGATGTTGTGTAAAGCCTTGTTGATACTGACTTTTTTAGCAACGAGTTCATCGTTTGTGGCTTCGTTGAGGAAAGTGTTGAAATCCTTAGTTAATTTAGTAATGCCTCCTTTGGCCGCAGCCCTCAAGCTCTTCAGCTTGGTGATGTCCATGTTTAAAGGGAACCCAACCTGTTACCAGTCAATTCACAAATTTATAGGAGATAGGTGAGTCAGGATGGACGATGAATGACGATAAAATAAACTATTAGCCTAATAAATGGAACTAAATATTTGCTAGCCTATTCCTCGTCAAAATATCGCGCCGCCCTACTGACGATTAGGTTATAGAGCTTGTGCGTCCCCCAAGGGCCTAAATGGACGCCATCATATGCCAAGTCCTCCTTACCCATCTCCATAGGATTGAAGCTTGACTTGGAGAATGGACATTTCTGGCATAAATGTCTATTGACGGCATTTTTTATTTTGTTATATTGTTCTGCACTGAGGCCCCTGGGGGAGGTACGAGACTCTATTCCCACGATTTTACAATGCCCCCCTGTTCTATCTTCAATATGTTTAGCCAAATTATTTGTTTTACTGGCTAACTCATTAACTACCGTATCACCAAAAATATCATTACCTCCGACTATCAAGAATGTGAGATCCGGACGAAACTGTACAAGATTATCGAAGGCTGACGAATTACGGATTGAATCAACTGTGGCCACACTTTGTGCCAGAAACTTCAGCTGGAAGCCTTCACGGAGTATAGGAGATGGTGGCGATTCAAATCTATTGACATACGAGTGTCCAATCACCGCAACTTTAGGTAACGGGTGTTTATTATGCGATGGTGACGGCTCAAAATGTTCTCCAATACCGCCCCAACCCCTCGCTGCTTCCCCAGACCCTCGAATCATTGGCTAGTGTGTAAACTATAGCACTAGAAAGTAGAAAGCAGGGATGGTTTAAGCAGGCCCAAGAAGACACCCAGCCACAATTAGGCCTAGGTTAAAACACAAAAATGGGGTACAGTAAATTACTTAATTTAGGCATATAGGCTATACTTAAATCCTGGCTTATGGCACTATACTTTACTGTCAAAACTTAGGATCGTATAGTGGATTTAGGAATTAGTTACAAGACAAGTAAAGGGTTGGATTATCTGCCTATGGGGAAAGCATTTAGATCGTCTCACCTTTGTTGTTAATTCACATGCTGTATATTGTCTACATATAATATAATGGCCACCAGTGAATATATACTGTAGACTTAGCTGGTTAATGGAGCATGTTGATGGATAGTAGGTGCTGGGATGTTTTATATATGGGACGATAGATGTGGTCGATCGCCGGTGTTGATGGTGAGGCGTGTTGTTATTGAGTGGCACCCTTTATAGGGAGATACCTTAGAACGTCAGGTTGGTAACAAGTGAAGCTAGACATGCGCAATCATTCTCGATGCTGCTAACGTTCCTCATATTACTTTAATTACTATATTAAATAGTACTTAATACTGATGGAATACTATATTCTCGAATTAACTCTTTATAGAATATATGTACAGTTGTACACCATAGCCTATACCTTAGTTACCCCTTATATATTACTCATCTGAAATACACACCCAATTAACTTTACATGATACTTTGTGTATATACAGAATTATAAATTCCCTTTTTAACTAATCCCAACTGGAAATAGAAAGGTCTATCGTGGACACTCGTAAGTCACGATACTCCGCTAACGTAATTGGACAGAGGTAGTGTATTTGCCTCAATGTGTATGTTTGTAAACACGATTTCTCAAAAACCTATAAACCGATGTTCCCGAAATTTGGTGGGTAGATAGCATAAACCCCAAGGAAGAAGTTATTCCATTTAGGAGGCGATCAGTATAGCACATACCCCAGCAGGGTTACGTGGATGTACTCGCTCTCCTGAGTGGCACTCTAGTTACTTATAGAAACTAAATTAGCATATACTCTCCCCCTCAATCAATCTTTCCTTCATTCTATGACTTAAACTGCTTTAAACTTTGTGTGTCCAGGCTTATTGACCCAAACATCCCTTGAATTTGTGTTTCTGTCACTCTTTTGGCTTTGGGGTAGACATTCGTACAAACAACCTGCCTTTTGTCTTCTTCATACACATAGAACCCCCCCAAAAAAAAAACTCGCACACACAAACATATTGGCATATTAAGCTTTTTCTGTCTCACACACATACACATGCCTCACTCAAACTCAAACAATACAAAAAGTATGCATGCTCTATAACTGCATATGTCACACCCAAAATGTATTAATACCCAAATATGTAAAACTTTAACTCGAATATCAGGTCTTGGGGGCATTTTTTTAAGCTTGCTAAGTATTATGTATCTCGCGATGTGTCTCTCTTTGCGTCTCTCTGCGTGTCTGTAATTGCATATTAGTAGGGTCATTTGCTTGGAATCCGTGATCATTTTGTTCCTACCTTTTTCTCTCGATGGATTTGACAACCTGAACCAATTTAAAGGAAAATTAGCTCCTATGCCCCTTTGAAAAATGACGACTAACTCTGATAGAGCCCAATGTTCAAAATGGCCACCAACGCCATCTTGAAAAACATGAAATGTAATATCTCTGGCATCAGATGAGCTACAAGGATGAATGAGGTGTCCTTTTTCACTAATTCTGGCATTACAAATCCAGTGGAATGGTTATTGTATTGTATTGTATTGTATATTGTATTGTTATTGTATTGTATTATACTAATTGTACATAGTAAACTGCCACTTCACTGTCACTACATGATTCACTGTATGAGCCGCTATCAGAATCACTGTCCTCACTTTCGCTGCTATCATCACTGTTGTTCTCTGCCTGCGGTGTATATCTAATATTACTTTTTTACTGTTTCAGATGGATCGCATGCCCATCTGATGAAAATCGCCGACTTGTGAAGTGACCGAAATAATGGATAATAGAAGAGAGAGTGAAGAGTTACCAGACAAGACATTAAATGAATACGAGTGCATTTTACTCTGTGGTAAGCGATGTACCGCAGATGATCGTTTGGAAAACATTACACCTGAGAAGTGGGAATCCATCCGGGAAAAGTCTTTACAATGGAAAGAACTTGATAAGTTTCAACATATACATGAAAATGTGGATTGGGAGAAGGGACCAAAGGGTCACCACATGCATAGCACTTGTTACGCATCATTATCCAGCAAGCGCAAGCTCTCTCAAGCCGAAAAAACGCAAACACAAATCCGAGGAACGTCTTGAAAGAGATGAAGCATCAGATCAACAAGACCCTTCCCCAGAGGCCAGTGCACCTAAAAGGCTCCGCTCCAGTATGGGTGTCCTTCACGATAAGACTCTGTGTGTGTGGTGCATGAAAGGGGCATACAAGAGTAGTGATCGTTACAAGCAGATTTTACTCCCATCAACAGTAGATGCCTGGACTAAATTCAAGTTACATACTGTCCGTCTGGAAGATGAGGTCATGAGATTGAGACTTGACACTCTGATTGCATCCATCCCAGATAGTCAAACAGCATTTGGGTTGGAAATCCGCTACCATCGTGCGTGCTGGCGCAAATATGTAAGCGACCACAAGCCCCTTTCAGATGAAAGCACTCAACATCTGCAGCGTGTAAACCTCCGAGAGGCCCAAGCTCTCTTCTTTCATCATATTCGTCAAGTCATCTTCAAAGACCATGAAATTCGCACACTGCAAGGCCTGCTACAGGACTATAAGCGCATCATCTCAACTCACGGACATAACTCAGTAGTAAAATCCAGCTACTTAAAGGAAATTCTCGTCAATGAATTTGGGGAAGACATCGGATTTCATGAACGCATTCAAAAGAATGTGAGTGAACTGGTATATGATACAACAGCAGCAGGTACATACATCGAGACGGCAATATCTTCATTGGGTGTCAGCAATGATCAGTTGGTGATGAATGTTGCGGTATGGCTCAAAGAGCAGGTCATCAGGACAAATACTATTCCCTGGCTCCCATATATACACGAGTTGGAGAGAGAAGAAGACCTCAGTGAGCTCCTGCTGAAGCTGCTCACATGGCTGAAACACACAAATCAGTCTGTAATTGATGACAGTCCATCCGTCCGATCGATTGCATCTATCCTCACAAGCTACATCACTGGAAAACGCACTGCATTTGAGATAAATCTCTCTGTCTTGCTACATGGACTGACCAAGAGTAGGGAGATAGTCGACATAATGCACAAAGATGGACTGGGCATCAGTTACAATGACGTACTAATGCTGCGAGATTTTTGGGTGGTCAATGACCTCAAGTGCTCATCTGATTGCTCCTTCGAACTAGCTGAGGGTAAGCCTGCTATCGCTATAGTCGCCAACGATGACTTCAAGAGCGACACACTGACCGGTGCTGGCCAGTCACACCGCACTAATGTCATGTTTGTGCAGCCAGAATTATTTGATACAGAACTTCCTTTCGAGAATCACGAGGATAGACCAGTTCCCGGTGCCAACTTTGCATCAAACCTCTCGACAACTCTCAAAGAGCTCGGAAGTGAAATGCAAAAAGTCAACCTATACAAGACAGCGAAGCGTGGGGAACCACCTCTCAGGAAGCCACCAGCTGATCAAAGTACTCCTCCTGACACATCGGTGCAAAGAATTCGTGGTGTGATCCATGTATTGGCCAGGGCGCAAGATGACCGAACGAGACCTAAGCCAGAAGAACAAACTGTGCCTGGGTTTTCAGGGTTTCACGCCAGCATGTCAAATACAGATGAGAAGAGTCGAGCAATATACCACATGACCTATCCCAACCCACGCAGTAAGACAATTCTCAATGATGTGATGTGTAAGCTTGCAAAATCAATCGAAGAAAAAAAGATGCCTTTTGCAATAATTGTTGGTGATCATCCTGTCTACGTGCTCATGCTAGAGTTGAAAAGTGAGAATGCTGAGCTGTTCAGCAAAATCTTACCATTCATGGCACCCTTCCACATCCAAATGTCATTCATCTACACTATATACAAGAGGTTTAAGGGATCTGGCATCTCAGATGTGTTGGTGGCAGCTGGTGTTATAGCAGACGGGTCTGTTGATCAGGCCCTTCGTGGAAAACATGTTAAGCGTGGGGTTCGCTGCTTGCGACTATTCTACGAGACTCTGGTCCACCATGTCATAGACAAATGTTTGGAATATTCCCCTCTATCTGAAGAAGTAAAGGCATCCCTTGCCAAGCTTCGACATCCGATTGATGCACAGGAACTTACAGATGAACATGCAGAGCTAGAGAGAAATGCTGAGCTGAAGGACCTCGTTGATGCTCTCTTCAAGGACTTTGAGGGTGCCCCACAAGCAGAATACTGGATGTCATTCATGGAAATGGTTGAGGTTCTAACTCAAAATATCCATGCAATTAGAACAAGCAACTGGACTGAGTTCAAGTCCTCACTCAAGCTCATGCTTCCTTTGATGTAAATCTATGATAATTACATGTATGGTCGGCATCTCCCCGATTTCACCGCAGTGCTTGATACCCTTCCTGTCGATCAGGCTGCATTCATGGAGAGTGGTATGGTTGCACAGTCAATGACAGGAAAACCATATTCGTGTGTCGCCCTCGACATATGGATAGAGTCAACAATGAATAAGGGCTCTAAGCTGAAGTCTGGTGAAGTGGCAGATTAGTATGTACAATTAGTATAATACAATACAATAACAATACAATATACAATACAATACAATACAATAACCATTCCAGTGGATTTGTAATGCCAGAATTAGTGAAAAAGGACACCTCATTCGTCCTTGTAGCTCATCTGATGCCAGAGATATTACAATTCATGTTTTTCAAGATGGCGTTGGCGGCCATTTTTAATATTGGGCTCTAGCAGAGTTAGCCGTCATTTTTCAGAGGGGCATAGGAGCAAATTTTCCTTTAAAATGGTTCAGGTTGTCAAATCCATCGAGCGAAAAAGGTAGGAACAAAATGGTCACGGATTCCAAGCAAATGACCCTACTATATGTTCAAGGGTATTATTTCCTTACTTAAATGCTCCCCATGTTGTGTATACTGTGTTCGTCATGCTTTAACTCCTTCTAAATGATATCACTCTCACACTCTCTCAATTTGTATGTGCGTATGTGTGTTCAATGTTGTTTCCCTACCTCATATAACACATTAAGAAGCTTGAATCCAGTCAACGAACAACATTCCTTCACGAAATTAATGCCCTCTAAGGTTATTAATTTCAGCTGTCTTCATGTACGGCAAATTACCGGAGGAAATGGTGAGTAGGAAGTGAGCCTCTTTGTTATCCTTCCCGTCCACTTCCTCTGACTTTCCGGTTTGCTATCTCTAGGATAATTATATACTAGCTACCTCGCTAGAATCGATAAATCTGCGTTGCCACTGTATCAATAAGAATCTATGTACAGTCGGTCAAAGATCCAGCTGATCCACCCTCGCTCTGGGGCTCGCAGTATTATCTGGCAATACTTGGTGTATAGTAAGGAGGCGTGTTTACAGAGATAGTGATTGGTTGATCTAATTTTGGCTATATCAGTATCATAACATATATTTAACAAGACAAATGAAACATATATGTAATACAAATGCATACATTGCTATATAATATTATAATGACATTTCTCCAAATGTTCGTAGATGTTCTTAAATAAATTGACACTATACTGTAATGGCAGGTGGTATCTTTGAATAGCGGTGAACGATTCTGCGTGTGTGTGTGTGTGGGGGGGGGGGGGGGTGGAGAGAAGGGGAAGGGGAGAGGGTTGTGGGAGAGGCAAAACACTAACGTGGGTATTTGTTGTTCTACTAACTGCCTATAATATTATAATGTGATTAATAACACCTTACTATAAGCCAGGGAGAGACAATGTGAGGCATAACGCCCGACATAAAGGAGCGTGGAGAGCGAGAGAGAGAGAGACCAATACGCCTCCTCCAGTATGAATTGAAATATATATTCGCCAAATATCAGTTATTATTGCTGTTCACGTTTAAGCTCTTCATTACCTACGCACATTACCTAATGCATGGCTAATTAATATGACAATTACTGAATATAACCATCACTTCGACGAAAATATCTGAGACACCGATAATTCAGACTGATAAATATGTGTATTAACCTACACTTAAGGTCATATAATACCTCAATAGCCCAGTCAAAATCTAAATCCTAAACTAATGGTCCGATTTTAATTCTGTTTGCGCCATTCGATTCAGCTTGCCAAAGTGTACTTATGGTAAACAAAATCGGTTCATAAATAACTCGTCTATGGAGTTTTTAAACTTTAAAATAAACATGTCTATGTTGACAAATGACAATGGAATTGAACAGTCACAATTTGTGAAACTAAATACACTATTGCATAATAACTGCATTCCATTGTATATGTAAATATACAAATAATTAACAACAGTACCATTATACAGTATTGTTGATTAATCCCATACAGTGTATATTACATTTTAGATTATTACTATGTAAACAGTTTTAAAATGTTTTATACATATGGTAAATAATGTTATTACCTCAATTAAATTAACACAAGGTATGAAATAACATAATTTAGATATATTATCTTTGTGTTGGGTAAATGTGTTGAGTCACAGTTGATAATGAGTTTGTTAAATATTGATTAAAGTTATCATGATTCACGATGTTTCATAAAATCAATTGCATGTATAGGTCAGACAGTCATATAATTGTTCATCATGATTCTAAATTACCAGTAGCCAGCAAGAAACATTGCAGATGATGTCATTTTATACTGTATTTAGCGAAATGATAGTTATGACACTTCTGATTATATATTAGTTGATCAAACGTTTCCCTCGTGGTCACGGTATACTTAGACCAGCTGGCAACCGTGTTTGAACCATAGATATCAAATTCTTCTCTATTCATGATGATATAAAGTCGAATTCCCTGTGTGGCTCCTGTCAAACTACCACTTTCCTCACCCCTCCCCCTCCCCCATTGTATATTTTGAGGATCCTAGCCTTTGTCGCTCTCTGACACTAGGTTGAGATTAGCATGATTCGTTAAAAGAACCCTCCACCAACACCACTTCTACTGCTAGATTTCACAGGTTTTACTCGTAAGGCCTACCAACATGTCTCAGGGTAAATCCTATGACCTAAACTATTCAGCTTCAGTACCAATCTGGTTCTTTCTGATTAACTTCCACTAAATATGAACATTATTTATACGTATTTGTTAACTTGGAAGACAATAGACACAATAATTACAAAAATATAGTAGAAAGGTGTTGGTATGACTGGAGAACCCTGTCCAGTTCTTCGGAGAGAGAGAGAGAGAGAGAGAGAGAGAGAGAGAGAGAGAGAGAGAGAGAGAGAGAGAGAGAGAGAGAGAGAGAGAGAGAGAGAGATAGTATTAGGCTAATTTCAATTCAGACTATCAAATTTCAATATGATTGGAAATGGCGTGGTGTGAAGAATAATTACCAGCGATTAGATGGAAGATAAATATTGGTAACCAAATCAACATATTACATAGCATAGGGCCCTAACAAGCTTAGGGCTCTTCATAATTTATACAAGTGTGTCTCGCTAAAGTATGTCTTGCACCGTCTATGTTTTTTTTGTTTTTTTTCATGTAAATATTAATATCGTCATTGACAATAGGTAGAACAACAAATAGGACCGTATTTCTAGTCATGCCTACGTCTTGTCTATTGCTTAATGAATGATGACAAAGTGAGGCTGAGTGTTATTATGCGAAAGATAACTTCATATCAGACAGATTCTTCGAGGTAACACTTTGTTTCTACAATTTTCGTTCATGAAGGAAACTAATTTAACTCTGCACACACCTGTTCGCTGCAATGCAGGGATACCACTAGCCATTACTGGGTCACCTGTGTCTGTCCCGTATATTGCCAAATACGTCCTTCATTATGCAGGCAACATTAAAACACGAATATATATTCTTGAAACTCGAGTTAGCTGTGGCAGCCAACGGGTTTTATATGCGTTGCCAACCAATCAATATAATGTGCTTAATTGTTTAAGCATATCTACGAACTTTTGGTGACATTTCATGATCATATACTTCGATGCATACATTTGCATTAGGCTATTTGTTTCCTTTGCCTTGTTTAATATGTCTTCTGACACTGATATAGGCGAAATCAGATCGACCAATCACAATCCCTGTAAACAAAAAGCCTCCTTACTACACCAAGTATTGCCAGATAAAACTGCGAGTCCCAGAGCGTGTGGGGTCAGCTGTATCTTTGACAGACTGTACATCTCCCCCCCCCCCCTCTCTCTCTCTCTTTCTCTTTTTTTCTCTCTCTCTCTTTTCTCTCTCTCTCTCTCTCTCTCTCTCTCTCTCTCTCTCTCTCTCTCTCTCTCTGTGGGGAACGAGCCTTCCACTTTAATATTCTTGTCTTAAACCCTAGCATATAATTTTTGTTTATAATTAAGGCTAGACTGCCTAGTAGGGTCTGCAGAGTCTGAGTATCTATGTAAATTTAATTATCTCTCAGAAATGTTATCCTAATAATGTTAAAGCCACTCTCACTACAGGCCGTCCCCCAACACCACCCAAACATTAACCCAACCACCATTACCCATGGTGGTGCCTCAATAAATTACCTTATTGACGCCAACCACTGGTGGAATATTGGTCCACCGGCCCAGTATGGTCACTATAGTTCACAGTAGAACCATATGTACCCTAGGTCAAGTGGAGGACCACAGAAGGAGGAGGTAGAGGAGGACGAGAAGGAATAGAGGGAGGGAAAGAGGGTGCGGAGGGTGGGAACAGTTGGAATTTGCCGAGCATTTACACTTTGATAAATTAATAGGGTGATGGGAAACGGTATTGAGAAAAAGGTCAGTACAGGACTAAGAGGGGTAGACATCTAACGAACAATATACTAACGATAAAAAGGAAAGGAAGGGAGGAAGAGAGTGAGGGACGAGTAAAGCAGAAGAACACAAACAACGGCTGTTACCTGCATCAGTCCCCCCCCCCCCTCTCTATATCGCTCTCTTCCTCTTAGAGATGACATGATTCTCCCCATCACCTCAGTTATAAGACCTGTCCATCAAAGACCACGTCAGCTTCCTGAAGATGGCTCTGTTGTAGGGAGGGAACAACCATGACTGCCTTTGAAAATCGTAATATACATACATACATACAAGATTAAAGACCGCTTCGTCCATAGATTGTGTGGTTACAGTCTCACGTTTTAAATCGCGGCTTTCCAGGAGAACATGTCAAAGTCTGCATTTCCTTTAGTCAGTTAGCTCAGATGCAGCGTTTTTAGAGCCATAACATAAAGGTAAATTGAACAAATAACTATAATTGTATACAACATAGAACAATAACCAAAACAAAGGTAATAGTTGCCAAAATAATAACCTTACAACTTATCTGTCTATACCAAACACCATACCATTCCCATATACGTTCCTTACCAACCATACTCCTACCATAATAGCCCCACCTTTATCATAAAATTAACTATTCGAATTATACAATTATGAATCCTATAACACACACGGGCTCGCGAACGCACAAAATAAATAAATAGTCAATTAGTTAGTTAGTCAGTTACTCAGAAAAAAACATGAGGATAATATCTATTACAGCTTCGCACACTCGTTAACCTCCTGTCACCAACACATCATGTGTGTTAATTAACTCACAAGTCATCACCCCATTCAGGACAGGACAGATAAATTACAATTATTATGAACTTCACAGTGAAGCCTGATGCACATACACTCCAGAATTAAGGCTATATTTGGTGATAGATAATTGTAATAACGAAATAATAAAAACTTAACAGTATGTGTCTAAATCATAACCAGAAACACACTAATAAGTGCGAATATATTCAAGCCAAATATGTCCAGTATAACAATATCAATACCAAATATGTCCAGTATAACAATATCAATACCAAATATGTCCAGTATAACAATATCAATACCAAATATGTCCAGTATAACAATATCAATACCAAATATGTCCAGTATAACAATATAAATACCAAATATGTCCAGTATAACAATATCAATACCAAATATGTCCAATATAACAATATCAATACCAAATATGTCCAGTATAACAATATCAATACCAAATGTCTTGAAGAAAATAATTTCCTCAGCATATTCTTAAAAAATAATCCATCAAACCGTCTCAGTTAATTGTCTATTATAGTCTGTTTACTTCCAGTTGATGATACATTTAATCCCTTAGCAACTGATTTACAGATACTTAATGGAACAATATGAAACTACTGTGTTTCTGCATCACATAGATTCCACGTTTGTATAATTAACGACATATTTCGTAATAGATGAAACGAGGCATATTACCATCTGCTGAAAACAACAGTATGAAACAAGAAAGCAAAATCACTTGACATCAATTTAGGAGGAAGAAAGCAAAATAACTTAACATCAATTCAAGTTAACATTCTGCCGGACCATGTAATTAAGTTAAAGGTCAAAGTGTCAACATACTCTGGATAGCTATATAAAATACAAATATATATATAGTATCATATCCCTATCTCCGTATTTCACGATACTTTAATTAAAATGTAAAACTTGCAAACTAAACAAACCAAAATTGGGACAAGGACAATATAAAGTCAAATTAAATTATCAAAATCGCTATGTGGAAACAACGTTTACTAAAATGAAAATTATTAAATAAAAGAACACAATAATTATAATTTTCGTGTTAAGAAGAAGCAAAATAGGAAAAGTGTGAATAACAGAGAAACTAAAAAGGAAAATAAATAAAAATGAAACAGGAAGAAAACATAGAAAGATATAAAGTAAGAAAACAAGTAAGAAAAAAGAGAAACAAAATAGAGAAAAAAATTAGAACGAGAAAAAACAGACAAAAAGAAGAAAGACAAAAAAGAAAGACCCGTACTCAGGACTTTGTTGATAATCTTAACTCTTAAACTGCGAAGCTATGGTAGTTCAAACCCTCCCGCCACGCAAAGGTATTTGGTTCTATTCTGACGAAAATCGTCATATTATCATATATATAATTAGTACTTGTCCATATGCACCTATTTTGGTTTTAATATGAACATATGAACATTTAAGAGCAATACAAGAAGTGGGAATAGCATTTGAGGGGTGAAAAAGAAGTATTAGTGCCGCCAGGTCTTATCATTAGGCGAGAGCCGGGGCGTCGTATATGCTCCCTCTCCGAGCTGTAGAGTGACACTGAGGCCTTGCACTAGAAATTTCTCTGTTGCTAGGATCTCCAGCTGCCTCGCCCGTGTTATAGATTCGGGCTGAAAATTACCCGATAAAAGGGGAAATAAAAGGAAAAATAGCTGATAATTGAGGATGGGGAAAAGGAGGGGAAGGGAGGGGGACACATATGGAGGTATGGTAGCAAGTAATGGAGGGGAATTATCTCACCTAATTACAAATTACTTTGTTTTGAGTGCCACTGGGGTGGATGATTGCCAACCCTCCCGGCCGGGGACAAGTTCGCCGACCAATGGAGGACAGCCGGCTGCCGACCGTAGGAAGTAGTTTTCCTGGGAGCCAAACCGCCATAACAAACCCCAGCCCCTCCTTAGGGGTACGAGACCTGGGAGCGGCTTCGGTCGCCCAGGCAAGTACCACATCTCTCACAACACACACACATCACACTGTTTTTCCTACACCGAGAAATGACTCTCCGGCTGTCATTTCTCGAAGACTTCTTCTAGCCGGAGACATCGAGAGCAACCCAGAACCCACCAACAAATACATATGTCCAACATGCTCAAAACCTATCACTTCGAGTCGCCACACAAAAGGTTCAGTTCTTTGCAATTCATGCGGGAACTGGACCAATTTCACCTGCACAACGCTTGCCTCCACGGAACACTACACAAACACCTGGACCTGTTCCTCATGCCCCTCCCTTTTCCAGTCAAACCCCTCCTTTACAACCCGTACACCTCTCCTCCCCAACCCACCTAGCCTTTCAATACCATCCACATCGTCAACCCCACACCCCAACCTATTCCATTCATACCCTCACCTCCTGCACCCTAATCCCCACCCCCACCTCACCCAACTCCCTACTCCCCACCCCCACCCTCATCCCCACCCCATCCCCGTGCGGCAGCATCCAACATACACAGCGCACACATTAACATTCTTCAATTAAATATAGATGGCATCGACACAAAGAAACACAAACTCTCACACTTCAACAAACAACATAACATAAACATTGCCATCTTACAAGAAACAAAGCTCCTCACAACACAAAAAACACCTATTTTTCATGATTTCACCACCATCAGACAAGACCGGACCGTCGGCGGCGGCAGTGGCCTCATCACCTTAGTTTACAGAGAAATAACCTATACAAACACAAGTGCACATACCAAAACCCTCCTCCCCCCAAATGATAACACAACAGAAATACAATCCATCAAAATACGAACTGGCAACAAATCCAACATAACTATCGTAAACACATACATCCCCCCAAATATCTCCTACAGTACGTAACGAATACAGACCACAACTACAACAAATCACAAACACCCCACACATCCTGGGTGGTGACTTCAATGCCAAGACGTCGGCCTGGTTTGTCGACAACCCAGACACAGAAAGAGGGCAGGCCCTACAACGCCAATCAGACAACCTTTGTATCCTTAACGACACCCATCCACATATCAATACTCTCCACCAACCCCTCTTTGAACCATGATCTTAATATATCACCTTTTGCTTCCCAGAACCCACCCCACAACATCCTGGAGGGTGGTAAAAACCTTAGGCTCCGACCACCTCCCGATCATTATCACCACCAAAACCAGACTCAACCCAGCTAGCTACAAATACACATACACCAACTATATGAGAGCCAACTGGGAAGCTTTCACAAAGGAGACAGAACAACACTTTGAAACCTTAAACAGCGCACCCATCACTAACATCGACAATGCTGTCCACACATTCAACACAACTATCAAAAACGCTGACAAGAAATACATTCCAAGAGGAAAAGACACAATCCCAACTTCTCACCAGACAACTCGACAACTCGACACACTGAAACACTCCCAAGCACTCCACACACAGGACATCACTGAACAAATCCAAGCACTCAACACACAGATTAACAACAAAATACAAGAACAACAAACACTTGATCACAAAACAGACCCAAAAATAAAACTATACAAACACTAAACAGCATCACACTTTCCACCAACAGCAACACAAACATAATCGCTTGCTGCAATCACAACAACAGATTCTACTCCTTCATAATTATACTGTATATACAACAAGCAAACACTCTCATTAATTACTTTTCTCATGTCAGCCACCAAAAAAACCCATAAAGACGACCGACGTGTCATCCGACGTAAGAGACAATTCCCCACAGACCCTGACTAGGCTATGCACCCTTCACCAACAACCAGACAAAGCACATAATCAACAATCTCAAGCACTCACCCACCTGTGGCCTAGACAACATAAGCAACATACATCTAGGACCACAAGGCATACAAGCACTCACCAACATATCAAACTACAGTTATTCACACAACACAATACCAGACATCTGGAAGCATGGGGTCATCATTACATTCCCCAAAGCCAACAAAGACCCCGCGCTACCCTCCTCACACCGCCCTATCACACTCCTCTGCACCCCCTCCAAAGTCATAGAACGTCTTGTACTACAACTGACCACACCTGCTCTACCCCTAGCTCCAACACAACATGGCCTCAGGCCACTGCACTCCACAAACACTCTTCTTACAGGCCTTACACAAAGAGCTTTTGACGACATCAACTCAGCCAGCCCACCAAACAGATCACTACTTGCCACACTCGACATTAGTTAAGCCTTTGATGCCATCCCCCGTCACAACCTAGCAAACAAAATCAACGACACAAACATGCACAACACAAAAAGGTGGCTGGCCAACATCCTAGCATGCAAATGTGCACACGTATCTTTTGCTGGTCAGTCATCTAGCATCACAAACTTCCCAAACGGAATCCCGCAAGGATCCGTCCTGTCTCCCGCACTCTTCAATCTGTACATGCATGATATAAGTACACCCCATACACCCCAAATATACATAACCTCCTATGCAGACGACGTAACACTCACATGCACACTCCAAAACCCAGACACAACAACACTTCTACTTCAACCCTATCTCAACACACTACATAACTGGTGCACTACAAACAGACTCAATTTAACACCAGCCAAATCCACCGCAACCCTCCTCACAAGCTGGACACAAAAACACCCCGCAAACTCACCATAAACAACACACCCCTAACACACACACACTACCCAAAATCCTAGGAGTAACATATGATACTCTAATGACATTCAAACAACATACCACAAACATGAACAAATAAACTGACACCCAGACTTAACACCCTCAGGTCACTTGCCCACACAAAATGTTGACACAACAAATAAATCACCACCACAGTTTACAAACAATACATAAGATCAGTGATGGAATATGCAAGCCCTGCCTGGGCTTCTAACCTAGCTGAAACACATCACAAGACCTTGCAGACTATTCAAAATAAAGACCTAAAAATCATCACAGTTTGCACAGCTACTACAACTACAGATCACCTACATCAAGAAACCAAACTCCTCAAAGTCAAAGACTATCTGGACATAAGAGGCACTCAATACCTGGCTGCAGCCTCCACAAACCAACACCACCCAATACACTAGATGGCAACACACCTACAGACACCAAGACATATCAAAACAACACCCAGCACACGGTATCACACACAAATACTGGCTTCTCTCCATCCCTGCCCACCACAAACCAGCTTCCAGAAGCACATCCATACTAATATCTCTCGCCATTCCATCGAACCACTCATACACAACAAGCAGCTGCAGGCACGACCTCCCGAAATCCATCCTTCTGAATCCTCCCTTCCTCGCGAGGACAGAGTCCACCTGTCCAGGCTGAGATGTGGGCACCATGAGCTCCTCTGAGCTATCAGAAGAGACTGGATGTCTCTGTCGATGACACCTGCCCCATACCATTGGACACATCCTAGACGACTGTATTTCATACAATCACTTACGCCAACAACACAATCTACACTCCTTGAGAGCTCAGTGGGAAAGCCCGACCGTGGCTATGGCGTTCCTTACGGACTCGGGACTGTTCGGCCATGCAGCTTAGAGAACGACCACAACAACAACTAAGAGAGATTTTTGTTTACGAAATTATGATGCAAAAATTACGAAATACATAGTTATTTTCAGTATTAATGGCAATGTCTCAGTCTTCAAGAAGACGAAATTATATCATATTTTCAAAAGTAAAGGTAACATTCCTGAGGAAACAGAACTGCACGAAAGAGAGAAGAAAGTCAGTAACATTGGCCGAAATTGAAGTTATAAGATTAAAATTCATAACATGTCATACTATCTATTGCTACCTAGAGTTATATTTCTTCAACTTCAAAGGAAATAATTTTGAACGTTGACAAATACTATTCATTCTTATTCATATCTTGAATTATCTACTTCTCGACTTCAAAGGAGATTGCCTTGGACGTCATATTGTTTATATCAAGTAAAGGACCAAAGGCAGATTATATTATTATAGGAAAGGGGAAATAATAGAATAGCTGGATGGAAACAATAAAATTTAAGTCAGAATTAACATAAGGCAAGACCAATATATTATCAAAGATTAAGTAAGATATGGAAGAAATACAAAGAGCATGACGATAATAAATGCAAAAAATAAGTAGAACAATGATTAACAGGAAAGCATAGACAGCAAAATAACTAACTTTGTAAAATAAGTAGATAAAGATATTTTTTAAGTCATATTGTACAAAACTCCGTCTATACTTTATATAACCACAATCAGACCTTCTTCCATATAAATTAACAGCGTTCCTCTCTCATTCCTTTGTATATTTTGGAGAACTCTGCCCCAGCACTTCACTCTCTCTCTCTCTCTCTCTCTCTCTCTCTCTCTCCAAAACCTCGTTTGTGTGTACTCCAATACCATACATTTAATTGTTCTTATTAATGTATATATAGATAGATAGATATATATAGTTTTCATTCTGATACAACAACTAAGGTAAGTTATAAGTTATATTCGTGTGTGGGCTTATTGAAGAACCTTGAGGTGGGTAGAGAGGGATATGAGAAGTGGATGATGATAATGGAGTAATAGAACATAAAACTATGTACATAGGAAGACAAAGGAAAACAAGCAACAACCTACCTAATGGTCCTTACTAGGCTACTTGTAAAACAAAGTTGCCACACCAATCAAGTCAAGGGCTTCAGCTCCAGAAAGATTGTGGTCCAGAAAACAAAATTATAGTACGGTACTATGAACGATACTGATCCCGTCACATTACTCAGGCATAAATGCAGTCAGTCGGGGATTCATGGCAAGATAGTTATATATTCTATCTATCTATCTATCTAGTGCCCGACGCCGTGATCCTCGAAGGAGTGGCCACGAAGAAAAAGCCCCCATGCACCCCTGTCCCCAGTCAGTCGACGCCCCTCCTCCCAACCAGCACCGCCTTCATCCATATACTTCGTCACTCCATCCTTCTACCTCACATTCGGTTTACCTCTCCCTCTCTGTTCTTCCACCTCACTCTCGTACACCCTCTTAGTCATTCTCCCGCATCCCATACGTTCCACATGGCCGAACCATCTCAAGGAGTTCCTTTTCACACTTTCCAGCACATCTACCTCCACACCACACCTCCCACTTACTTCCTCATTAGTCTGTCTATCCCTCCATGTAACTCCGCTCGCACTTCTCAAGTAACTCATTTCCAGCCCTCGCACTCTTGGTCTGAATCTTTTCACCAACGTCCATAATTCGATTCCGTAAGTCAATGTCAGTATTACCACGCTGTCATGCAAGGACTTCTTCACTTCCATGCTGACCACCCTATTTCCTGTTACTGCTTTCAGCGTTCCTACAACCCTCTTTCCCTGATAACCCTCTCCTGCACTCCTTCGTCCATACTCCCATCTTTACTCGGCACACTGCCCAGATACTTAAATGAGCTGACAATCTCCACAGCCTGACCGTTCAACTTCACCTCACACTCTGTGGCTTCACCCCTTTCAAAGACCATAACCTTGCTCTTCCCCACATTTACCTTCAGATTTCGTTTTTCGCACACTGTTTCAAACATATTTACCATACCCTGCATCTCCCATTCATTATCGCTCATCAGAACTGCATCATCAGCAAACAGCAGTACAGGTAGCTTCGACTCGTTTCCTTCCCTTATCAGCAATACACCCACATTCACTGCTCTTCCTTGTATTTCTTTCATGATTCCATCCATATATACAGTACACAACCACGGGGACATCACACAACCGTGTTAACCAAACATTCAGATCAAAGATCTCGCTCTGCTCATTCTCCACACGTACTGCCGCCTTTGCACCCTCACTACTTTCAGCAACTTGCCATCTACTCCGTATATTCTAAGTACCGGTACTTCCCACATACCTTCTCTATCCGCTCTGTCATAGGCCTTCTTCAAGTCCATAAAGGCAACATTCAGCTTCTTTTGTTTCACCAGATATTTCTTCACAACTCATTTCAGAGTAAATATCTGATCTACACATCCTCTTTCCTTCCTAAAACCGCCCTGCTTGTCACCTATCCATTTGTCCGTTTTCGCTCTCACTCTCTCAATCACTACCCTGCTGTACACCTTCCCTACTACGCTTAGAAGACATATTCCTTGGTGGTTACCACACACACCTCTTTCCCCTTTACAAAGGAGTACAAAGGAGTACAAAGGAAATCAAGCAACAACATATCTAGTGACCCTTCTAGGCTGCTTGTCCTCCAAAACACTGAGGATCAAGTGTCCAAACAGAGGTTTAGAGTGGGTAAGGGAACATTGGAAAGGGAACTACTGCCCTGGAACTAATGTCCGTGGCAGGGCTAGGAAGTTAGTAGGGGACATATGGGTTAGTAACTGAGGGGAGGATCAAATAAAGTTATTCATTTACAAATGCAGTCAGTCGCGGGTTTGATGCGAGATATTTGTTTATGCAGAGTTTAAATGAATCAACGGTGCTGCAGTCTATAACGTCTCGGGGAAGCCCATTCCACAAGTTGACAACTCGATTGAAGAAGAAATTCTTAGATTCGTGTGAGTTAAAAGATTTACCAATAATTTTGCAACCGTTTCCCCGCGTGTAATTAGATTGGTCGATAGTGAAGTACTTACTACAGTTCATATTGTCGATGCCTTTGATGATTTTGAACACTTGAATTAAAGGGAACCCAACCTGTTACCAGTCAATTCACAAATTTATAGGAGATAGGTGAGTCAGGATGGACGATGAATGACGATAAAATAAACTATTAGCCTAATAAATGGAACTAAATATTTGCTAGCCTATTCCTCGTCAAAATATCGCGCCGCCCTACTGACGATTAGGTTATAGAGCTTGTGCGTCCCCCAAGGGCCTAAATGGACGCCATCATATGCCAAGTCCTCCTTACCCATCTCCATAGGATTGAAGCTTGACTTGGAGAATGGACATTTCTGGCATAAATGTCTATTGACGGCATTTTTTATTTTGTTATATTGTTCTGCACTGAGGCCCCTGGGGGAGGTACGAGACTCTATTCCCACGATTTTACAATGCCCCCCTGTTCTATCTTCAATATGTTTAGCCAAATTATTTGTTTTACTGGCTAACTCATTAACTACCGTATCACCAAAAATATCATTACCTCCGACTATCAAGAATGTGAGATCCGGACGAAACTGTACAAGATTATCGAAGGCTGACGAATTACGGATTGAATCAACTGTGGCCACACTTTGTGCCAGAAACTTCAGCTGGAAGCCTTCACGGAGTATAGGAGATGGTGGCGATTCAAATCTATTGACATACGAGTGTCCAATCACCGCAACTTTAGGTAACGGGTGTTTATTATGCGATGGTGACGGCTCAAAATGTTCTCCAATACCGCCCCAACCCCTCGCTGCTTCCCCAGACCCTCGAATCATTGGCTAGTGTGTAAACTATAGCACTAGAAAGTAGAAAGCAGGGATGGTTTAAGCAGGCCCAAGAAGACACCCAGCCACAATTAGGCCTAGGTTAAAACACAAAAATGGGGTACAGTAAATTACTTAATTTAGGCATATAGGCTATACTTAAATCCTGGTTTATGGCACTATACTTTACTGTCAAAACTTAGGATCGTATAGTGGATTTAGGAATTAGTTACAAGACAAGTAAAGGGTTGGATTATCTGCCTATGGGGAAAGCATTTAGATCGTCTCACCTTTGTTGTTAATTCACATGCTGTATATTGTCTACATATAATATAATGGCCACCAGTGAATATATATACTGTAGACTTAGCTGGTTAATGGAGCATGTTGATGGATAGTAGGTGCTGGGATGTTTTATATATGGGACGATAGATGTGGTCGATCGCCGGTGTTGATGGTGAGGCGTGTTGTTATTGAGTGGCACCCTTTATAGGGAGATACCTTAGAACGTCAGGTTGGTAACAAGTGAAGCTAGACATGCGCAATCATTCTCGATGCTGCTAACGTTCCTCATATTACTTTAATTACTATATTAAATAGTACTTAATACTGATGGAATACTATATTCTCGAATTAACTCTTTATAGAATATATGTACAGTTGTACACCATAGCCTATACCTTAGTTACCCCTTATATATTACTCATCTGAAATACACACCAATTAACTTTACATGATACTTTGTGTATATACAGAATTATAAATTCCCTTTTTAACTAATCCCAACTGGAAATAGAAAGGTCTATCGTGGACACTCGTAAGTCACGATACTCCGCTAACGTAATTGGACAGAGGTAGTGTATTTGCCTCAATGTGTATGTTTGTAAACACGATTTCTCAAAAACCTATAAACCGATGTTCCCGAAATTTGGTGGGTAGATAGCATAAACCCCAAGGAAGAAGTTATTCCATTTAGGAGGCGATCAGTATAGCACATACCCCAGCAGGGTTACGTGGATGTACTCGCTCTCCTGAGTGGCACTCTAGTTACTTATAGAAACTAAATTAGCATATACTCTCCCCCTCAATCAATCTTTCCTTCATTCTATGACTTAAACTGCTTTAAACTTTGTGTGTCCAGGCTTATTGACCCAAACATCCCTTGAATTTGTGTTTCTGTCACTCTTTTGGCTTTGGGGTAGACATTCGTACAAACAACCTGCCTTTTGTCTTCTTCATACACATAGAACCCCCCCAAAAAAAAAACTCGCACACACAAACATATTGGCATATTAAGCTTTTTCTGTCTCACACACATACACATGCCTCACTCAAACTCAAACAATACAAAAAGTATGCATGCTCTATAACTGCATGTCACACCCAAAATGTATTAATACCCAAATATGTAAAACTTTAACTCGAATATCAGGTCTTGGGGGCATTTTTTTAAGCTTGCTAAGTATTATGTATCTCGCGATGTGTCTCTCTTTGCGTCTCTCTGCGTGTCTGTAATTGCATATTAGTAGGGTCATTTGCTTGGAATCCGTGATCATTTTGTTCCTACCTTTTTCTCTCGATGGATTTGACAACCTGAACCAATTTAAAGGAAAATTAGCTCCTATGCCCCTTTGAAAAATGACGACTAACTCTGATAGAGCCCAATGTTCAAAATGGCCACCAACGCCATCTTGAAAAACATGAAATGTAATATCTCTGGCATCAGATGAGCTACAAGGATGAATGAGGTGTCCTTTTTCACTAATTCTGGCATTACAAATCCAGTGGAATGGTTATTGTATTGTATTGTATTGTATATTGTATTGTTATTGTATTGTATTATACTAATTGTACATAGTAAACTGCCACTTCACTGTCACTACATGATTCACTGTATGAGCCGCTATCAGAATCACTGTCCTCACTTTCGCTGCTATCATCACTGTTGTTCTCTGCCTGCGGTGTATATCTAATATTACTTTTTTACTGTTTCAGATGGATCGCATGCCCATCTGATGAAAATCGCCGACTTGTGAAGTGACCGAAATAATGGATAATAGAAGAGAGAGTGAAGAGTTACCAGACAAGACAATAAATGAATACGAGTGCATTTTACTCTGTGGTAAGCGATGTACCGCAGATGATCGTTTGGAAAACATTACACCTGAGAAGTGGGAATCCATCCGGGAAAAGTCTTTACAATGGAAAGAACTTGATAAGTTTCAACATATACATGAAAATGTGGATTGGGAGAAGGGACCAAAGGGTCACCACATGCATAGCACTTGTTACGCATCATTATCCAGCAAGCGCAAGCTCTCTCAAGCCGAAAAACGCAAACACAAATCCGAGGAACGTCTTGAAAGAGATGAAGCATCAGATCAACAAGACCCTTCCCCAGAGGCCAGTGCACCTAAAAGGCTCCGCTCCAGTATGGGTGTCCTTCACGATAAGACTCTGTGTGTGTGGTGCATGAAAGGGGCATACAAGAGTAGTGATCGTTACAAGCAGATTTTACTCCCATCAACAGTAGATGCCTGGACTAAATTCAAGTTACATACTGTCCGTCTGGAAGATGAGGTCATGAGATTGAGACTTGACACTCTGATTGCATCCATCCCAGATAGTCAAACAGCATTTGGGTTGGAAATCCGCTACCATCGTGCGTGCTGGCGCAAATATGTAAGCGACCACAAGCCCCTTTCAGATGAAAGCACTCAACATCTGCAGCGTGTAAACCTCCGAGAGGCCCAAGCTCTCTTCTTTCATCATATTCGTCAAGTCATCTTCAAAGACCATGAAATTCGCACACTGCAAGGCCTGCTACAGGACTATAAGCGCATCATCTCAACTCACGGACATAACTCAGTAGTAAAATCCAGCTACTTAAAGGAAATTCTCGTCAATGAATTTGGGGAAGACATCGGATTTCATGAACGCATTCAAAAGAATGTGAGTGAACTGGTATATGATACAACAGCAGCAGGTACATACATCGAGACGGCAATATCTTCATTGGGTGTCAGCAATGATCAGTTGGTGATGAATGTTGCGGTATGGCTCAAAGAGCAGGTCATCAGGACAAATACTATTCCCTGGCTCCCATATATACACGAGTTGGAGAGAGAAGAAGACCTCAGTGAGCTCCTGCTGAAGCTGCTCACATGGCTGAAACACCCAAATCAGTCTGTAATTGATGACAGTCCATCCGTCCGATCGATTGCATCTATCCTCACAAGCTACATCACTGGAAAACGCACTGCATTTGAGATAAATCTCTCTGTCTTGCTACATGGACTGACCAAGAGTAGGGAGATAGTCGACATAATGCACAAAGATGGACTGGGCATCAGTTACAATGACGTACTAATGCTGCGAGATTTTTGGGTGGTCAATGACCTCAAGTGCTCATCTGATTGCTCCTTCGAACTAGCTGAGGGTAAGCCTGCTATCGCTATAGTCGCCAACGATGACTTCAAGAGCGACACACTGACCGGTGCTGGCCAGTCACACCGCACTAATGTCATGTTTGTGCAGCCAGAATTATTTGATACAGAACTTCCTTTCGAGAATCACGAGGATAGACCAGTTCCCGGTGCCAACTTTGCATCAAACCTCTCGACAACTCTCAAAGAGCTCGGAAGTGAAATGCAAAAAGTCAACCTATACAAGACAGCGAAGCGTGGGGAACCACCTCTCAGGAAGCCACCAGCTGATCAAAGTACTCCTCCTGACACATCGGTGCAAAGAATTCGTGGTGTGATCCATGTATTGGCCAGGGCGCAAGATGACCGAACGAGACCTAAGCCAGAAGAACAAACTGTGCCTGGGTTTTCAGGGTTTCACGCCAGCATGTCAAATACAGATGAGAAGAGTCGAGCAATATACCACATGACCTATCCCAACCCACGCAGTAAGACAATTCTCAATGATGTGATGTGTAAGCTTGCAAAATCAATCGAAGAAAAAAAGATGCCTTTTGCAATAATTGTTGGTGATCATCCTGTCTACGTGCTCATGCTAGAGTTGAAAAGTGAGAATGCTGAGCTGTTCAGCAAAATCTTACCATTCATGGCACCCTTCCACATCCAAATGTCATTCATCTACACTATATACAAGAGGTTTAAGGGATCTGGCATCTCAGATGTGTTGGTGGCAGCTGGTGTTATAGCAGACGGGTCTGTTGATCAGGCCCTTCGTGGAAAACATGTTAAGCGTGGGGTTCGCTGCTTGCGACTATTCTACGAGACTCTGGTCCACCATGTCATAGACAAATGTTTGGAATATTCCCCTCTATCTGAAGAAGTAAAGGCATCCCTTGCCAAGCTTCGACATCCGATTGATGCACAGGAACTTACAGATGAACATGCAGAGCTAGAGAGAAATGCTGAGCTGAAGGACCTCGTTGATGCTCTCTTCAAGGACTTTGAGGGTGCCCCACAAGCAGAATACTGGATGTCATTCATGGAAATGGTTGAGGTTCTAACTCAAAATATCCATGCAATTAGAACAAGCAACTGGACTGAGTTCAAGTCCTCACTCAAGCTCATGCTTCCTTTGATGTAAATCTATGATAATTACATGTATGGTCGGCATCTCCCCGATTTCACCGCAGTGCTTGATACCCTTCCTGTCGATCAGGCTGCATTCATGGAGAGTGGTATGTTTGCACAGTCAATGACAGGAAAACCATATTCGTGTGTCGCCCTCGACATATGGATAGAGTCAACAATGAATAAGGGCTCTAAGCTGAAGTCTGGTGAAGTGGCAGATTAGTATGTACAATTAGTATAATACAATACAATAACAATACAATATACAATACAATACAATACAATAACCATTCCAGTGGATTTGTAATGCCAGAATTAGTGAAAAAGGACACCTCATTCGTCCTTGTAGCTCATCTGATGCCAGAGATATTACAATTCATGTTTTTCAAGATGGCGTTGGCGGCCATTTATAATATTGGGCTCTAGCAGAGTTAGCCGTCATTTTTGAGAGGGGCATAGGAGCAAATTTTCCTTTAAAATGATTCAGGTTGTCAAATCCATCGAGCGAAAAAGGTAGGAACAAAATGGTCACGGATTCCAAGCAAATGACCCTACTATATGTTCAAGGGTATTATTTCCTTACTTAAATGCTCCCCATGTTGTGTATACTGTGTTCGTCATGCTTTAACTCCTTCTAAATGATATCACTCTCACACTCTCTCAATTTGTATGTGCGTATGTGTGTTCAATGTTGTTTCCCTACCTCATATAACACATTAAGAAGCTTGAATCCAGTCAACGAACAACATTCCTTCACGAAATTAATGCCCTCTAAGGTTATTAATTTCAGCTGTCTTCATGTACGGCAAATTACCGGAGGAAATGGTGAGTAGGAAGTGAGCCTCTTTGTTATCCTTCCCGTCCACTTCCTCTGACTTTCCGGTTTGCTATCTCTAGGATAATTATATACTAGCTACCTCGCTAGAATCGATAAATCTGCGTTGCCACTGTATCAATAAGAATCTATGTACAGTCGGTCAAAGATCCAGCTGATCCACCCTCGCTCTGGGGCTCGCAGTATTATCTGGCAATACTTGGTGTATAGTAAGGAGGCGTGTTTACAGAGATAGTGATTGGTTGATCTAATTTTGGCTATATCAGTATCATAACATATATTTAACAAGACAAATGAAACATATATGTAATACAAATGCATACATTGCTATATAATATTATAATGACATTTCTCCAAATGTTCGTAGATGTTCTTAAATAAATTGACACTATACTGTAATGGCAGGTGGTATCTTTGAATAGCGGTGAACGATTCTGCGTGTGTGTGTGGGGGGGGGGGGGGGGAGAGAGAAGGGGAAGGGGAGAGGGTTGTGGGAGAGGCAAAACACTAACGTGGGTATTTGTTGTTCTACTAACTGCCTATAATATTATAATGTGATTAATAACACCTTACTATAAGCCAGGGAGAGACAATGTGAGGCATAACGCCCGACATAAAGGAGCGTGGAGAGCGAGAGAGAGAGAGACCAATACGCCTCCTCCAGTATGAATTGAAATATATATTCGCCAAATATCAGTTATTATTGCTGTTCACGTTTAAGCTCTTCATTACCTACGCACATTACCTAATGCATGGCTAATTAATATGACAATTACTGAATATAACCATCGCTTCGACGAAAATATCTGAGACACCGATAATTCAGACTGATAAATATGTGTATTAACCTACACTTAAGGTCATATAATACCTCAATAGCCCAGTCAAAATCTAAATCCTAAACTAATGGTCCGATTTTAAATCTGTTTGCGCCATTCGATTCAGCTTGCCAAAGTGTACTTATGGTATAAATTTAAACAAAATCGGTTCATAAATAACTCGTCTATGGAGTTTTTAAACTTTAAAATAAACATGTCTATGTTGACAAATGACAATGGAATTGAACAGTCACAATTTGTGAAACTAAATACACTATTGCATAATAACTGCATTCCATTGTATATGTAAATATACAAATAATTAACAACAGTACCATTATACAGTATTGTTGATTAATCCCATATATTGTATATTACATTTTAGATTATTACTATGTAAACAGTTTTAAAATGTTTTATACATATGGTAAATAATGTTATTACCTCAATTAAATTAACACAAGGTATGAAATCACATAATTTAGATATATTATCTTTGTGTTGGGTAAATGTGTTGAGTCACAGTTGATAATGAGTTTGTTAAATATTGATTAAAGTTATCATGATTCACGATGTTTCATAAAATCAATTGCATGTATAGGTCAGACAGTCATATAATTGTTCATCATGATTCTAAATTACCAGTAGCCAGCAAGAAACATTGCAGATGATGTCATTTTATACTGTATTTAGCCAAATGATAGTGATGACACTTCTGATTATATATTAGTTGATCAAACGTTTCCCTCATGGTCACGGTATAATTAGACCAGCTGGCAACCGTGTTTGAACCATAGATATCAAATTCTTCTCTATTCATGATGATATAAAGTCGAATTCCCTGTGTGGCTCCTGTCAAACTACCACTTTCCTCACCCCTCCCCCTCCCCCATTGTATATTTTGAGGATCCTAGCCTTTGTCGCTCTCTGACACTAGGTTGAGATTAGCATGATTCGTTAAAAGAACCCTCCACCAACACCACTTCTACTGCTAGATTTCACAGGTTTTACTCGTAAGGCCTACCAACATGTCTCAGGGTAAATCCTATGACCTAAACTATTCAGCTTCAGTACCAATCTGGTTCTTTCTGATTAACTTCCACTAAATATGAACATTATTTATACGTATTTGTTAACTTGGAAGACAATAGACACAATAATTACAAAAATATAGTAGAAAGGTGTTGGTATGACTGGAGAACCCTGTCCAGTTCTTCGGAGAGAAAAAGAGAGAGAGAGAGAGAGAGAGAGAGAGAGAGAGAGAGAGAGAGAGAGAGAGAGAGAGAGAGAGAGAGAGATAGTATTAGGCTAATTTCAATTCAGACTATCAAATTTCAATATGATTGGAAATGGCGTGGTGTGAAGAATAATTACCAGCGATTAGATGGAAGATAAATATTGGTAACCAAATCAACATATTACATAGCATAGGGCCCTAACAAGCTTAGGGCTCTTCATAATTTATACAAGTGTGTCTCGCTAAAGTATGTCTTGCACCGTCTATGTTTTTTTTTGTTTTGTTCATGTAAATATTAATATCGTCATTGACAATAGGTAGAACAACAAATAGGACCGTATTTCTAGTCATGCCTACGTCTTGTCTATTGCTTAATGAATGATGACAAAGTGAGGCTGAGTGTTATTATGCGAAAGATAACTTCATATCAGACAGATTCTTCGAGGTAACACTTTGTTTCTACAATTTTCGTTCATGAAGGAAACTAATTTAACTCTGCACACACCTGTTCGCTGCAATGCAGGGATACCACTAGCCATTACTGGGTCACCTGTGTCTGTCCCGTATATTGCCAAATACGTCCTTCATTATGCAGGCAACATTAAAACACGAATATATTCTTGAAACTCGAGTTAGCTGTGGCAGCCAACGGGTTTTATATGCGTTGCCAACCAATCAATATAATGTGCTTAATTGTTTAAGCATATCTACGAACTTTTGGTGACATTTCATGATCATATACTTCGATGCATACATTTGCATTAGGCTATTTGTTTCCTTTGCCTTGTTTAATATGTCTTCTGACACTGATATAGGCGAAATCAGATCGACCAATCACAATCCCTGTAAACAAAAAGCCTCCTTACTACACCAAGTATTGCCAGATAAAACTGCGAGTCCCAGAGCGTGTGGGGTCAGCTGTATCTTTGACAGACTGTACATCTCCCCCCCCCCCCCTCTCTCTCTCTCTCTCTCTCTCTCTCTCTCTCTCTCTCTTTTCTCTCTCTCTCTCTCTCTCTCTCTCTCTCTCTCTCTCTCTCTCTCTCTCTCTCTCTCTCTCTGTGGGGAACGAGCCTTCCACTTTAATATTCTTGTCTTAAACCCTAGCATATAATTTTTGTTTATAATTAAGGCTAGACTGCCTAGTAGGGTCTGCAGAGTCTGAGTATCTATGTAAATTTAATTATCTCTCAGAAATGTTATCCTAATAATGTTAAAGCCACTCTCACTACAGGCCGTCCCCCAACACCACCCAAACATTAACCCAACCACCATTACCCATGGTGGTGCCTCAATAAATTACCTTATTGACGCCAACCACTGGTGGAATATTGGTCCACCGGCCCAGTATGGTCACTATAGTTCACAGTAGAACCATATGTACCCTAGGTCAAGTGGAGGACCACAGAAGGAGGAGGTAGAGGAGGACGAGAAGGAATAGAGGGAGGGAAAGAGGGTGCGGAGGGTGGGAACAGTTGGAATTTGCCGAGCATTTACACTTTGATAAATAAATAGGGTGATGGGAAACGGTATTGAGAAAAAGGTCAGTACAGGACTAAGAGGGGTAGACATCTAACGAACAATATACTAACGATAAAAAGGAAAGGAAGGGAGGAAGAGAGTGAGGGACGAGTAAAGCAGAAGAACACAAACAACGGCTGTTACCTGCATCAGTCCCCCCCCCCCCCTCTCTATATCGCTCTCTTTCTCTTAGAGATGACATGATTCTCCCCATCACCTCAGTTATAAGACCTGTCCATCAAAGACCACGTCAGCTTCCTGAAGATGGCTCTGTTGTAGGGAGGGAACAACCATGACTGCCTTTGAAAATCGTAATATACATACATACATACAAGATTAAAGACCGCTTCGTCCATAGATTGTGTGGTTACAGTCTCACGTTTTAAATCGCGGCTTTCCAGGAGAACATGTCAAAGTCTGCATTTCCTTTAGTCAGTTAGCTCAGATGCAGCGTTTTAGAGCCATAACATAAAGGTAAATTGAACAAATAACTATAATTGTATACAACATAGAACAATAACCAAAACAAAGGTAATAGTTGCCAAAATAATAACCTTACAACTTATCTGTCTATACCAAACACCATACCATTCCCATATACGTTCCTTACCAACCATACTCCTACCATAATAGCCCCACCTTTATCATAAAATTAACTATTCGAATTATACAATTATGAATCCTATAACACACACGGGCTCGCGAACGCACAAAATAAATAAATAGTCAATTAGTTAGTTAGTCAGTTACTCAGAAAAAAACATGAGGATAATATCTATTACAGCTTCGCACACTCGTTAACCTCCTGTCACCAACACATCATGTGTGTTAATTAACTCACAAGTCATCACCCCATTCAGGACAGGACAGATAAATTACAATTATTATGAACTTCACAGTGAAGCCTGATGCACATACACTCCAGAATTAAGGCTATATTTGGTGATAGATAATTGTAATAACGAAATAATAAAAACTTAACAGTATGTGTCTAAATCATAACCAGAAACACACTAATAAGTGCGAATATATTCAAGCCAAATATGTCCAGTATAACAATAAATACCAAATATGTCCAGTAACAATATCAATACCAAATATGTCCAGTATAACAATATCAATACCAAATATGTCCAGTATAACAATATCAATACCAAATATGTCCAGTATAACAATATCAATACCAAATATGTCCAGTATAACAATATCAATACCAAATATGTCCAGTATAACAATATCAATACCAAATATGTCCAGTATAACAATATCAATACCAAATATGTCCAGTATAACAATATCAATACCAAATATGTCCAGTATAACAATATCAATACCAAATGTCTTGAAGAAAATAATTTCCTCAGCATATTCTTAAAAAATAATCCATCAAACCGTCTCAGTTAATTGTCTATTATAGTCTGTTTACTTCCAGTTGATGATACATTTAATCCCTTAGCAACTGATTTACAGATACTTAATGGAACAATATGAAACTACTGTGTTTCTGCATCACATAGATTCCACGTTTGTATAATTAACGACATATTTCGTAATAGATGAAACGAGGCATATTACCATCTGCTGAAAACAACAGTATGAAACAAGAAAGCAAAATCACTTGACATCAATTTAGGAGGAAGAAAGCAAAATAACTTAACATCAATTCAAGTTAACATTCTGCCGGACCATGTAATTAAGTTAAAGGTCAAAGTGTCAACATACTCTGGATAGCTATATAAAATACAAATATATATATAGTATCATATCCCTATCTCCGTATTTCACGATACTTTAATTAAAATGTAAAACTTGCAAACTAAACAAACCAAAATTGGGACAAGGACAATATAAAGTCAAATTAAATTATCAAAATCGCTATGTGGAAACAACGTTTACTAAAATGAAAATTATTAAATAAAAGAACACAATAATTATAATTTTCGTGTTAAGAAGAAGCAAAATAGGAAAAGTGTGAATAACAGAGAAACTAAAAAGGAAAATAAATAAAAATGAAACAGGAAGAAAACATAGAAAGATATAAAGTAAGAAAACAAGTAAGAAAAAAGAGAAACAAAATAGAGAAAAAAATTAGAACGAGAAAAAACAGACAAAAAGAAGAAAGACAAAAAAGAAAGACCCGTACTCAGGACTTTGTTGATAATCTTAACTCTTAAACTGCGAAGCTATGGTAGTTCAAACCCTCCCGCCACGCAAAGGTATTTGGTTCTATTCTGACGAAAATCGTCATATTATCATATATATAATTAGTACTTGTCCATATGCACCTATTTTGGTTTTAATATGAACATATGAACATTTAAGAGCAATACAAGAAGTGGGAATAGCATTTGAGGGGTGAAAAAGAAGTATTAGTGCCGCCAGGTCTTATCATTAGGCGAGAGCCGGGGCGTCGTATATGCTCCCTCTCCGAGCTGTAGAGTGACACTGAGGCCTTGCACTAGAAATTTCTCTGTTGCTAGGATCTCCAGCTGCCTCGCCCGTGTTATAGATTCGGGCTGAAAATTACCCGATAAAAGGGGAAATAAAAGGAAAAATAGCTGATAATTGAGGATGGGGAAAAGGAGGGGAAGGGAGGGGGGACACATATGGAGGTATGGTAGCAAGTAATGGAGGGGAATTATCTCACCTAATTACAAATTACTTTGTTTTGAGTGCCACTGGGGTGGATGATTGCCAACCCTCCCGGCCGGGGACAAGTTCGCCGACCAATGGAGGACAGCCGGCTGCCGACCGTAGGAAGTAGTTTTCCTGGGAGCCAAACCGCCATAACAAACCCCAGCCCCTCCTTAGGGGTACGAGACCTGGGAGCGGCTTCGGTCGCCCAGGCAAGTACCACATCTCTCACAACACACACACATCACACTGTTTTTCCTACACCGAGAAATGACTCTCCGGCTGTCATTTCTCGAAGACTTCTTCTAGCCGGAGACATCGAGAGCAACCCAGAACCCACCAACAAATACATATGTCCAACATGCTCAAAACCTATCACTTCGAGTCGCCACACAAAAGGTTCAGTTCTTTGCAATTCATGCGGGAACTGGACCAATTTCACCTGCACAACGCTTGCCTCCACGGAACACTACACAAACACCTGGACCTGTTCCTCATGCCCCTCCCTTTTCCAGTCAAACCCCTCCTTTACAACCCGTACACCTCTCCTCCCCAACCCACCTAGCCTTTCAATACCATCCACATCGTCAACCCCACACCCCAACCTATTCCATTCATACCCTCACCTCCTGCACCCTAATCCCCACCCCCACCTCACCCAACTCCCTACTCCCCACCCCCACCCTCATCCCCACCCCATCCCCGTGCGGCAGCATCCAACATACACAGCGCACACATTAACATTCTTCAATTAAATATAGATGGCATCGACACAAAGAAACACAAACTCTCACACTTCAACAAACAACATAACATAAACATTGCCATCTTACAAGAAACAAAGCTCCTCACAACACAAAAAACACCTATTTTTCATGATTTCACCACCATCAGACAAGACCGGACCGTCGGCGGCGGCAGTGGCCTCATCACCTTAGTTTACAGAGAAATAACCTATACAAACACAAGTGCACATACCAAAACCCTCCTCCCCCCAAATGATAACACAACAGAAATACAATCCATCAAAATACGAACTGGCAACAAATCCAACATAACTATCGTAAACACATACATCCCCCCAAATATCTCCTACAGTACGTAACGAATACAGACCACAACTACAACAAATCACAAACACCCCACACATCCTGGGTGGTGACTTCAATGCCAAGACGTCGGCCTGGTTTGTCGACAACCCAGACACAGAAAGAGGGCAGGCCCTACAACGCCAATCAGACAACCTTTGTATCCTTAACGACACCCATCCACATATCAATACTCTCCACCAACCCCTCTTTGAACCATGATCTTAATATATCACCTTTTGCTTCCCAGAACCCACCCCACAACATCCTGGAGGGTGGTAAAAACCTTAGGCTCCGACCACCTCCCGATCATTATCACCACCAAAACCAGACTCAACCCAGCTAGCTACAAATACACATACACCAACTATATGAGAGCCAACTGGGAAGCTTTCACAAAGGAGACAGAACAACACTTTGAAACCTTAAACAGCGCACCCATCACTAACATCGACAATGCTGTCCACACATTCAACACAACTATCAAAAACGCTGACAAGAAATACATTCCAAGAGGAAAAGACACAATCCCAACTTCTCACCAGACAACTCGACAACTCGACACACTGAAACACTCCCAAGCACTCCACACACAGGACATCACTGAACAAATCCAAGCACTCAACACACAGATTAACAACAAAATACAAGAACAACAAACACTTGATCACAAAACAGACCCAAAAATAAAACTATACAAAACACTAAACAGCATCACACTTTCCACCAACAGCAACACAACATAATCGCTTGCTGCAATCACAACAACAGATTCTACTCCTTCATAATTATACTGTATATACAACAAGCAAACACTCTCATTAATTACTTTTCTCATGTCAGCCACCAAAAAAACCCATAAAGACGACCGACGTGTCATCCGACGTAAGAGACAATTCCCCACAGACCCTGACTAGGCTATGCACCCTTCACCAACAACCAGACAAAGCACATAATCAACAATCTCAAGCACTCACCCACCTGTGGCCTAGACAACATAAGCAACATACATCTAGGACCACAAGGCATACAAGCACTCACCAACATATCAAACTACAGTTATTCACACAACACAATACCAGACATCTGGAAGCATGGGGTCATCATTACATTCCCCAAAGCCAACAAAGACCCCGCGCTACCCTCCTCACACCGCCCTATCACACTCCTCTGCACCCCCTCCAAAGTCATAGAACGTCTTGTACTACAACTGACCACACCTGCTCTACCCCTAGCTCCAACACAACATGGCCTCAGGCCACTGCACTCCACAAACACTCTTCTTACAGGCCTTACACAAAGAGCTTTTGACGACATCAACTCAGCCAGCCCACCACACAGATCACTACTTGCCACACTCGACATTAGTTAAGCCTTTGATGCCATCCCCCGTCACAACCTAGCAAACAAAATCAACGACACAAACATGCACAACACAAAAAGGTGGCTGGCCAACATCCTAGCATGCAAATGATGTGCATACGTATCTTTTGCTGGTCAGTCATCTAGCATCACAAACTTCCCAAACGGAGTCCCGCAAGGATCCGTCCTGTCTCCCGCACTCTTCAATCTGTACATGCATGATATAAGTACACCCCATACACCCCAAATATACATAACCTCCTATGCAGACGACGTAACACTCACATGCACACTCCAAAACCCAGACACAACAACACTTCTACTTCAACCCTATCTCAACACACTACATAACTGGTGCACTACAAACAGACTCAATTTAACACCAGCCAAATCCACCGCAACCCTCCTCACAAGCTGGACACAAAAACACCCCGCAACTCACCATAAACAACACACCCCTAACACACACACATTACCCAAAATCCTAGGAGTAACATATGATACTCTAATGACATTCAAACAACATACCACAAACATGAAAAATAAACTGACACCCAGACTTAACACCCTCAGGTCACTTGCCCACACAAAATGTTGACACAACAAATAAATCACCACCACAGTTTACAAACAATACATAAGATCAGTGATGGAATATGCAAGCCCTGCCTGGGCTTCTAACCTAGCTGAAACACATCACAAGACCTTGCAGACTATTCAAAATAAAGACCTAAAAATCATCACAGTTTGCACAGCTACTACAACTACAGATCACCTACATCAAGAAACCAAACTCCTCAAAGTCAAAGACTATCTGGACATAAGAGGCACTCAATACCTGGCTGCAGCCTCCACAAACCAACACCACCCAATACACTAGATGGCAACACACCTACAGACACCAAGACATATCAAAACAACACCCAGCACACGGTATCACACACAAATACTGGCTTCTCTCCATCCCTGCCCACCACAAACCAGCTTCCAGAAGCACATCCATACTAATATCTCTCGCCATTCCATCCAACCACTCATACACAACAAGCAGCTGCAGGCACGACCTCCCGAAATCCATCCTTCTGAATCCTCCCTTCCTCGCGAGGACAGAGTCCACCTGTCCAGGCTGAGATGTGGGCACCATGAGCTCCTCTGAGCTATCAGAAGAGACTGGATGTCTCTGTCGATGACACCTGCCCCATACCATTGGACACATCCTAGACGACTGTATTTCATACAATCACTTACGCCAACAACACAATCTACACTCCTTGAGAGCTCAGTGGGAAAGCCCGACCGTGGCTATGGCGTTCCTTACGGACTCGGGACTGTTCGGCCATGCAGCTTAGAGAACGACCACAACAACAACTAAGAGAGATTTTTGTTTACGAAATTATGATGCAAAAATTACGAAATACATAGTTATTTTCAGTATTAATGGCAATGTCTCAGTCTTCAAGAAGACGAAATTATATCATATTTTCAACATTAAAGGTAACATTCCTGAGGAAACAGAACTGCACGAAAGAGAGAAGAAAGTCAGTAACATTGGCCGAAATTGAAGTTATAAGATTAAAATTCATAACATGTCATACTATCTATTGCTACCTAGAGTTATATTTCTTCAACTTCAAAGGAAATAATTTTGAACGTTGACAAATACTATTCATTCTTATTCATATCTTGAATTATCTACTTCTCGACTTCAAAGGAGATTGCCTTGGACGTCATATTGTTTATATCAAGTAAAGGACCAAAGGCAGATTATATTATTATAGGAAAGGGGAAATAATAGAATAGCTGGATGGAAACAATAAAATTTAAGTCAGAATTAACATAAGGCAAGACCAATATATTATCAAAGATTAAGTAAGATATGGAAGAAATACAAAGAGCATGACGATAATAAATGCAAAAAATAAGTAGAACAATGATTAACAGGAAAGCATAGACAGCAAAATAACTAACTTTGTAAAATAAGTAGATAAAGATATTTTTTAAGTCATATTGTACAAAACTCCGTCTATACTTTATATAACCACAATCAGACCTTCTTCCATATAAATTAACAGCGTTCCTCTCTCATTCCTTTGTATATTTTGGAGAACTCTGCCCCAGCACTTCACTCTCTCTCTCTCTCTCTCTCTCTCTCTCTCTCTCTCTCTCTCTCTCTCTCTCTCTCCAAAACCTCGTTTGTGTGTACTCCAATACCATACATTTAATTGTTCTTATTAATGTATATATAGATAGATAGATATATATAGTTTTCATTCTGATACAACAACTAAGGTAAGTTATAAGTTATATTCGTGTGTGGGCTTATTGAAGAACCTTGAGGTGGGTAGAGAGGGATATGAGAAGTGGATGATGATAATGGAGTAATAGAACATAAAACTATGTACATAGGAAGACAAAGGAAAACAAGCAACAACCTACCTAATGGTCCTTACTAGGCTACTTGTAAAACAAAGTTGCCACACCAATCAAGTCAAGGGCTTCAGCTCCAGAAAGATTGTGGTCCAGAAAACAAAATTATAGTACGGTACTATGAACGATACTGATCCCGTCACATTACTCAGGCATAAATGCAGTCAGTCGGGGATTCATGGCAAGATAGTTATATATTCTATCTATCTATCTATCTAGTGCCCGACGCCGTGATCCTCGAAGGAGTGGCCACGAAGAAAAAGCCCCCATGCACCCCTGTCCCCAGTCAGTCGACGCCCCTCCTCCCAACCAGCACCGCCTTCATCCATATACTTCGTCACTCCATCCTTCTACCTCACATTCGGTTTACCTCTCCCTCTCTGTTCTTCCACCTCACTCTCGTACACCCTCTTAGTCATTCTCCCGCATCCCATACGTTCCACATGGCCGAACCATCTCAAGGAGTTCCTTTTCACACTTTCTAGCACATCTACCTCCACACCACACCTCCCACTTACTTCCTCATTAGTCTGTCTATCCCTCCATGTAACTCCGCTCGCACTTCTCAAGTAACTCATTTCCAGCCCTCGCACTCTTGGTCTGAATCTCTTCACCAACGTCCATAATTCGATTCCGTAAGTCAATGTCAGTATTACCACGCTGTCATGCAAGGACTTCTTCACTTCCATGCTGACCACCCTATTTCCTGTTACTGCTTTCAGCGTTCCTACAACCCTCTTTCCCTGATAACCCTCTCCTGCACTCCTTCGTCCATACTCCCATCTTTACTCGGCACACTGCCCAGATACTTAAATGAGCTGACAATCTCCACAGCCTGACCGTTCAACTTCACCTCACACTCTGTGGCTTCACCCCTTTCAAAGACCATAACCTTGCTCTTCCCCACATTTACCTTCAGATTTCGTTTTTCGCACACTGTTTCAAACATATTTACCATACCCTGCATCTCCCATTCATTATCGCTCATCAGAACTGCATCATCAGCAAACAGCAGTACAGGTAGCTTCGACTCGTTTCCTTCCCTTATCAGCAATACACTCACATTCACTGCTCTTCCTTGTATTTCTTTCATGATTCCATCCATATATACAGTACACAACCACGGGGACATCACACAACCGTGTTAACCAAACATTCAGATCAAAGATCTCGCTCTGCTCATTCTCCACACGTACTGCCGCCTTTGCACCCTCACTACTTTCAGCAACTTGCCATCTACTCCGTATATTCTAAGTACCGGTACTTCCCACATACCTTCTCTATCCGCTCTGTCATAGGCCTTCTTCAAGTCCATAAAGGCAACATTCAGCTTCTTTTGTTTCACCAGATATTTCTTCACAACTCATTTCAGAGTAAATATCTGATCTACACATCCTCTTTCCTTCCTAAAACCGCCCTGCTTGTCACCTATCCATTTGTCCGTTTTCGCTCTCATTCTCTCAATCACTACCCTGCTGTACACCTTCCCTACTACGCTTAGAAGACATATTCCTCGGTGGTTACCACACACACCTCTTTCCCCTTTACAAAGGAGTACAAAGGAGTACAAAGGAGTACAAAGGAAATCAAGCAACAACATATCTAGTGACCCTTCTAGGCTGCTTGTCCTCCAAAACACTGAGGATCAAGTGTCCAAACAGAGGTTTAGAGTGGGTAAGGGAACATTGGAAAGGGAACTACTGCCCTGGAACTAATGTCCGTGGCAGGGCTAGGAAGTTAGTAGGGGACATATGGGTTAGTAACTGAGGGGAGGATCAAATAAAGTTATTCATTTACAAATGCAGTCAGTCGCGGGTTTGATGCGAGATATTTGTCTATGCGGAGTTTAAATGAATCAACGGTGCTGCAGTCTATAACGTCTCGGGGAAGCCCATTCCACAAGTTGACAACTCGATTGAAGAAGAAATTCTTAGATTCGTGTGAGTTAAAAGATTTACCAATAATTTTGCAACCGTTTCCCCGCGTGTAATTAGATTGGTCGATAGTGAAGTACTTACTACAGTTCATATTGTCGATGCCTTTGATGATTTTGAACACTTGAATTAAGTCACCTCTTAATCTGCGCTGGGTTAAAGGAAATAGATTTAATTCTCTAAGACGCTCTTCGTATGGTTTGTTCTGTAGGCTAGGTATCATTTTGGTAACTCTACATTGAACTCGTTCTAGCTTGTTTATGTCTTTTTGGTAATAAGGGCACCAGCATTGAATGCAGTATTCCAGAAGAGGGCGGCCTAAGGAATTGTAAAGGGTTAGGATAACATCTTTGGATTTATGCTCAAATGCCTATGAAGCCAATTATTTTGTTTGCCTTCTTAACAACTTCTGAACATTGTTGACTCGCTTTTAGGTTACTCGATATTGTTACTCCCAGATCGGTTTCTCTGTTTACATTCTTAAGCTGAGTGCCATTCATCGAATAGTTTGCTTTCTCATTTAGGTATCCGATATGTAGTACTTTACATTTATCCGCATTGAAACTCATTTGCCAAATTTGGGCCCAATGTGACAATTTATCTAGATTGTGTTGCATATCCTCAACTTGATCTTTTGAGAGTACGCTATTTGCAATTTTTGTATCGTCAGCAAATTTTGAGATTGTACAGGTGAGACCCTCATCTATGTCGTTGATGTAAATTAGAAAGAGAATTGGTCCTAGTACCGATCCCTGGGGTACCCCGCTACTTACATTGGTCCATTTAGATGCCTTACCGTTTATGACTACTCTTTGCTTTCTGTCGCTGAGCCAATTTTCTATCCATTTCAACACACCGTCTTGTATTCCATGCGCTTTTAGTTTTAGCAGTAAACGTTTGTGGGGAACTTTGTCAAAGGCCTTTTGAAAATCAAGGTATATAATATCTACAGCTTTACTCTCATCGTAGAGGTTGAGGATATCGTGGAAGAAGTCTAAGAGGTTTGTTAAACAGGAACGTTTTTTACGAAAGCCGTGTTGAGTATCTTTAAGTATGTTTTTTTCCTCTAAGTGATTTACGAGTCTGTCTCTTATGACCGTTTCTAGCATTTTACATACAACTGAGGTTAAGCTAATTGGACGATAGTTACTGGGTAGGGATTTGCTGCCTTTTTTGAATATCGGTGTTACGTTGGCTATCTTCCACTGATCAGGCATAGTTCCAGACTGCAAGGATTTATTGAATAGTAATGTCAGTGGTTTGGAGAGCTCATCCTTAGCTTCCTTTAGAACTCTAGGCGAGATTGTATCAGGTCCAGGCGTTTTATTTACCTTGAGTTTATCTAAACAATTCAATACTTCTCTCTCTGTAACGGTGATATTGCTTAGAACATCTGAATTATCAATCTGAATCGGCGATGGTGTAGGGATATCACTGAGGTCTTCTGTTGTAAAAACTGATGCAAAGAAGGTATTGAGGGCATTACTCATTTGTACTTCGTCTTTGGTGTATTCTCCATTGTCATCGACTAACAGTCCAACAGTTGAAGTAACTACTTTTTTCTTTCTGATATAACTATAGAATTCTTTCGGGTTTGTTTTACTTTGATTCGCAATATGTAACTCTAGGGTCTTTTTACTTTGCTTAATTAACTTTTTGGCTTTGCGTCGTAGCTCTACAAATTTCACCCGTTCTTCGTCATTTTGTGAGGATTTTAATCTATCATTAGCAAATTTTTTTAGCAAGCAGGCAGTTTGAAATATCTTTATTCCACCATTTGGGCTTATTATTATGGCCTGGACGCCGTATTTTGGATGGTATGCAGTCTTGCACTGCTTTTAGGTAAGTGGTTTCGAATAACTTCCATGATGTATTTATGTCGTTATTGTTAATTAAGAAGCTCCAGTCAGTTTCTTTAAACATAGCTCTAAGTTTATGAAAGTTTGCTTTCTTGAAATTGGGGACTTTTTCGATGCTACTATTTGGTTCGTTACTAGTAAAGTTTAAAGTGAAAGTTATCGTACGATGGTCGCTGTTACTGAATTCATCACCAACACTCAAATTCTCTATTAATTCTTCTTCTGTTGCAAGTACAATGTCAATAACGTTATTACCACGGGTCGGTGTTCGAACAAATTGATAAAGCGAACTCTCTTGCAAGTTCGTATACAAGTCATGTCCGGAGTGTGAAGTAAGAGTATCGCCCCACTTGGTCACAGGTAAATTAAAGTCGCCAAAAAATACGGTATCTTGTGAGTTACTTACATCTGCAATTTGTTCATAAATTTCTCGGTCAGTTTGCACTGATTGAGCTGGAGGTCTGTATATTAATGCAAGTATTATTTTTGTACCTTTATTATTCTTTATTAGCACAAAAGATGTGTCGACGTTCACAATTTGAGGTTTTGACAAGAGGGTCGGGTTAAGACTTTCTTTGATATAAAATAAAATGCCACCTCCATTTTTATTTATTCGGCTTTTCTCAAACATTACATAACCGGGAAGTGAATACTCTGCTAAAAAATCTCTATCTACTGTATTGAGCCAAGATTCTGTTATACCAATCACATCATAATTTTCATAATTTACCCTTATATAGGGGGAATATTATGCCTGTCTTTGAGTCATCAGGTGCACTCCCCTTCTCCCATGCTAGTTTGCACATTTTCCATACCCATTCGATCACCATCTCACAACCATACTTCAGCATTTCCCCACACACTCCATCTATTCCTGGTGCTTTCCCCAACTTCACTCTTTTAATGGCTTCACACACTTCTGACCTCCTGATCCCCACCTCCCCCTCCACTACTTCTCTTCTTCTCCCTCCCATACCCCATCCAACTATGTTTGCTGGCGCTCCATTCCTTTCATTCAGCAATTCGTTGAAGTACTCCCTCCATCTTTCGACTCTCTCTTGCTTCTTGGCTAGCACTCGCCCATTCTTATCTTTCACACCCTTACTGTTTCCATAGCTAACTTCCCTATCTATCTTGACTTCTTTCCAGAACAGTTTCTTACACTCCCTCCATTTTACACTCAGATTCCTTTCAAATTCCTCATCTACTCTTCTCTTACTTTCCTTCACTACTTTTTTCACCACTCTCTTTTTCTCCACGTACCTCGCTCGTTACAATCTCTCCAAATCTTCATTCCCTACTACCCAACCACTCTCTTTACGCTTTCTTCTTGTCTTCCACTGTTATTTTTACCTTATCTGTCCACCATGCTGTACCCTTCACTCCCCTCCCTCTTCATTCTCATGAGGCGAAGCATTTCTTCTTCAACTGTGTTGTGAATAATTGGAACAGACTACCGTCGAACATTGTAAACTGTAATACTGGCAAAACATTTAAGAACTATCTTGATAAACACATGGCAAATAACCCCCGATTAACACAGTTTCTTTCAGAATAACGCGCAACGAAGTGTCAACGCATACCGCAATGTATATTGATATTCATATATCTGTTCCCTTTCAGAATTGTAGTAATAGAATTAGCTTAGATTACTAATCAACTTCATTTTCTCCCTGTCCTATCCAAATTTCCGTGTCAGTTTTTCCATACTACATGTTTTTTTCCTATCTGTTTCCATGCCAGCACTAGCTGGAGGGAGTGGTGGGTGGGGAGGAGCCTTTTTCTTTGCTATCCTTTTCTCTACCTCGTAGTTTTAGATATCCAAATTGCCCCGTAAGGACCAATCGTTCTGATGCAGTTTGTTCTCCTTTGTATACTCCACACACCTCCTCACATGCTGCACTGATCTCTTCTTTAAACACTTTGCTCATCTCCTCCACTTCCTCCATACCTTCCAGGTCAAACCTACCTAGTTGTCTTTCTACTTCTCTCCTGAATTCTTTCTTGATTTCCTCCTCCTGCAACCTCTCCACCCTACTCGCCATTCCACCTTCCTCTCGCTTCCCTCCAGCTCTCCTCACCCACTTTTGTTGTATCCTAATTTTAAATACTACTACATAATGGTCAGACAGACCACCTCCAATACCCATATACACCCTAGCATCAAGCACAAATTTATTCATTCGTTCATCCACACATATATAATCAATCAGTGCCTTTCGTTCCACCACTGTCTTATCCTTCTTCCTCCACACCACTTTCCATGTGTACCTGTGTATCATTCTGTGTCAGAAGAAGGTGAGCACTACCATTCCCGTTCACCTTTGACGGTACATCCCACCCTCCCACCACTCCATCAACTTTCTTATCACCCACCTTCCCATTCATATTCCCAATCAGCAATATTCTTTCGCTCTTGCCAAACTTATCCAGGCACGCCCCAACATTCACCAAGAACAGGGGCGACGATCGAGGACCGAGAACTACCAGGGACGACGATCGAGGACAGCGAGAACGTAGGACCACCAGAGACAATGATCGGGGACGGAGAACCACTAGGAACAATGATCGAGGACACCGAGGACCGAGGACAACCAGGAACGAGGATAGAGGACTGAGGGCAGACAGGTACATAAATGTAGATCCGAGCAGAACCAATAATTTGAATAAAAAGCATTCCGTGAATTCCAAATGCAAAACTTTGAATGTTTCCTATGCAAACGCTCGTAGCATATGCAATACATTTTCAGATTTAGAGGACCTAGTGTTTACGGAAAATTACGATGTTATTGGCATAACAGAATCTTGGCTCAATACAGAAGACAGAGACTTTTCAGCAGAGTATTCACTTCCCGGTTATGTAATATTTGAGAAAAGCCGAATTAATAGAAATGGAGGTGGAGTTTTATTTTTTATCAAAGAAAGTCTTAACCCGACCCTCTTGTCAAAACCTCAAATTGTGAACGTCGACACATCCTTTTTGCTAATAAAGAATAATAAAGGTACAAAAATAATACTTGCACTAATATACAGACCTCCAGCTCAATCAGTGAAAACTGACAGAGAAATTTATGAGCAAATTGCAGACTTAAGTAACTCGCAAGATACCGCAATTTTTGGCCACTTCAATTTACCTGTGACCAAGTGGTGAGATAGTATTACTTCACACTCTGGACAAGACCTGTATGCAAACTTGCAAGAGAGTTCGCTATATTAATTTGTTATATCTCCAACTCGTGGAAATAATGTCCTTGACCTTGTACTTTCAACAAAAGAAGAATTGATAGAGAATTTGAATGTCGGTGATGAACTCAGTAACAGCGACCATCGTACGATAACTTTCAGTTTAAAGTTTACCAGTAACGAACCAAATAGCAGCATTGAGAAAGTCCCTAATTTAAAGCAAGCAAACTTTCGCAAACTTAGAGCAATGTTTAAAGAAACTGACTGGAGCTTTTTAATTAACAATAACGACATAAATACATCTTGGGAATCATTCGCAAACACTTACCTAAAAACAGTACAAGACTGCATGCCATCGAAAATACGACGTACAGGCCATAATGATAAGCCCAAATGGTGGAATAAAGATATTTCAAACTCTCTGCTTGCTAAAAAGTTTGCTAATGATAGATTATATTCCTCACAAAATTACGAAGAAAGGGTGACATTTGTAGAACTACGACGCAAAGCCAAAAGGTTAATTAAGCAAAGTAAAAAGACCCTGGAGTTACATGTTTGCGAATTAAAGTAAATCAAACCCAAAATAAATTCTATAGTTATGTCAGAAAGAAGAGAGTAGTTACTTCAACTGTACGACCATTAGTCGGTGAAAATGGAGAATATACCAACGACGAAGTACAAATGAGTAATGCCCTCAATAACTTCTTTGCATCAGTTTTTACAACAGAAGACCTCATTGATATCCCTACAGCATCGCCGATTCAGATAGATAATTCTGATGTTCTAAGCAATATCACCATTACAGAGAGAGATGTATTGAAATGTTTAGACAACTCAAGGTAAATCAAATGCCCGGACCTGATACAATCTCACCTAGAGTTCTAAAGGAAGCTAAGGATGAGCTCTCCAAACCACTGACATTGCTATTCAATAAATCCTTGCACTCTGTAACTATGCCTGATCAGTGGAAACTAGCTAACGTAACACCGATTTTTAAAAAAAGGCAGCAAATCCCTACCCAGTAACTATCGTCCAATTAGCTTAACCTCAGTTGTATGTAAAATGCTAGAAACGCTCATAAGAGACATACTCGTAAATCACTTACAGGAAAATAACATACTTAAAGATACTCAACACGGCTTTCGTAGCAAACGTTCCTGTTTAACAAAGCTCTTAGACTTCTTCCACGATATCCTCAACCTCTATGATGAGAGTAAAGCTGTAGATATTATATACCTTGATTTTCAAAAGGCCTTTGACAAAGTTCCACACAAACGTTTACTGCTAAAACTATAAGCGCATGGAATACAAGACGGTGGGTTGAAATGGATAGAAAATTGGCTCCGCGACAGACAGCAAAGAGTAGTCTTAACGGTAAGGCATCTAAATGGACCAATGTAAGTAGCAGGGTACTCCAGGGATCGGTACTAGGACCAATTCTCTTTCTAATTTACATCAACGACATAGATGAGGGTCTCACCTGTACAATCTCAAAATTTGCTGACGATACAAACATTGCAAATAGCGTACTCTCAAAAGAACAAGTTGACGATATGCAACACAATCTAGATAAGTTGTCACATTGGGCCCAAATTTGGCAAATGAGTTTCTATGCAGATAAATGTAAAGTACTACATATTGGATACCAAAATGAGAAAGCAAACTATTCGATGAATGGCACTCAGCTTAATAATGTAAACAGAGAAATCGATCTGGGGGTAACAATATCGAGTAACCTAAAAGCGAGTCAACAATGTTCAGAAGTTGTTAAGAAAGCAAACAAAATAATTGGCTTTATAGGCAGGTCATTTGAGCATAAATCCAAAGAAGTTATCCTATCCCTTTACAATTCCTTAGTCCGCCCTCTTCTGGAATACTGTGTTCAATCCTGGTGCCCTTAATACCAAAAAGATATAGACAAGCTAGAACGAGTTCAACGTAGATTTACCGAAATGATACCTAGCCTAAAGAACAAACCATACGAGGAGCGTCTTAGAGAATTAAATCTATTTCCTTTAACCCAGTGCAGATTAAGATGTGACTTAATTCAAGTGTTCAAAATCATCAAAGGCTTCGACAAAACGAACTGTAGTAAGTACTTCACTATCGACCAATCTAATTACACGCGGGGAAACGGTTACAAAATTATAGGTAAATCTTTTAACTCGCATGAATCTAAGAATTTCTTCTTCAATCGAGTTGTCAACTTGTGGAATGGGCTTCCCCGAGACATTATAGACTGCAGCACCGTTGATTCATTTAAACTTCGCCTAGACAAATATCTTGCATCAAACCCGCAACTGACTGCGTTTGTAAATGAATAACTTTATTTTAGCCCCCCCTCAGTTACTAACCCATCTGTCCCCTACTAACTTCCTAATCCTGCCACGGACATTAGTTCCAGGGCAGTAGTTCCCTTTCCAATGTTTCCTTACCAATTCCAAACCACTGTTTGGACAATTGATCCTCAGTGTTTTGGAGGACAAGCAGCCTAGAAGGGTCACCAGATCTGTTGTTGCTTGATTTCCTTTGTAGTCCTTTGTGCTAACTCCTCTTTCTCTCTTACAGGTGAATCCTCTGTCGGAGCATAGACTCACACAACCACCCACGTTTGTATTCCTACTTTCATTCTCACCCACACAATCCTTGAACCCACAGACCCATAGGATCTTACACACTCTTTCCATTTGTTACTGGAGTGAGTGAGGTAACAGCGAGAAAAGGTGTGGTAACAGATAACACACCTTCTCTCCCTGTTCCCTCACTCACTCCAGCACACACACCCATTCCACAATCCCAGTGTCTCACATCTCTACCCCTCCATTTGGTCTCAGTCATACCACATACATCCAGCTTAGCTTTCACTAACACTTCCAGGACCTCTCTCTCTCTCATTTGTGTCATCATTCACGTCTCTCACATTCCAAGTCGCTATTCTAGGACTGTCCATGGTAGGTCAGGGCTCGTCAACATTAGGTCCATCCACATCCGAGGCTGTTCGTTCGTTAATCGTTGCTTTAAGTATTTTTCACGTGTGGTGGGTCGCAAGCCCACCGACCAACCCACTTTAGTCGCCTCTTACGACAGACACGCAGGAGGCACGTGGGGCATATTCTATTCCTTTACCCCCAGGGGGTATATAAATTGAATGAATATTTATGTAGGAATGGACTGGGGTTCTCGAAGAGTGTCTCTAGTCCTGACGCTATTCTTGGCTTACAGTGTGCTGGCTTAATAATCCAGAAGGGTTGATAGCCGCTGAAGTCCTATTTTAATCAACTAATATGTAAATGTGTGAACTGTATGGAACTCCACAACATGTTTGTATTATATGGTGAAAGAGGGGGGTTATTGTTGTGGAAGAAATGGGTTGGAGGAGAAGGAAGTTTCTTGAGAAGAGAAGAGTAGGAATGAGAGTTTTATTTATTAATTATTGATGCTATCATAACAGTTTCGATCCCCTCATATTTGTTTGTATATTCCTAGCTTCCTTTTCGCCTCGTTTTTTCTCTCCTGCCTAACATCTGCTTGACTGTGTGTTTATGAGTGATAGTAAAACTACTGTGTTCATGCATGTGAGTAAATGCATCTGTTTGTCTATTCATTATTTCAGTAAAAAAATACTTAATCGAGTAATACATATTTTTTCTCGAATGTCCCTCTACTTCTGGAGAGAGGACAAACATGGTAATGTAGTTTTGCTACCTGGCTAAGTTGTGCCTTTGTTGTTGTGTTTTACAGTCGTCATGATATGCCATTCATCTTGTTATATTTTGAACTGGACAGAACGGATGTTTTCTTTTATTATTTACAGCGATTTTGCTGTGGCTTCTTCCATTATAGTAATATTTAAAATATAGGATGGCTACATACAATACTATTTAATGGCAATAAGATTCATACACTGAACGATGTATCCTATATGTATTGGATATGTATAGCAAATAGTTATGAGCAGGTGTTGGTTGACGAACAATAGACGCTACTTCCAGAAAGTTAATGCCACGGAGAGATAGTTAGAAGTATAAGCGAATCCGAAAAAGACAAACAACACACATGGGTGTGCAATATATAGTGTTACGTAATTAAATTAATATAATTTTTGTTTTATTGTGTTTATCTATTTTAGAGTTGTGTAGGGTGTTTTAATGTTTGATCATAGTAGGACATGCATATATACCCATTAACAACAATCTAAAAACACGCCCCCCCCACTAACGAACAATTACTGTATTTGGTCATAACCGTTTGCCGTGGGATACAAAATATGTTTAAGGTGGGGCCAAGGCCACCCCTCAACCCCTCCAGGACTCATTGAAATCCTCATATATTTTAACAGTTGGGGGCAAAAACCAAATTTTCCCCAACGCGAGCCGCCGAGGCTACACTCGTGGAGGATGTAAACAAACCCACCCGCCTCTTTCAAGGTAGGCAATATAGATTATTATTTTTTTTTTTAAAGGATCAGCAATTAATGTTTACGCTCATTTAGACACATATAGGAATGAAATATATGGTATAAGAAACCTGTAGACTATGATAACATCGATGTCTGAATCTAATTACATAAACTTTATATTGTCCTCATTGGTTGAGTATAGTGTAGTGGTTATCAAGCCATGGGTATTGACAGTTGCACTATTGTTGGTTTTATTTCAGCTGACGGTAAACATAACCCCCTACCAACTGGTTTCTAGATATTTCATGGAAAAGTAACTACCAAGTATCTCAACATATTAATGCCAGGATTTTTTAATTATCATCATATTTCGCTACAACATCTTGGCATTAACTGAGTAATCAATCAAGATGAGGACATGACAATTTGCCGATAGCTGAAAATAGACTGTAGGTCGTCGATATTCTGCAATAACGCACATACACACCTTCTTCTTTCTATTTCTTGTATATATATATATATATATATATATATATATATATATATATACTGTATATGCCAATAATATAGACAAAAGTATTTGTAGGGTTATCAAAACTGTCACGAACATATGCAACAGATACAAGAAGTTCAACCACTCTGTACGAGCATGTATGTTCAGTTGAATAAAACACAAAAATACAGCTCCTAAAAAGCCCAACACACTCACAGCTTCCCTCACATTAATCCGTTTTTCCATGATGCCATAGTCAGTAATAGAGGACCAACTAGAAAGGAACGTCAGGCGGAACATTATTGCGTTTTATAACATGTTTACTTCACTGGCCTACATTGGTCATCAAGACATTATCAGAGAGAGAGAGAAATTGTGTGTGTGTGCGTGTGTACGTAAAATCTTGTCATATCGAGGGAAATGCAGATTGAGTAGATTAAGAAAAAGCAAAACTGAAACAAACGGTAAAGGGTACATTTATGACCGACAGTGATTTCAGCATCTAATTTATGATCGTGTTTTTCCTTCATATACAGTGTTTTCTTGTAGTGATGAGTAACTGAAATTAGTATGTACCCATTATCTAGGAAAAGAGGATGTGTAAAAGTGAAATAAATAGTTTTCCACGGATTCAAGATGACTGCCTTTCTTGCTTCCAACCATATGTAATGAAGAATAATGAATCTAATGAAAAATAATGTATTTTGCGGCGGCAATGACATATTGTACGGTGACTAATTACTATAAGACAAAGCTATAGATAATTATATCCCATAAGTGACCTAAAATATTATTGTCCGAATAATAATTTTGTTTTTGAACATTATAAGGATTACTGCGAATTCTAAAAGCCTATTATTTTTATCACCGATAATAACATGAAATCAAATAATATACGAATGCGAGTAGGCTTTGCAAGAGCTGAAATTAATAACTTATGCTGTCTCAAATATACAATAGCCAGATTAACGCTCAAAGAGCGGGTGGTGGAGTATATTTCACTGTGCCGCCCAGCGTTTGTTTTTTTACCATAAATGGGGTTGTCTCCGTGCTCTTTTTCATGCATAAACAAGACCCAGAGCGTAATACAAGTATGTATCCCTGAAAGGGCGTAAATTGAGCTTTCCAATGACACCCGAACCATCCTTTTACAATCACTGGTTGTCTTGCAACGATCGTGCAACCGAAGGGCAAAATCGATAAAATACATTTCTTTATATAATTACGTATGTAGCGAGGGAGTGAGAGTGGATGTAAGTAGAGTACATCTTAGTTGGTCCACGGCGGCCGTGGCGAGCGGTCATGAGGTAACCCATGCTCCTCCCGTCACTCTTCTCTCTCTCAGAGCCAATATTGCGCCAAAATTGCACTCGGATTTAAGTCGGGCCCCGCCACATAGTCCAAATTTTTCGATACGGACTTAAGTCGGGCCCCGATAGACAAGGGTTAATGCGCAGATAGTACACCAAACCACACCAAACCACAGCAAAAGGTCACACAAGGACACACAACATTGTCACTCTAATTCCGAGAGATTGTCATTCTAGCCTTAGGGCTTAGACTGTCCAAATAGTCCTGTCTTTAATAGATAGCCGGAATGGAATGGAATGAAAATGTATATCGCGTCATCGAACTGAAAGAGTTGAACAATTCTCCCTACCAATAAATGCCTACAGTGGCCGATAGAGGTGCTGAACGCAATGTTTACCGCGGTTCATTGTGGGAAATTGGCGACATCGCGGACCTATCCACACTCCCTCTCCTTCAACAATTATTTATTATAAGCAGTTAGTCAAAATGTCCGTAGCTGATACATACTTTGGTCTACCACTACCACTTTGTCTAACACTAACACTTTTTCCACAGCTACCACGTTATCCACCAATAACACTTTATCAAAACTACCACTCTATCCACTACTACCATTTTATCCACCACTATCACTGTATCTACTACAACCACTTTATCGGGACTTCGGTGAGACTTTTTCTATTGCGCTAGACATATCGAAAGCCTTCGATAGAGTCTGGCATAAATCTTTAATTTCTAAACTACCCTCCTTCGGTTTCTATCCCTCCATCTGTGCCTTTGTCTCTAATTTCCTTTCCGGCCGTTCCATAGCCGCGGTTGTGGACGGCCATTGTTCACTTCCTCACCCTATAAACTCTGGTGTTCCTCAGGGCTCTGTCCTATCGCCTATTCTCTTTCTAATTTTTATAAATGATCTCCTTAACTGTACCTTAATTCCCATCCATTCATACGCAGACAACTCAACCTTACACTACTCCATTAGTTTTTCAGAACGCCCCAGCCAGCAATCCCTCAACGACAAACGTAATGAAGCCATAGAACTCTTAAATTCTGATCTAAATATTATTTCCAATTGGGGCAGGGAAAACCTTGTTAACTTTAATGCTTCCAAAACCCAATTTCTCCATCTGTCTACCCGTAAGGATCTCCCAGCGGACTATCCCTTATTCTTCAACAATACAAAAATCAACCCTTCATCTTCTCTCAATATTCTTGGTGTCTCTTTTTCTTCTGCTCTCATTTGGAAGGACCATATTACCAGTCTTGCTAAGGCAGCCTCCCAGAAGTTGGGTGTGCTCAACCGCCTTAGGGGGTTCTTTTCCCCTGCACAGCTTCTTGCTCTGTACAGGGGCATAGTGCACCCTTGTATTGAGTATTGTTCACATGTGTGGGGAGGTTCCTCTCACACCGCTCTTCTAGACAAAGTTGAAAGGAAGGCCTTTCGTATCATTAACTCCCGTCCACTCACCAACTCTCTGCAATCTCTCTCTCTCTCCGCCGCAATGTTGCATCTCTCTCGCTATTCTATCGCTACTATAATAATCAGTGTTCCTCAGAGTTATCCCAGTGCATACCACCTCCTTTACGTAGGGCACGTGGTACCCGTCTTGCAACTCAATCCCACCCCTACTCTGTGCAACTCTCCAACCCAAGAGTGAAACGTTACTCTCAAACTTTCTTCTACTCAACAGCTGAGCTCTGGAACTCTCTCCCAGAATCAGTCTTTCCCTCTTCCTATGACTTAAATTGCTTCAAACTCCGTGTGTCCAGGCATTTTGGCTCGAACGTCCCTTGAGTTTGGCCCTGTCACTCTTTCAACTATGGGGGAGGCACTCGCTATAGGAAGTTATGCCTTTTTCCTCCCTCAATCACATAGAAAAAAAAACAAAAACAAAAAAAAGTACATTAGATACGTTACCCTTCTCCTAGTAGTATATATATCATTTCTGCTTACTATTGGAGTATTGCTAGAAAATAGCATAATCACTACCTTAACAAGACTAAATTCGGTACTGCGTTAACTTCGTCTGCAGTCCCAAGAAAAATAACATAGAAATAACTTTAACCATCTCTACAGTCCTAATATTTGGATTCAAGAACCATGGATAAGTTTGTTAGTAATTTGTATACTATTGCTAATAGAGATATACTAGTAACTAATGATTTATAGCGCAGGTGGCGACTTAGTTTTATTTTCAGTCTAAGAAACGTGTCATACACTATATTTCCATATTTCACGTAGCAAAAATATTAAGTATATTTGGATGAAAATTATCGACAGGAGAGTTAAGCGTGCTAAATTTAGTGGCAGAATGGATATAGATTGTCACTACTGATGAAAGGGAACTCCTGGGCAAAGCTTATTGCTTTGTTTCGTGCCAGTCTCGTGAATGGGATCCTTAATTCTGCCTCAAACATTTCGAACCTTTCTTTGATTTAACCAATTTTCTATTAATTTGTTTAACTAGTACACTCTAAAATCTTAATAATACCCTGACGATTGGACCATTCAAGGCTAGCTCCGACCAAATCGAAATTACCAATGCGAATAGTCAAATGTGCCGAATATTCTATTTGGGGGTGCACAGACGTGACACATAAATATCTTTAGACTTAAGTGTATCCTTAACCCTAATTGCTGATGCATCTGAGATATAAATGAACCATTGCACTGCATCAATTTGGCTCAGCTTAGATTGATATCGGTGCATATCTACTATGGTTCACGATCGGACAACTTAGTATTGGTATTGGGTTAAAGGAGACCGGACAAAAGTAACTGGTACATTTCTATATCATAGGCTTGAAAATGGGAACATTGATTAAGGGAAAGCACCGATTCCGTAGGTGCATGAAGGAAATGTTTTTAAATATTTCATCAGTGTCAGAATTGTTTATGAAAGTATGCACAATCGCGGTAATTTACGCCGATACATTTTCGAAGCTGTCTCGTGTTGAAATTAATCTTATCAAATATTTATCTGTTCTTCGCTCATCAAAGGTTCGGTCATAGAGTACAGATGACCTAGAGGCACAAGCGTGACGTGTCACACGGTTATTTTGCCGCGCGTCCTAGGGATTTGGTGGCAGCACTATTGTATGGTATAACAACCAAAGCACCTCAGTGGCTTGTCCTTATTATAGATAGTCTGTGCGCCGCACGTGCCTGCCAGCTGGCTTGCTGCAGTGTTACCAAAGTTAAGGGAATATCCGCAAAGCAAAACGAGGGAGCAATAGATTATAGAGGGAAGAGTTAATAAATGTTGGTAAAAACACTTGCAAATTATTGAATATAAATTAGATATATATAAGCAAGGTGAAAACATTAAGTGTACATATAGGCCTACACTATAAAACATACTCATAATATATGATGCAAGCTGTATACCTTCAAACAACACAACAACATTAAAATATAATTTTGAATATATATTATTATGTTACATGTTATGTAGATGTTAATTTGTAAAGTAGCACTATAACTGGACATTTACAGTATACTTATGACATCTAGGGATATTTTGTCCCACCATTGACGTTGGCAACTCCCGAGTCTCACATCAACAATGGCGGGTGTTGGAGGTGGAGGAGGTCTGCTTGTGCACCTCATAATTACGAAAATTACACGATGACTGTCCTTTACGTAGCCTCTACTTATGTCTATTTAACTATGTCATGTCTGCAGAGTCTCTGGATACCGTTCAATTGAGTATTTATAGCGTTATTAGTACAAGATAGGGATTATTACGAATTAAAGGGACCAAGGATAGTCGATATAATGTCTTTCTAGGGACCCTCCCCTCCCATTGTCATTGTGCTGCCATCTCTCGAACGGCGGATCCCTATTTACAGATTTGTGGCGTCTTCTTTGGCCTCTAGGTCATTATGTACTCTATGGGTTCGGTTAATCAGTTCAATGCTTCAAAATGTATCAGAATATATAATTGCGACTGCATAGTCAACAACATGAATGGAGACGCATCCGTTTGAATCAGTATCGAACTTAAACGTGACCATAAAATGCTCTCGGGAATAGTGTGATGATCCCGACAGTTTTGAGTCCAATTCGGTATTTGAATTTGGCGGTATTGTATAGCAAGTACGATTTCGGCTGGTTCTTTATGTACTATAGTTTATTAATTTAGTATTAAGTGTAGGTTAAATATCAACTGTAATGCATAAATATTTACATCAGCTCTAGATGTATCATGAAACCAAATCATAGGTTATAATTATTATGAGTCGGCAGTCATTATGTAACTTCGCCAAGCGATAGGACGCCGGCGGTTAGTCTCTCAAAATCAACCATACGATCAACAGCTTCCCCCCCCAGGCCCTGACTCAACCTATAGTTTGCCATGTGCTACCGCTATTAGTCTATATCAACAGTCCTACATCACCAGTCCTCCTAGCTAAGCTCATTATGTATCGATATTGTATTATGTGAACATTCCTACATGTCATGCATAATATGCATGACAATGAGGACATTCGGTCCTCTACACACGGCTAATTCATATTATGAATTAGCCGTGTGTAGAGGACCGAATTTCCACCCATTGCATTCTCCATATTGGTAATTCTTATTTAACTATTTGTTGGGATGATTTCATGTACCAGTAATTAAGCAATTTAACCTATCTATCTAAATTCCCTACAAATATATGGTCCTTCGTGCTCTAGTACTTTAAATTTACCGTAATAGTGCTTTGTTTACTTCCACTTCACTTGGTGTTACAAATGGCTGCCGCGCTAGGAGTTGGGCAGACTGCCCTTGCATACTTATAGCAGCCTAGCTTTTTCCCTCGAGAGTTTTTTTCGGTGGCGCCCCGTTACTGTTATTTTGGGGGAGCTAGTTTCCCACTTTTTTCGGAGTGGTGCTGCTTCCCTTGTTTGGGGGTTTGCTAGGCTAGGTATGTGTGTGAGGGTGTCTCAGTTTGCTACAATTTCTCGCAGTTTTTTAGTTAGGCCTACTGAGTGTCTGTGGTTGTTTTGATGACACTGTTGGTAGTTACTTGGTGTCTTTTTGTTTAACCTTTAGGCCTTATGAGACTCTTTTACTTTGCCGGAGGGGAGGGTTCTCATGTGACTCATTTAATTAAATTGTATAGCCTAGTTGCCTAGTTACGGTCTCTGTTGATTCCTAAGCGATTGACAGCCAGTAGCCAGACCATGATTGTAGCATGGGCAGCTGGGCTAGGCCTAATATATTCTACTAGTCAGTTCTTGTCATTTACCCTTTTTTCTCTAGCCCTAGTTTTGTTTCTGCTCTTTGTCTATCAAGGTTCAATTAATTCATCCTACTGCAGCTAGTAATGACAGTTTCCAAATTGGGAGTGGCAATGCTATTGCCACATAATTTAAATTAATTTGTGTAACTAGTTAGCTTTGTAGTTTAGAGAGTTGATAGCCTAGATTAAGACCTTAACGATGACAGATTTAAAGAAACTTAAGATTCTAAAGGGAGGGATGAAGGGAAGTTTGAATGAATGTTTAAGAGATCTTGATGATTTTCTAGAAAGTGCCTCGGCTGATCAGATAAAGGGCAAGAATACTACTGTAACTAAATCGCTAGCCACCTTTGATAGTTATGCTCAGCAGGTATATGGTTTGTTGTCAAGTCCTGAAGATGTGGAAGAAGAAATGTCAGCAGATCTGGAGTATATTGAAGATATTCATACAGCCTTAGCCAGATTAGCTTCAACTCAAGAATCACACCCTATTACCGATACCGGTACTCCAAAAGCAACTGGTTTTAACCTTCCAAAGCTTACTTTGCCTACCTTTTCCGGGGATCCAACTACCTGGACTGGATTTTGGGATATATTTGAGTGTTCCGTTCATCGGAATAAGACCCTTACATCCATCCAAAGGTTTACTTATCTCTGTGGACAGTTGAAAGGGGAGGCATTGAAGCTAATGGAGGGGTACAAGCTAGAAGCAACAAGCTATGAGTCTGCAGTGGAGCTATTGAAAAGAACTTATGGGAGAGAGGAAGTAATAAAGACAGCATTAATAACAAAATTCTTCGCTCTAGATCCTCCATCGTGTGATGTGACCGAGTTAAAGGAATACTATGCCTCTTTTGAGAGCCTCCTCCGGTCAATGGAGACGATGGCCATCACGAAGGAGGAAATCTACAGTGTAAACATCTTGAGCAAGGTACCCTCTCCCCTTAACACCTTACGAGCGGCCTATGCGGTTTATTTATATGTACCGCCCAGCGGGGTGTTTTTAGCCAAAATAGGGCTGTTTACGTGATCATTTTCATGCCTAAATAAGACCCAGAACGTAAAACAAGTACCTATCCCTGAAAGGGCATAAACAGAGCTTTCGAATGACACCATAACGATCCTTTTATGATGGCTAGTTTTCTTGCAATAACCGTGCAACGCGAGTGCAAAAAGCATGTAATTCGGTACTTTCCCCATATAATTCAGTATGTAGCGAGTGAGAGAGGGAGGAGGGAGCTGAGATTTGTGTCAGTAGGTTCGCCGCGGTGGTCTGGAGCAGTCATACGCTCGCTAGTCTCCTGCCACCACTTGTCTCTCTCTCTCAGCAACATTACGTGCTGAAATTGCCACTCGACCTATGTCGAGCGCCGCCACATAGTCCAGCTTTATTTAACTCGACTTATGTGGTGAGCCGCTAATTAAGGGTTAAGGAAATAATTAGAAGGCAACTAAGCGACACTCCACTGGACTTGGAAACGTTGGTGCGGAAATTCCAGACCGAAGTCTTCAATATGGAGAGTACTGGACACTACCGACAAGTGGAGATGTCGCTATCCACTGCGGCTTTCCCGGTACAGACATCTCCTAAACAGAAGAGGATGATCACATCAGGTTGCAAGTTGTGTAGTGTACGCGGTCATCCATGGTACCAATGTCCTAAGTATCCTAAGGCTACACAGAAAATTGGCAAGGCTAAATCACTTCATTTATGTACCAGTTGTCTGGCAAGAGACCACTTCAACAGTACTTGCACCAATTCCTACATCAAACCCTGTAAGTATTGCAAGGGGAAACATTGGTTTTCCCTTTGTACCCAGTCTGATCGGCACGATGGCAAAGAAAAACAGAGTCACTTGATAAAAATAAAAGCGAGAGTAACAAAGTATCTGTTATGTCCATTGCTTCTAGAGAGTGTCAAATGCTTCCTACTATAATGCTGCCAGTGGTGGGAAGTAATGATAAGCATATAATGACGTGAACCTTACTCGACCAGTGCTCACAGAGGTCATTCGTTCTGCGGTCATCATTGCCACAGCTCAAGTGTACCAGCAAGGTTCAAGAGAATTTGCGTCTCCATGGTTTCACTGGTGAAGTACATACCAGTGACTACGAAATAGTGGAGATTTCATGTCTATAGAAGGAAGGTATGTCCCATCAAGGCTGTTGTGGTCTACAAACTTCCTAGTTTCTATGTGGCATCAGAGATTCAACCACAATTGAAATATCTCAGAAGCAAGGGTTTTAAACTGGCTGATGATCAACTCTCTGCTAACAATGGAATTATGCTACTGGTCGGAGCTGATTATTACTACGAACTGGTTCACCCTGGATATCGTCGGATAGATAAGCTGATATTGCTCCCCACGATACAAGGATATGCCATTTCCGGATCCTATGCCACTTCATCTCAAGACACAAAGGTGGAGGTAGTTACGGTCCTTAAAGTAGCAGTAAGCCCCATAGACAAATACGTTAGGTCTTCTGTACCTGATAATCCATGCACTGATATAGATAAGCTATGAGACTTAGATAATATTGGAATTGAACCACATGAACTTGATCGGGAGTCCAAGCTAGCATTGAGCTCGTACGAAGATACTGTAACGTATGACTCTGGCAGGGGTCAGTATATGGTAATGCTCCCTTGGAATGACAATAGGAGTAAATTACCTACAAATTTCCATCTAGCACTTGGTAGATTACGTGGCCTTCAGAAGCAGTTTGTCAAGGATCCAAATTATTGCGACACTTATGCGGCAGTACTAGAAGATCAAGTAGATGGTTTTGTTGAGAGAGTATATCCTGGTGAGTATGGGGATAACATTCATTACCTTGCTCACCATGGGATAAAAAAGGACAGTTCCACCACTCCTGTTCGTATTGATTATGACTGCTCAGCTAAATCCAGTGATCGCTCCTATAGCCTGAATGATTGTATGTAGGCTACATGGGTCCATCCCTGGTCTCTGATCTCGCGCAAATTATGTTATGCTTCAGATGTCATAAATTTGCATGGGTCGCCGATATTGAGAAGGCCTTCCTGATGCTTCAACTCCATCGTGAAGACAGGGACTCGACAAGATTTTTATGGCCATGGGACCCAATGGATCTAGATTCAGAGTATCTGGTCTACAGATTCAGAGTCGTCTTATTCGGAGCGACCTGTTCCCAGTTCCTTCTCAACGCTACTATATTGCGACATCTTGAGGAGGCTGGACTAGATCCTGACTTCAAGAATGAGATCAAGCGGTGATCTATGTGGACAATCTTCAAGACACTGGAGACGATGAAGATTTATTGTTCAAGAGATGCTGGGAGATCCGAGATATATTTGCCAAGGCTCATGTATACTTGAGAGAATGGGCCACTAATAGTGATCAATTTGCTTCTGACGGTGTAGCAACTGAGAATAGTGAGGTGAAGTTTTTAGGCCACAAATGGGACACTACCACAGATTGTATTTCCTTCTGTCACACACCATGCGACAGTGAGATTATGACCAAGTGCAACTGCTTAAGCTTGTCGGCGAGGTTGTTTGATCCCCTAGGATATTTGATGCCTGTAACTATTCGTGCTCGTATGATTTTACAGCAACTGTGGCGGCTAAAACTAGATTGGGACACGCCACTCTCGACTGAGTTGCAAGATACTTGGCGGTTAATTCGGTCGGACCTTTCCACATGTTGCAAGGTCCAACTTGATCGTCAGGTTATTAGTGGTCAATGGGTGGATCTACATGCCTTTGCTGATGCCAGTAATAGTGCGTACAGTACTGCCATATAATTATGCAATGGTAGTGAAGCGAAACTAGCTCTAGCAAAGGCCAAAGTAGCCCCTATTAAGAAGATTACAGTTCCTAAATTGGAACTAACTGCATTGCTTCTGTTGGCTCGTCTAATAAAGTTTACACTGGATGCTTATAGAGACATACTACAGATTAATGACGTCTATGTCTGGAGCGACAGTCAAATAGCGCTTTCATGGGTACACAGCCAGAAAGTGTTACCTGTTTATGTTTCAAATCGCACTGATGAGATACATAACTTAGTTCCTACGGCTAAATTTCGCTATGTGAGCACCAAGGATAACCCCGGTGACATCATTTCCCGGGGGATCTCGGCGCATCAGTTTATGTCATCCTCTATTTGGTGGCAAGGACCTACATGGCTTACATCTCCAACTGAGTGGCCTCAGAATTTCAGGGAATGCATATCTGATCCATCAAGTCGGCCCCAAGATGATGTGTTAAGTAGTTCGACTGTGAGTACTACACATCAGGATAACAAGTTGGTAGAGTGGGAACGTTACGGCAGCTACGATCAAGTAATACGGATATTTGCATGGATATACCGTTTCATTAACAATATGAGAAGTCGGGCTAACGGTTCTTTCCTTAGTGAAGATTCGAAGCATATCAGACTCCATGAATTGAGATCAGCAGAAACGAAAATAATATGTTTAGTACAAAGGGAATCTTATCCTACTGAACATGAAATACTGAACAAGGAGTCAAAGGCCAAACCCTCAAACTTAATGAGGCAGCTAGGATTATATATGGAAGGAAGCATAATTAAGTGTAGAGGCAGGATCCAGAAGGCGAACATTATTGATTCTGCGAAATATCCTGTTCTCCTTAGCTCCTCTCATTTGATTACCAAACTGTTGATTTGCAAATGCCATGGGATCTGCCTACATTTTGGTGTAAATTATGTTCTGGCTTATATGCGACAACGTTGGTGGATCCCTAAGATGCGACAAGCGATTAAGGGGATCCACAATAGCTGTACTATCTGTAAAAGATTACAGGGTAAGCCTTACTCCCCAGTTGCTACCTCCTTTACCTGAGTTCAGGGTACAAAGGACTGAACCATTTCAGGTAACTGGATAGACTATACGGGAGCGATTCAAATTAGGGATCGCCCAGTAATATTGCTAAGGTATATGCCGTACTCTTCACATGTGCAGTAACCAGAGCGATTCACATTGAATTGATTGACGACTTATCCAGTGAGGGGTTTTTACATACTCTAAGGCGCTTTGCAGGTCGCAACGGTTTCCCTCAAATGATTCTGAACGATAATGCGACTTGTTTTATCGGGGCATCCAAATTTCTCAAGGATATAATGGATGACCCGCAGGTTGTGTCTACCCTCACTGCAAAGAGTTGTCAATAGAAATTTATACCAGCACGTGCACCATGATTCGGGGCGATTTTGGAGAGGACAATAGGAATTGTCAAGTCTGCCATGAAGAAGGTATTAGGGAGGGCCCTGGTCAACAAAAGGGAGTTGCAAACAGTCTTGACAGAGATTGAGATGTCAGTCAACGACAGGCCCTTGACCTATACCTCGGCAGATCTTGATGATCTTTTACCCATTACGCCTTCCATGCTAACACGTGGACGAAATCTTAATCCCTTTCCTAGGTCGTCAGTAACCAATGAGGATATACAAGACCCTACGTTCGGGGATGCTGATGCCACACGTCGTCGCTTCCAGCATATGATCAAGGTGTCAGACGACTTATGGAAAAGGTGGACACAGGAATATTTGCTGTCTCTTCGCGAACGTCACTTGAATGAAATCAAGGGGACGAATCAACGGTGGCCTCATATCGGGGATATCGTATTGATTCATGATGAGCGTCCCAGGTTATTTTGGAAGCTTGGTAGGATTGTCAATTTGTTCCAGGGCATTGATGGTCATATTAGGGTTGCTAAATTACGGACTTCGACTGGGATTGCTACTCGCCCAGTCGTAAGGTTATACCCCTTGGAGTAGGATGTAGAACTGCCTGATGATACCGGTAACTCTACTGATATACCTCCACAGGGGACTGCTGGTGACAGTGCTCCTCAGGATGGAGCAGTTGATAATGAGAAGGATGATCCTTCTCTGGCTTCCAGTGGCGCTCGCCCCAAAAGAAGGGCGGCTATGAGGTCCGTGGCTCTTTGGAGATCTTAGATTAACCAAGGTGATCTTTGAATCTTTGATATCCTTTTTTGTATATAGCTACTGTATATTGTTTTTGGTGGCGGGCAGTATGTCGGGAATAGTGTGATGATCCCGACAGTTTTGAGTCTAATTGGGTATTTGAATTTGGCGGTATTGTATAGCAAGTACGATTTCGGCTAGTTCTTTGTGTACTATAGTTTATTTTTAAGTGTAGGTTATATATCAACTGTAATGTATATATATTTACATCAGCTCTAGATGTATCATGAAACCAAATCATAGGTTATAATTATTATGAGCCGGCAGTCATTATGTAACTTCGCCAAGCGATAGGACGCCGGCGGTTAGTCTCTCAAAATCAATCATACGATCAACAGCTCCCCCCCCCCCCCCCCCCCCCCCCGGGCCCTGACTCAACCTATAGTTCACCATGTGCTACAGCTATTAATCTATATCAACAGTCCTACATCACCAGTCCTCCTAGCTAAGTTCATTATGTATCGATATTGTATTATGTGAACATTCCTACATGTCATGCATATGAATTAGCCATGTGTAGAGGACCGGATTCCACCCATTGAAATCTCCATATTGGTAATTCTTATTTAACTACTTGTTGGGATGATTTCATGTACCAGTAATTAAGCAATTTAACCTATCTATCTAAATTCCCTACAAATGCTTTATTATGCTCAGATGATTCAGAACTTGACTTTATCGGTTCAAAGATTCGAACTGGTGTAACTGGTGCAACCTTAGAGCTGTGGAACCATTATATATTGGCAATTGTACAATCAAAGACACAAATTCTGGTCTATTCTAACTAATTAAACTGCTCAAAAATAATCCCCGGTTGAAAATCAACCCTTGTTCCTCTCGTATTCGCAAATTAGTAAGTGTAGTAGTGAATAAATGTTGGTTAAACTATTTCATCTAGATTGTATCACCCAATCAGCAACTTTCTGTTAATAGTTTTTCTACCCCATATGCTTGTATTAACCCTTTGAAGGTCGTGACGCATTTTGGCAGTATACTATGGCTCTCATCAGACGGTTATATACAGCTGAGGAAGGATCTGTGGGAGTTATAAGGGCAAAACCTGCGTCAATTAACCCTCTGACTTCCATATACTCTTCATAATCTGAATATAACCGTCCGAAAAATAGCCAAAATAATAATGCGTATGTTATCTTCTAAGGGTTAAGTGATCAGACTATAAAGATTTGTTTGAAGACCATCCCGAGGCTTTTCGGGGTTATAAACCCCAGAGAGTGACTTCGGCCACTTACATCTATTGTTCTTATAGCATCAAAAAGGCCCAGATGTAGTATATGCAATAACCATAATAATTGCAATATCCAATTATTTGCATTTACCCCTTTGATGCAAACTCGTTGTTGGCTACACAAACCCTTAATATGTATATGCTATGATCAGGATTGTAATATAAAATTCCTTGTATTCCCTATTAAAGCTAACTCATTGCAGGGTACAAAATAACTTAATTACGTATATGCAATATACAATAGTCTTTATTCCCTTTAAAGAAAATCTCGTATAAACCTATGTAATTGTTATGAAAACTTCGCAAAAACAGATCACAGCATAAATATTTGATTGCCTTATATGTTAAGACCGTCATCAAGTATACAATCAATATCTTATCATCGAATAGCGAGATAACGTCTCTGCTCACTGTTACTCAATAAACCCTTAATAGCGAGATAACGTCTCTGCTCACTGTTACTCAATAAACCCTTAATAGCGAGATAACGTCTCTGCTCACTGTTACTCAATAAACCCTTAATAGCGAGATAACGTATCTGCTCACTGTTACTCAATAAACCCTTAATAGCGAGATAACGTCTCTGCTCACTGTTACTCAATAAACCCTTAATAGCGAGATAACGTCTCTGCTCACTGTTACTCAATAAACCCTTAATAGCGAGATAACGTCTCTGCTCACTGTTACTCAATAAACCCTTAATAGCGAGATAACGTATCTGCTCACTGTTACTCAATAAACCCTTAATAGCGAGATAACGTATCTGCTCACTGTTACTCAATAAACCCTTAATAGCGAGATAACGTATCTGCTCACTGTTACTCAATAAACCCTTAATAGCGAGATAACGTATCTGCTCACTGTTACTCAATAAACCCTTAATAGCGAGATAACGTATCTGCTCACTGTTACTCAATAAACCCTTAATAGCGAGATAACGTATCTGCTCACTGTTACTCAATAAACCCTTAATAGCGAGATAACGTATCTGCTCACTGTTACTCAATAAACCCTTAATAGCGAGATAACGTCTCTGCTCACTGTTACTCAATAAACCCTTAATAGCGAGATAACGTCTCTGCTCACTGTTACTCAATAAACCCTTAATAGCGAGATAACGTATCTGCTCACTGTTACTCAATAAACCCTTAATAGCGAGATAACGTATCTGCTCACTGTTACTCAATAAACCCTTAATAGCGAGATAACGTATCTGCTCACTGTTACTCAATAAACCCTTAATAGCGAGATAATGTATCTGCTCACTGTTACTCAATAAACCCTTAATAGCGAGATAACGTATCTGCTCACTGTTACTCAATAAACCCTTAATAGCGAGATAACGTATCTGCTCACTGTTACTCAATAAACCTTAATAGCGAGATAACGTATCTGCTCACTGTTACTCAATAAACCCTTAATAGCGAGATAACGTATCTGCTCACTGTTACTCAATAAACCCTTAATAGCGAGATAACGTATCTGCTCACTGTTACTCAATAAACCCTTAATAGCGAGATAACGTATCTGCTCACTGTTACTCAATAAACCCTTAATTATTCAGCCTGATGGGAACAATCAGACCAAGTTATTACAAACATAATCAAGGAATAATTCAACCAAACAATTGGGACAAACTAATTAGCCTACCCAACTTATAATTAAACACACACACGGTCACAATGGCCAAGCGCACTAAGTCACCATACTCTACTCACTTGACTAGGGTAGCGGGGGATCGATCCCAGCTACCTGCCGGTGAGGTTTCTGTCAAACACTGTGGAGTTTGAGCCAAAATTCCTGGACACACAGAGTTTAAAGCAATTTAAGTTATAGGAAGAGGGAAAGACTGATTCTGGGAGAGAGTTCCAGAATTCAGCTGTTAAATAGAAGAAAGATTGAGAATAAGGTTTCACTCTTGGGTTGGAGGTTGCAAAAAGTAGGGGTGGGATTGTGTTGCAAGACTGGTGCTACGTACTCTACGTAGAGGAGGTGGTATACACTGAGAGAGCTCTGAGGAACACTGATTATTGTAGTAGCGGTAGAATAGTGAGAGAGATGCAACATTGCATCAAAGAGAGAGAGAGACTGCAGAGAATTGGTGAGTAGACGTGAGTTAATGAGAGGGAACCCTTTCTTTTCTACTTTGTCTAGAAGTGCTGTGTGAGAGGATCCTCCCCACACATGTGAACAATACTTAATACATGGATGCACTGTGCCCCAGAGCAGAGCAAGAACCTGCACATGGGTAAAGAACCCCCGGAGGCGGTTGAGCACACCCAGCTTCTGGAAAGCTGTTTTAGCAAGAGTGGTAGTATGATCTTTCCAAGAGAGATCAGAAGAAAAAGAAACCCAGAGAATATTAAGAGAAGATGAAGGGTTAATTTGTATGTTGTTGAAGAGTAGGTCATTGTGTGGTTAGGTGTGGATGCGCTACCTCTGGGTTCCCTGCCCACATCCTACCCCTTCTAGGGGTATGTAGGCGCCCTTGTGGCAGCCAGAGTTAAATCTGTTGGCTTCTTCAGGGGAGACTAAACCTCAGAACCTTATTCCACCCTCTATAAAAGATTAATTTCTGGCCTTTTGCTATGTATGTGTACATGGTAATAGTAAGACTCGCTGAAAATGTCATCGCTCTATGTGCATGCAAGCGCACATTTTACAGTTTACTATAGACAAAACATATAAAACAAAAACATTCTCTGCAGATTTCGTTTATTTTTTGTATGAGGTAACTTTGATATATACTGTATATAGGCTATAAATCTACGCTCTTATTTACCCCAATTTGATACGTGATAATTTTGAAAACTGCCGGTAAATATCAATGATACAATTTTGGCCCTATTTCCAATCATAAATATAGATTTGAGCTTCGAAAAACCTATTCTAAGAGCGTACGAATTGTCATTAATGCTTGGTCTAATTCTCTGAAAAAATTGAGGCAGACGGACAATAATCAGATCAATAGATAGCCTCTGACGTTGAAAAAGCATAATTTTACATAAGCTCCTTTATAAGTTGACAGGTCATAACACATTTTCCTGGTGTGAAAGGTTTGGTTATAGAATAGTTACCCCTATTATTCTACTTTCTTAGGTAGCTAGGCCTTCTGCATTATAGAAAATGTAGTTATTTGAGTATCTAAAATATTTCAGAAATAGCGAGGGTGATTTTAGACTTGGGGGGCGAGGGGCGAGCCTCCGTAGGGTGAGAATGGTGTCAGATGTGGAAATTTGATGTTTCCTATGATTGCACAGTGTCATAGGAAGCTTTTAACATAAACACAAAATGTGGAAATTCCCTGAAAAAAGTAAAATGAAGGTCTAAGGTCCCTTTAACCCTCTCACGTTTTTGCCGCAATTTTGAGCCTATTAGGGATACTTTGTTACCATCAGGGGTATTTAGAAACCTTTAGTTTAGTTACTTCAACCTCTGCAGTTCTCTTTGAGTTAGCTGTGGGCAGAAAACTAATTTTGGAGAGGTAATAATTAGAGTGAGAAAACTCTATTTATTATTGCTAATCTGGCAAACTCTGCGTCATAAAAACGTGAAAGGGTTAAGATAAGTTAGGTTATGGAATTGTGTTTTTTCAGCCTCATTGGCTGCCGGCTGTAAATAAACTGATAATAATTATTATTATCAACTCTGCGAAGCAGAGTGGTATCGTGCCAGTATACTGTGCACCACAAGTCAGCTTGTCCATCGTCGTCGTCGTCCGTCGTCTTCCGTCTGTCAGTCCGGTAACTCCTCTTAGACCGTTCGATGGATTTTCACCAAATTTCACAGGTATATCCATTTGGTCAATGCGCTGGTCAGTCAAAAATAAATTTTCAATTTAATTTTAAGGTTAACTCTCTCAGACGAATAAAGTTCCATAAGATAGCATGGACAGGCAAGATGGTTTCTGGATGGAATATTTCGCCCGGGAGAGTTTTCGAAGCCTTGTGTATTTCTGTATTCCCATCCACCAGAATACTGTTTATTGTGATGTATCATTTGTTAATGGAAGGAGGAATGACTATACAGCATAATAAAAACAACAAAAATTAAATACATTGAAAAATGAAAGTGTAAACGAGCCCTGAATAAAATTATATCCCGCTCAATTGTGTTCACACCGTCCTATCTCGAAATTTTGAGTGATGACCATATTAATTATATGCTCAAATAATAGTATTCTTTCTGTTTTTTCCAAATCTGAAAACAGAAATTGTCTATCAAAACAAAAACAAATCAAATCAATCAAAAACAAATAATAACTGCCCCCCCCCCAAAAAAAAAAAAAATAGGCCTACAATAACAAAATATATAAAACAAATAAGAAAACATAAATAAAGAACAAAATATATAAATATAATTAAAAACAATAAAAAACCAAAAAACAAATCAAATAAATAAATACATAACAAATAAAAACTATTATACATATAGGCTAATGTATGCAAAAAATATATATAACATCTACAAGATAAAAATATATATAGGTATCCTATATACTGTATAATATATATATATATATAAGGTGAGTGAAGTAACCGTTTATAGGGCAGGCAGTTTCACCCTTATGGTTCCCCACCATAGGCCTTATCTTCCACCTACCCCAAGAACCTGACCCTCGGTGTTTCAACTTCTCAAACAATTCTAACCATTATGAAGTACTTGCTACAAGGTCCATTTTTATTTCTCTCTCTCTCTCTCTCTCTCTCTCTCTCTCTCTCTCTCTCTCTCTCTCTCTCTCTCTCTCCTTTTTATCCTGAACATCTTTCCATCCACTTTCAATCACCGCACTTAACCGTCACAAGTCGCTCTCATTGTTATTATTTTTTGTTTTTCTATAACTTCATTCAACCATCTCAGATCGCTCTTTATCATTTTAGTTATTTGTTTTTCTTTAACATCATTCAATACCCAACCAGGCCAGCCCCCTCTCCAGCTCGCTTTCTTTCTCCCTCGCCCCCGCCCCTGCTCTCTCTCTCTCTCTCTCTCTCTCTCTCTCTCTCTCTCTTAACATTTTGTACAATTTAAGCATTTTTCCATAATTGCTGTCCTAGATTCGGTTACTCACTCAGATCTTGGCTCTCGCTCACTCTCTGGCTCTCTCCCTATCTTGATGTTGGCAGCATTATTAATATCCTAAGCATTTATTAATACTCAAAATCAGGGTGGAGTCGCCAGTTTAATCATAGGATATAATTGGCGTGCTTCCCTTCAATCAGTTAGATCTTTTAGTTATACCGGTGCCCAATGCCGAGGATTTATACATTTAACCACATAGCTATAGGAGAAGCAGGCCAATTGCCCATCAGAAAGGTTGACTATGATATGTGATTTGTTTTTTTGTTTTTTTTACATAGCCCATCAGAAAGGTTGACTATGATATGTGAATGTTTTATGCATCCAGCCAATTATACATTAATAACAACAGCAATAATCTGTGTATGTGCCAGGAGAGATTTCCCGGGGTTTCTGAAACAAGGGAGACATGGCAGAGACGGAAGCATCACAGGAAGATCAGGAGGTCGGCTTGGTAGAGACAGAGGAACGGATAATCTTGGAAGACTATGGCCTAGCGGATACTAAGTGTTTTAAGTGTGGAAAAACCAATGCAAGAAAGAATTCGCGAAAATGTTCCGGCTGTCTTAGATCTGTTAATTTATCTTGTGCTAGGCTGACAAAGAAAACATCAGGAGAACAACCAAACTGGAAATGTCTCGCATGCCCAGGGCCCACTGCAGAGCCAACCGGGGCAACACCGGCAACACCGGTCACCGACTTGACCAACTTGTGACCAAATGGAAAGCGCGAATCCAGGTCCTTGCCCGGGTACCTAAAGGAGCCAGAATCCAAGTGGTGGAGGCCCTTACAACCATCATAAAGCAGGCCCTACAGCTCAAGACATCCCTCGCATGGGCACGGCTCCTGGGTTTCTCCTATGGGGCCCTCCGAAAACCACCCAGAACCAACATACAAGACCATCTTCAGGTTTCACTAACCACCAGAGTGAAACGTCAAGTAGCACAGTATATGGATGGAAACAAACTGGTGGAACCCCCTGAACAGCAACCAAACAGGGCCCAGAAGCAACAGGACAAGGAAGAGGAAGAGGCTGAACAGCTACGTAAGAGGGTCGCGGCGAAGCTGGCGGATAGTGACATCAAAGGGGCCGTCAGACTGTTGTCCTCTTCAGAAGGTTTTGCTGGTCAAGGCACCGAAGTTGTTGAAGCCCTACGAGAAAAGCATCCACCTACACCTAGGGACCTAAACCTCCCCCCTGCCCCAAATGACCAGATGCCCCAACCTTTAGTAGTCACTAAGGAACAGGTGGTTGCCGCAGTGACTTCATTCCCAGCAGGCTCAGCCGCGGGCCCAGATGGTATCCGACCCGCTTACCTCAAAGACCTCTTGAGTCAGTGATCAGGAGCTGCTGGGGAGGCACTCTTGGAAACCCTCACCAAATTCATCAACATGGTTTTAAGAGGGGAAGCACCCGACTGTGCCACACCCCTATTTTTTGGGGCATCACTCTGTGCACTGGCAAAAAAAGATGGCAGTGTGCACCCAATAGCAGTATGAAACACCTTCTGCTGCCTTGCCACAAAGATGGGTTTGAAACCACTCTTGAATGGCCTAGGTCAACACTTAAGACCAGTTCAACTTCGGAACTCCAGTGGGGTGTGAAGCTGCTGTACACGCAACCCGCACCTACCTCAGCCAAGCCCATGAAAAACGAGTGCTTCTAAAGATTGACATGCGGAACGCATTCAACAGCATTCGCAGGGATGTCTTCCTCCGTGCAGCTCAAGAACACATCCCCACTCTGTACCCCCTACTTTGGCAGGCTTATTCCAAACCTTCAATCCTGATTTTCGGCGAGACGGTAATCCCATCAGTGACCGGGTTACAGCAGGGAGATCAAGGTGGTCCTGCTCTTTTCTCAATAGGGGTGGACGCAGCAGCTAACACAGTAAGGTCAGAACTGAATGTATTGTACCTGGACAATGCAACCTTGGGTGGGTCTGTAGAGAATGTTCTAACCGACCTAAATAACATCGTAACTGACCTCGGCCAGGTTGGGCTAGTGATAAATGACACCAAATGTGAACTTGTCCTCCTCAACCACACACGTGAAGAAAGAGAAGAGACTCAGGATCCCAAAACTCCAATACCTCTTGCGCACATCGATGACTTACACGAACAATGGTGGCCTCCAAGAATTAGACAGCATAATCCGAGAAGCAGTGACCAGCATCACCAACGTGGAATTTCAAGAACGGACCTGGACACAAGCCACTCCTCCTGTCCACCTCGGGGGCTTGGGCATACGGAGAGCCTCGGATATTCCCTCACCAGCCTTTATCTCTTCCCTCATCGCGACCAACGACCTTGTAGTGTCCATCCTTTCTTCTCAACCCCGAATGACACTTAATAGGGACGTAGCAGTAGCGATTAACACCTGGAAGAAAAGTACAGGAGCAGAGGAGGAGCCTCAGGGTACCTCCAGGAGCAAGCAGAAAGCGTGGGATACCATCTCGGCGAAGAAAACTCAAGAAAAACTCCTAACCAATGCAGACCAGGTTGCAAAAGCACGCCTCCAGGCAGCCGCCCGTTTGGAGAGTGGCTTGTGGTTACACTCCATCCCCATCCCACCTCTTGGAACTCACTTGGATGCTGAAGCGCTCCAGGTTGCCATCGCGCTCAGAGTGGGTGCGGCAGTTTGTCACCCACACACTTGCAAGTGTGGTGGGGGGATGGATGCTCAAGGTCACCATGCCTTGTCATGTAATTACAACGCAGGCCGCCTGCCAAGACACTCTGGACTAAATGATGTCATAAAACGGGCCCTACAGAGTGCTAACCGTGCATCAATCCTCGAACCACATGGACTTCACAGAGAAGACGGCAAACGGCCAGATGGGATGACCACTTTCCCTTACAAGAATGGCCGGTGCCTCGTGTGGGATGCCACATGTGTTGACACTTTCTCCACAACCAACATCGCCAGAAACGCCGACGAAGCAGGTGAAGCCGCCCGGATAGCAGAAAATAAAAAGCGAGAAAAATATCAAGCCATCGCCAGAAATCATCAGTTCGAGCCCCTGGCATTCGAAACTTCAGGAGTCTTCGGCCCTACCACCCTTATGATGGTGAATGAAATAGGCCGTAAAATCAGAGAAGTTTCAGGAGAACCCCGGGAAACCCTCTGGCTCAAGCAAAGACTAGGGATGGCTATCCTCCGGGATAATGCCACCAGCGTCATGAGCTCAGTACGACTGGACTGGGTCATGCCACTGTGTGAGGCCCGGGCAGGAGTGGTGTATCCGTAGTATCTCCACAGTAGGGTAAAACAAAAATATATTTTATTTGTATTTAACATGTGTGATGCACATAAATAAAAGGGGATGTGTCAGATGGTTGAAAGCCACAGTTGCTCGCGCGTTTGGGGCTAGCAACACGTATTATGAAAAACATGTATCCTCCTTCATGGTTTTTCACAACAGGTTTTTCACAATACGTAGACGGAGGTCTTTTAATTAAATCGTCTAATGTTAGGCTGAACCAACTATTGAAATTTGTCATAATTCTCAAGTGTTTAAGAAATAATGGTAAATCAAAATTGCATAATACCTAAGGAGATGGTTACTGGCGGTTTGATATATATACTTGTTTACTTCTATATTTCAACTAATCCCTCTCGGGCATAGGCTGAGAGCCTGTACATTCAACCGTACATTGAACGGCGAAACCCGTGAAGTCTCGTTCCAGTCTAGGGAGTGAGACATGTGAAGCACTTTGGGATACAACCAGCCCCCAATATCTTGCCTTCGCAAGATCCACGGTTGCCCACTCACAGCTCGAAGCAGCATCATCTCTGAAGCTGCTCCACTCCAGTGCTTCACTGTTTAATATGGCTATCATTTGATGACTTTTTACAGTTTTGGAAGGATATGTGGGAATTAAAGGGGTAAAGACTATCTCAATCAACCATATGACTTCCATATACCCGTTTAATCTGGAAAACATCGTCTAATAATAACAAGAAAAACAAACTTTAAAACGCGTCATAATCCTCAAAGGGTTATTTCATCTGCATTTGGGAATATACGCGGTATTAGTAACGTCGACAGATATTTTTTTCATGGCATTTGTTTTTTGTTTCTTCCTTTAGTTGGCTCTTTTTGACCGCTTTACCCCTCCCTCTCGCTGTGCCTCAATGGTCACACTGACTATGGTTTGGGAATACAGTTTCCAGGGAGTTGTAATTACTTCAATATTTTGTTTTCGCCAGCTTTTCTATCCTTCAAGCTATAGTGTCTGTGAAAGTTAAATTTAGAGGCTATACAGTATAATATACTGTATAGCCTCCTGTCGATGTTGATTAAAACATATTGCTGTTATTTTTTTCTAAGTAAATACAATTTAGATTGTTTATGGCATAACATTTTGTTCGATACATGAATTAGTATAGCCTGTTTCCCATATTATGGGAAACAGGCTATACTAATTCATGTATCGAACACAATGTTATGCCATAAACAATCTAAATTGTATTTACTTAGAAACAATAACAGCAATATGTTTTAATCAACATCGGCAGGAAGCCATACTTTATATTTTTGTCTTAACCCTTCCTAGCCGGGCTGTCTTACCCAATGACGGTCACCCCTACCCGGGCAAAATGGCTGAAAAACGTCTAGGCCTAGGCTACCGTATTTATGTTTATTTTCACTGCTAGAACTTTCCCACTCATCTATAATCATAGTGCGGTTTTCAATCTGTTTTTTGGCGTTGAGTAGAGCTCTGTAAGTCAACTGGTTCAGTTGTGATGACGATTTCAGTGGAGCAAATATTGCAGAGATGTTGCCAATATGGGGGCTTTTCAGACACTAATTTCGTCGTGACGTCAGAACAATGACATTGAAGAGTCTTCTCCTTCTTGTTTTTGGAGGTGCGGTGACGAACGCTTGGGTTTGTTGACATACGTCGTACGCACAGCGTTCAGACCAAGCTTAATTAGGCTATTAAGCTGCTGCCTTAGGTAAGGCATACCGGGTAGCGGCCCTTCTTTCGAGCTGTCCTTACCTAAGGCAGACCGGGTAGGCAGGGTTAAGAAGAAAATGTAAATACCCAAGCCAGCCACCAAACAACCAGTCAACTCTTGCAAGACTAACTATATATCATTGATGGGCAGATATAACCAAATTGCCAGAAGACCATAACATGAAAGTTGGTATAACTAAGAGCCATCCAATGCTATACAGTAGCCTACCCAGACAAACGACAATAAACAAACAAGCAAACCAGTGATAGGAATGGATAGTCCAGTAAAGATACGGCAAAATGGGGGGTCAACCCACCACTAATTGCAATAGTTTTTCTGATTGTTGCATATGAAACTACATTATGAGCAGGATAACATATCAAAAGTCTATGAAAATCAAACTATGGGAACATATTTAAAAATTGTGTTAAGGACACATACCCTCGGACAACAAAAAACTTAAATTTTCTTTGCTTTATGAGATGCATACTGCGACTACGGAACACTTATTCTTTATGAAATATGGTTAAATGCATCAATGCATCATGCGTCAGTGTTCAATGCATCATCACTGAGTTCCTCTAATTGTAATGTTGACATATTTGCACAAATTCCATGACACTGTCCACATGCAATAGTGCAGACAAGTCCATTCTTGCGACATGTACATCGCAGAGTTCGACAGCCAGTCTTACAGCTGCATCTGATTCCATTTATTCCATTGTGGACATTTATATGTCTATGTACATTTTATTATGTGTCTATGTACGATACATAATCTTAGCTTACCTGCTCAATAACAAGGTCTGTGGATAGTCCGTCCCAAAAACGATCTGACCGACGAACGACATGGAGACCATCCATGAAGTGCTGGTAGACGTCTGGCTTTTCGTCCCTGAGTGCAGCCATCTTTTGTAGATATGTGTATACTGACTTTGTATACAAGTTGTGTCCTGAAGCCGCTAAGTATGGCAACATTCTATGCAAGCTTTGCAGGTTTAGGCACCAGTTGCCAGTTCTTTCAGATTTAATGAAGCTTCTCAGTATGTCGATCATTGTCATGTACTGCATCCAGAGCACTGAAGTTCTGTTGTCTTTCAGAGTAACAAGCTCATCTTTAAGTTTAGAAGCCACTCTTTGCAGAACCTCGTTGCTCTCTATGTCTTGGGCAGTTGTTTTCCCAGCTAGTAGCTCCTCCATCAGAATTCCTAAAGTCTGGAGATCACTGTGCAATTCAAGTTTGCCTTCTTGGTTGTCGATATGGGCGTCAGGATTGTCACCACTTGAACTATCTTCACAGGGCTGCATCTCAACTCCTTTGGTTTCATCTGTCAAAGAAGTTACATCAACTTGATATGCTCTAGCTGTCAGGAGAGTGTTGAGGGCTGAATCGACTAAGAGATGACCTCGCATTGCTCTTGCTACAGCTTTACCAGACAGCATGTGACCGACTGAGTTCGGGGCATAGACCACTTCAAGCACTTCCTGAAGTCCAGATCCAGACATTAAATGTCCAATGGAACCCAAGAAGCTCATTTGGGTATGAAATGCTCTGAGACGCACAAGAATTGATCGGACGTCGCTGTTTGGTGGTTCACTTTCTACAATGGTGTGTGCCTTCCACCAGAGAGGCTGATCAAATGTGATTACGGGGGTGGTATTGTACCGCTTTGCATGCGATGAAACAAATACTAGTGTCGAGTATATACAGGAAAGGTCATTTGCATTCATGTCTATCATGGGCATAAATACTACCGAGGCTTTCCCTGGATGGTTTCCATCTGCAATCATTTGCATGTATCCATTCCATAGAGGTCTTGATATTTGAGCTGTCGGTGATACTTTCCACAGAAAGTCGGATTGGAGATATGGCTCTTTCACATCTGGTTTCTCCAAGACTTCGTAAGACATGTTGTACATTGCTTCTCTCTCTGATGGATATGGGTGAATGTTTATCTTTCCGAGGGCAACTACATCTTTCAAAGGGATGTCCTTGCTAGGAATGTTTCTTTCAGCTTTCAGATAGGGTGTTACAGCTGCGATTATATCCATTCCATGAAATGTGTTCTTGCCATCTAGAGTGGCAATGTCATGGTCTGCATTGTCTCCCATGTACTGATGGAAATGTCCTGGTAAGTACTCAGGAAAGCTAGTCCCTTGGGCAGCTGCAGAACTGCGCTGGAACTTCTGTACTTCTGCATAAGAACAACAGAAACCATGTGCATGCAAGAAATCGATCAGGAATCTGGAATCAAAACTATTGTGCATCTAGATTCCCAGACCGATTTGTAGAGGAGCCATGAGTGCTCTTGGACGAGTTGCTTGCATGATGGCTTGACCTATCGATGCTATCTTCTGCAACTTGTAGCCCACGAAGAGCTCTGTAAGGAAGGTCTGTAACGAGTCAGGGACGAAACTCAGGTTATCTTGGATGGATGCCATGGCACTTGTTGCTGGATAGACATCTCTCGACTTGTTAATTTCTTTGATGTAATTTTGTATCAGTTTAGCTGCTGTTTTGATTATTTCCTTGTGTTTGTCACAATCTTCTTGTTGTGACCTCAAGTGAAAATCGTGCAATATTCGAGAAACAGTGCTTTTCAGAGTGACAACATTAGACTTCCCATCAATTTCTGGGATGACAATCTGGTCTCCAAAGTGTTTCTTCAATTAATTCTGCATATGAGTGTATCCATAGGCAACGCTCTTATCATCACAGTATTCTTTAATTTTTTCAATTAAGTCTGTTATGGTTTTCTGTTCATCATCATTTTCCTCTAAGTATTCTGTAGCTTTCAAGAAGGCTTGTCTTGCTGTTCCCTGCTTTGGTCTTCCAGCACGCTCACTCCTTTTAACCCGCTTGAATTGTTTTCCATCACTGCTTTGAAATATTTGGGGAATCTGCTTCCCTGTCCTGAAGTTGGTTGAACAAAGGTTATGATATAGTGAATCGGCAGCATGGAGGTCATTAACAAATAATACACGATCTCTGACGACGTCTACCCAAGGACCCTCATACTCCTCACATGCTTTGAGAATCATTTTCTGCATGTTGATGGATCGAACTGGAATGAGTTATCGGGCATCCTGTCCACCACCTGAACTATCTCCACAGCCACAAAATATACAATGTTCTTTGTAGACGAATACTGGTTTCGAAGATCGGAGGCTAGCAGAAGATTGATGAAAATCTGCCTCATTGGCTGATATTTTTTTGGTCTCTTTCAATAACATGGGGGTTTGTGTAATACTTGCGACATTTGATATGAACTGTCTGACCAACAGATACGGACTAAGTATCCTGACGTAGCATACAGGCCCTCACGATACTGTCACATCCTTTCTGAGTTAATGTCACCGTCTGTTGACCATCAGCGAGAGGTTGCTCACAAAACACACACTTATCCATGATAGCTAGTCATAGATCTGAAATGAAAAGAAAAGGAACATATTATATTTTATATAACCAAGGTGACAAACATCAATATGTAGATTATCTAAGAAACAGATGTACAAATATTGCTGCAATATAAAATGAAACGATGAGATAGACAAGTAGAGAACCACGATTTGTCATTAATGAAAAGTTGCTGACTCAGCATTTTAGAAAATGACTTTGCAAAACAATGTTCCCACAGATAGATTTTCCTAGACTTTTAGTATGTTATTCCTATACTAACACACACTAAAATAAAAAGAGACAAAAACTATTGCAATTAGTGGTGGGTATATCCATACCTTTACTGGACTAGGAGGGCAGTGCCATATTTGAGAATCCATAATGCACTGTAGTTATTAGAGCAAAGATACTGTGGAGGGGAAAAGTACTGAAATATATCTTGGGAGCGAAAACAGTAAATATACGAGGCATTGCTGGTAACTTTGAAACCAATCTGTGGAATGCAGGAATTAAACCGAAATAAACATGTGAACGGAATGAGGCCCTTGAGAGTGGAAACGGATGGTTGATGGCACGCTAATCGGTGCTACTTGAAGGTGGCGAACTCTATAAGAGAAAACAGATAGGGAGATTGCAGTCGTCAATCAAACAAGGCAATACCCAGGGGAGGTATAAAGTCATTTGATAAGAGTCTATTGATGAGAGTCTATTATGTATTACTAGTATGAGTACAATTTTCTCCTTTCAAGTTTTAAAGACGCTGTCATTATGAACACAGCAAAACGAAAATCGTGTATACTCGAGAAACAGAAAACCTTCCCAAAAGCTAAAGGCTATAAATAATCTAATCCTATGTTATGTACAGTATATAATATTTTTATAGTCCCATTGCTTTCTTAACCAATGTAGTTCATACTTACATAGTTGCATGAATTACTTAATATATATATCCACTCTACTTATAATCCTATTATATGACAGTTAACATAGATATAATCGTCATTGTATTTCTTGTATTGTATTTTCCTATTGTATCAGGAGGAAAGCCAGAGGTTATTTCAAACCCGATGTGTGCAGTATCATCTGACTTTTCAGACAGGGATTATGGGAAATGCTTTTATCATCATAAAGAACCTTCTAGATCATGTGATCAGTACGTGAAGACAATGTGAGTAGAGCGTGTCTGGTGAATTTAAACCACACCCCATTTATCTAACCATATCAAGTATTGGATAAGATTTCTGTAAGGTACCTGATGTATGGATTGACATCACATTCAGGGTGTAACCAGAGTCCTGGATAACGGTATATGGCACTCAGTTAAGGGGCACCATCTATTGTATCAAATACATGACCCCGTTGCCGGCCGTAGCATTATCGTTAGACACCAATACTTGACTTGAATTATTTTATAGTATAAATTATAAAGTTCTAAGTTTCCATTTAATAAATTCTATGTGAATTGTTTTAAAGTTTCAGTTTCCTTTCTGTTATAATCTTTAAGGACTGATATTATACTATATTAATTTAATAAATATATTCTCTCAAGATATGAGAGTGGTGGCAGCCTTGATGGTATATACATCAATTATAACTCCATTAGTGAGATCCATTATATGGGGGCTAGCGTGTGGCCCTGTCTAAACAGGCAACACCTATGACTCCGTAATTATGCCGTATATGCTACTAGTGTTACGTCAAGTAATTTAAAGTCTAATTAATAACTTGCTTCACTTATTACGGCTGTGCATATGGCGGTATCTGGCATCACAAGGCGGAATCGGCGGTCATAGACGTATCTCATACACCGCCAGCGAGACCTTCAAGTTCGGCCCATGAACTTCCAACGACTTCTTGTGAGCGGCCATCAGTCTCATTGTCCAATCATATCGACTTCAACTGCGGCAGGGATTCTTCAAGTGACGACGTTCCTTCCAGAGACAGTATAGGCCGTACATTGGATAATCGTGTTTGGGTAGAAGGCTCTGTAGTGACGAGATTGCTGCCGGCCCGGCCTAACCAAAGTGGAGTGACGGACACCCAGCTGACTCCCGGCTGAGCAACCACCCAGGCCTCCCCACGGCCGATGTGCGCATATTGAATTTGGTAGTGCGTGAAGGAAGGATTATCATCGCTGATTGCTGACGCATTTCGAGGAAGTAACGTGTTCTTCTAAGTTGGAGGCCTTTAGTGATTACGCATACATTAATCCAATCGAGTCATTGATTCAAGTTTTCATTATAATATTTAATTTGGGTTATTTTTCCCTTTTGCTCTGCTTTAATTGTTTTAAAATATTTGCGCTGATATTTTTAGGATTTGTCTTTGGGTTTTTCTTGCATGAATTGTTATGCAGGGATATATAGAATTTTTGAATGTGTAAAGTTTTTCTTTTGTCTCTAATGGAGTATTAATCTGTATTACATGTTTTTCAACTTGAATAATCTTAATGTCATTTCATCGGTTATTTAAGAAATCTCCTCCTATTCCTGGTGACGAATGATCTGCTGACTCTATTGTAGTGGAGAATAAAGATCCTACCTCATCTAGTGTGTAATAGGGGATATCATAGGGTGAATCTAGATGTGAGGCTGGATAGGGAAATATTGGAACAAGTAGAGTGTTTTAAATATCTAGGAGGAACGATAAGCAGGAGTGGAGGTATGGAAATGGAGGTAAAACAGATAGTGTGTGAAGGAAGGAAGGTTTCGGAGCAATGGGGAGTATGTGGAAGACGAGAAATCTCGGAATAAAAGTAAAAACTACACTGTATCAAGGAATTGTTGTGCCAACAGTGACGTATGGGGCTGAGACATGGGCTCTGAAGAAAAAAGGAAAGCTGGATGTGATGGAGATGAGCTGCTTGAGGAGTATGTGTGGAGTTACTCGTACAAACGGATTGAGGAATGAAGAGATACGTAGGAGAGTGGGGAGCAGGAACATTTGTCAGCAAGAGTGGACAGAAGGGTGCTGAGCAGGTATGGTCATGTTGAACGAATGGGAGATGAAAGGCTCACAAAGAGAATATGTGAGTCACATACAAGGGGAGATAGAAGGGCAGGAAGACCCCCATTGAGATGGAGGGACTGTGTAAGAAAAACTTTGGATGATAGCGGAATGACTATAGATCAGGCAGGGGAAGTGGTGGTGGACAGGAGTGAATGGAGAATGCTTGTGAATAGTTGAGTGAACACGTGGTCATTTGGGAGAAGGGGTCGGGCACAAGTTGGACTAGATAGTAGTCCATCAGGTGCCTGGCCCGGAGAGACAATTAAGATGAAGGGTGCGCCTGTGAGTGTGGTGGGCGGGCTTGTGGCTTCGGCTCCGCTGCATGTCTGCCTGCCGAGATCGGAACCTCTCCAGGTGGTCGGGGGCCGGGGGAGTGCTGGAGCGATCTTGGTGACCCTGGTCTCTGGGTCTTCTCCTGGGTGACCTAGATGTGTCTGAATTTGTGCTTTTAACTGTGTTTGTTCGTTGTTTTATGTTGGTTTGTGTTTTCCCTGTTCTTGCTCTGTCTTGAGTCGGCCACCCCCAAGAAAAAATGAAATAAAATAATAAAATAGAATCTATCTATCTATCTATTGCCTGACGCCGTGATCCCCGAAGGGGTGGCCACGAACGAACCACCCCCAAGCACCTCTGTCCCTAGTCAGTCGACGCCCCTTCCCCCAACCAGCACCGCCTTCGTTCATATACTTCCTTACTCCATCCTTCCACCTCTCTATCGGTCTACCTCTCCCTCTCTGTCCCTCCACCTCGCTCTCATATACCCTCTTAGTCATTCTCTCGCTTTCCATACGTTCCATATGGCCGAACCATCTCAAGTTGTTCCTTTTCACACTTTCCAGAACATCTACCTCCACACCACACCTCCTTCTTACTTCCTCATTAGTCTGTCTATCCCTCCATGTAAGTCCGCACGCACTTCTTAAGTACTTCATTTCCACTGCTCTCACTCTTGGTCTGAGTCTTTCAACCAACGTCCATGCTTCGCTTCTGTAGGTCAGTGTCGGGATTACCACACTGTCATGCAAGGACTTCTTCACTTCCATACTGACCATCCTATTTCTTGTTACTGCTTTCAGCGTTCCTACAACCCTCTTCCCCTGTTGTACCCTCTCCCGCACTTCTTCATCCATACTCCCATCTTTACTCAACACACTGCCCAGATACTTAAAAGAGTTGACGATCTCCATAGCCTGACCTTTCAGCTTCACCTCACACTCTGTGACTTCACCCCTTTCGAAGACCATAATCTTGCTCTTCCTCGCATTTACCTTCAAATTCCGTTTTTCGCACACTGTTCCAAACTCATTTACAAGACCCTGCAACTCCCATTCATTATCACTCATCAGAACTGTATCATCCGCAAACAGTAGTATAGGTAGCTTCCACTCAATTCCCTCCCTTTTCAGCGATACACCAACATCCACTGCTCTTGATAGTATTTCTTTCATGACTCCATCCACATATACAGTAAACAACCACGGGGACATCATACACCCCTGTTTCAACCCAACACTCAGGTAAAAGAACTCGCTCTGCTCACTCTCCACACGTACTGCCGCCTTTGCACCCTCATACATGCTCTTCACTGCTTTCAGCAACTTGCCATCTACTCCGTATATTCTAAGTACTTTCCACAAAACTCTTCTATCCACTCTGTCATAGGCCTTCTCCATGTCCATAAAGGCAACATACATCATTAAATAGGATGAAATACAAAATAAAAATAAAAAATAGGAAAAATGGGGATTGCCGGATTGGGCCTGAGCATATAGATAGATAGATAGACCTCATCTGATAATGGTGAAGAGGATAGATTAGACAATTTTTCGATCTATGGTGCAGGGAAACCAGAAATAAAAGAACCAGTTTATGAGAAAGTCGATGGTGAGGGTGATGATCGTTCATTAATTCCTGCCCCATTAGGAGGATTACCGGTTTATGAAAATATTAATCAGAAGGAGTTGAGGAGTGGCACAGTTTTAGACTCCACTCCATACTACTTGGCTCCTCTTACTACCTCCGTTCCTCAGTTTTGTATAAATCAGGACTCAATGGTTAACGAGTCCGCCGCTCCTCATAGCTATCATATAAATGTAGTTCATGGTCAGTTAACGAAGCCGTTCACTGGTTTGAAAGAACACAGAAATATCTTTTCGGTTTTGGATGATGTGGAAACGGAAATTGCGGCCAAAGGTATCACTCAAGAGAGTGCCAAAATTTAAATCTTTCGTTCAAAAATTGACAAGGGAAATACCCCGGCAGGTTATCTATTGGCATGCGATGATCTTATCAATGCTAAAACTTGCGATGAGTTCAAGGTGGATTTTTTGGAGAAATTAGGTTCATCGAGCAAAAGCGCATTTGCGAAATGTCATGACTTCACAGATTTTCTGTTGAAAACAAAAAAAACAGTCTGTGGACACATTTTTAGCTCAATGTTCACAATTTGTGAATTGCATGTCGCTTGATCTAATTCATCACAGCTGGATTGAGGACGGTTCAATATCTCTAGAGTGTCTGGGTAAACTTCTAGGCTATGTAATATTAGTTAGCGCTTTCCCAGACTCCGTGAAACCGATCGCCAGGAGGATTGAATTTTCGCCTACTATGTCTCTCAATAAATTCACAAAGGAGTTGAGGAAAGCTTGTGATACAAGCGATGTTGTTACCGATCAAATTCAGCGTTCGTGTGCTCACGTTAGGAAATCCCCGTCCTTCCCACTTTCCCAAGCTCAAGCACTGCCGAAGTCGCGAAATCAAACCAAGTCTTCCCACTCTGTTAAGTCTTCCCAACCTAGTGTTTTCCAACCTAGTGTTCATCCCAGAAACCCCAAACCCCCACAGGTAGGTCAGGTTAGACAGAGTCATAGTGTTTGCACATGGAATTATACTAATGTCGCTAGGAATCAGTCATCCCGGTTCCCTGGCCAAAACACTCCGAGATCGGCGGCGCCTGCGGTGATGGGACGGCCTGCTTCCGGTAGTGGCGCTGGTGGAACGTACAAGGATGCTATTAGTGTTTTAATTGATACGGGTTCGCCAGTGAACCTCATGTCTAGTTCAGAATTTAATAGATTGAATCATGACGATTCCTTAACACTTGAATTCCCGGACGTTAATTTACAGAGTGTTTCATGGGGTAATATATACATACTTGCCGATGGTGTTGCATGACGACTTAGATTTAATGACGGAGAAGGTGTACGTTGTGAATGGGTTGATTATTTCATCAGGTCTTTTGTTGGGTTTTAAAACAATGAAAGAGAGGACATTTTTGGTTATTCCTGATATGAACGGTGTATGTGTTAACGGTACTTTCATAACCCGTCCAATCCCAGCGACAGCTATAGCCGTCAGTAGATAAGCAACTCCCCAGTCCCAGCGACGGTTATAGCCGTCAGTAATGTACTTGTCTTGTAACTGCCTGTGCAATGCTAATTGTTTTTTTGTTTTTTTCTTTTTTTAAAGTCTTGATAACAAAAAAAAAGGTGATAGATCCATTCTTGCCTCATCTCTTGAGGTAAAAAGGTGGTCTCTCCTGTCATTTGGGCCACATTGCTTGGGACTGATGGGAACTTTTATTACTGTATCCTACGGTACAGTACGGGTTAAGGCATCATCTAGTTCTACAGAGGGATGTTTACAATTTGTTTCAAGGGGTATTCGTAGGTGTAAAAATAGCGTTGTGGAGGGTACTTGTCGTGAAATTTGTACGTCTGGCAGCTGTTCACTCGCGTAAACCCGATGTCGGTCTGCCATACCCCGCTGCCTACCCCGGTCTACCCGCGCGACCTGTCCTGCAGATCAGCCCGTTGTCTGTAAGGCTAAATTGCATGATTTTTGAATCAATCTATGAGAGATTCTGATATTCTCATTCAAAGTAATACTGTCATTGAACTGCATTTGGCGAGAGTTGTTGAAGTTTATGTGAACAAACTTAACCCTCTCCGACATATGACGCAATGTTGAGCCTATTAGGGATACTTTAAAGCCTTTGTTTCCATCAGGGGTATTTAGAAACCTTTAGTTTAGTTACTTCAACCTCTGCAGTTGTCTTTGAGTTAGCTGTGGGCAGAAAACTAATTTTGGAGAGGTAATTTTAAGAGTGAGAGAACTCTATTTCTCATTGATAATCTGGCAACCTCTGCGTTATATGTGCGTGAAAGGGTTAAGAGTACAGTAAATTCTATAATTTTGATGCCCAGCGACTATTAACCCGTCCAGTACCGTAGGATACAGTAATAAGAGTCCCCCCCCCCCCCGTCCCAAGCAATGTGGCCAAAATGGCAGGAGAGACCACCTTTCCACCTCAAGATATGAGGTAAGACTGGCTCCCCCACTCTTCAGTGGGTCTTATATAAGCTGAGAAGTGTTGCCATATTGGGCCAGCAGTGCTCAAACGGTCGTGGTACCAGGTAGAGGATTGTACAGGCAGTTACAAGGAAAGTACATTACTGACGGTTATAGCCCTCGCTGGGACTGTGGAGTTAATTATCTACTGACGGCTATAGCCATCGCTGGTACTGTAAGGGTTAACGGTATTTCTTTTGCGCAGGCGCTTCATGAAGTAGATGACACAAACAAATTTCGGACTCTCATTCTTAATACGACCATTGGCTTACTGCAGCTCTATTCTGATACGAAATTATGTAATGCTCCTTGCATTCCTTGTAAATTTGAAGAAATGAATTATCATTCGTTGCTTCAGTGTGCACAGAATCTTCCCCTATTTTAGATGATAGAATGCATAATTTTTTGCAGATTTACAAGTCACTGATTTACCTGAAGCTCAGGAACCACTTAAGACGTTATTGAGGGAATTTCATTAGTTCGTACATCTAAAGGGGGATGCTAAGGGTTTTACTATCATATTAGAACATAACATTGTGTTGAGCGATAAGAATCAGAGTCCAGTTTACCGCCTTGTACCGCCTTTCACATAGTCAGCTTGAGTTAACTGATAAACATGTGTCAGATTTACTTTCTCAAGATGTCATACAACCTTCCACGTCGCTTTGGCGGTCACCTCTTTTTTTAGTCCCGAAGAAAGCCAAGAGGGAGCTTAGAGTAGTTGTAGATTTTAGAAAATTGAATACTATCATGGAGACCGATCATTTTCATATGCCGGCGATACCGGAAATTCTTGCAAGTTTGGGTACTGACAATCGTGTACTTTCTACTCTCGATATTTCTAGCGGTTGTCATCAGATCGGTTTATCACCGGAATCGAGACAATATACGGCATTTAATTAATTCTCCCTCCGGTACTTTTGAATATAAAAGATTGCCAATGGGGCTTAAAAACCACCAGCGATTTTTCAGAGATTAATGAATAATGTTTTGGCGGGATTGATCGGCCATAATGTTTATATGTAAATAGACGATATTATAATTTTTTCGAGGACGATAGAGGAACATAATATTGCACTGAGATATATACTTTCTAAATTGAATGAGGCAGGTTTAAAAATTAAAATCAGTAAATGTGATTTTTTTTAAGAACAAACTATCATTTTGGGGTCATGAATTAACTCCGGACGGTGTTAATACGACTGCCCAGTTAATGGCTTCTATCACTAATTTTCTGATGCCCACTACCATTAAACAGTTACGGCAATTCCTGGGCTTGTCCGGATACTATAGGGCCTTAATACAGGATTATGCGGCAATTGCGAAGCCGTTGTATATTTTACTTAAGAAAGACGCAAAGTTTGTGTGGAGAGTTGAACAAGGGGTATCTTTTACTAAGCTGAAAGCCAGCTTGACATCACGACCAACCCTTGCCTTCCCTGATTTTAAGAAACCTTTCTTTAATAATTCTGATGCGTCATGTACAGGTTCCGGGGCTGTTCTTATGCAGTATGACGATAAGGATCTCTTACTGCCGTTAGGATTCGCTAGTCGTTCTTTAAATCCGGCAGAACAGAAATATTGTGTCACCGACTTGGAAGGTTCAGCGCTAATTTGGGCGTTAATTACTTTTCGTGAGGTGATACATGGATATGAGGTAACTGTTTGAACGGATCATAAACTTCTCATTAAAATTGTTCGATGATAAACTTCTCACGGGTCGACGTGCTATGTGGAAGTTGACTTTCGCGTCATACAATCCTACGTTGTCATATGTTGAGGGCAAACTCAACACTGCTACCGATGCTTTATCGAGAAATCCTGTTTGTTTAATTTCTGTGAATGCGCTATTGACTATTGTGTAGTAAAAATATTGCGTTAGAACAACATAAAGATATTTTATGGGGTAAAATTATTTTTGCTTTAGAATCGTGTAATTTTAGTGATCCCGACTTAGCAGTATTTAATTATTTTAATTTTGAATTGCATGAGGGTTGTTTGTACAGGAAATGTGATATAAATGACAGGGTAGTTTTACAACTCGTCATTCAGGACTCACAGGTTAATACATTATTGCCTATTCTACATGGTCATGATACAGTTGGGCATCCTGGGAAGCTTCGTTCGTTGAAACAAGCACAGAGGAGTTATTATTGGCGGACAATGAAAAAGGATATAGGTAGGAGAAAGAGGAGGACCAGGGTAATCACGAACATTTGTATTTCTTCAATGTTTTGATATTTCTTTAAGTCATCATCAGGATCTAAACAAAAATAAAGAACAATATATAAGTATTTTAACCTAAAATTATTTATACACTTACAAAATAAGACTAAGTATATTTTAGTTTGACATGAAAGGACAACGGAAATATAAGACATTTCAATTACTCAACAAAAAGCGGAACTTCACTCATCAGGGAATACCAAAATGCAAGTAATACAAATTATACGAAAATTAAATTGCATTACACATAAAAACAAAGCAAACACAAAAAACAACTAGACTCATGGAGTATGAGAAGCAATGATTATAGTATATGAAGGGGAAAGGCTGACACGGTGTTATTTAAGACAGGTTTATGGGTTTTAATGTTTAATGGGCTTTAATGCTGGCTCGCTACCGCTCGCCAGTAAGAAATTGACACCTGGATGGGGATAAATGTCTTAAAACAGTAGGCTGAATGGGGCCAAATGGATACAAACCAGAGAAAGATAGAAAAGGACAGAACAAAAACAGGTCACCCCCCTTAAAGAAAAGTCGAAACGTTGAAGAAATACAAATGTTCGTGATTACCCTGGTCCTCCTCTTTCCCCTAAGACTATGATTCCCAAGGAACAAGCCTGTTTCTCAAGGATAAAGATAGATATATTGACTGTTGTTCAACATGCGCAACTACCTAAACTGAACTCGGAAGCAAAAATTGGGGAATATCCGATTCTTGCTTAGCCTTTCGATGTGGTTGGTATATATTTATTGAAACTTCCGTTGAATTATGTGGGTAATCAATACATAATGCTTCCTATTTGTCACTTGTCACGGTATGTCGTGTTATCGGTGTCGCAGGGTGAGGAGGCAAAATCGGTTACTAATACTTTTTTGGCAGACGTGTGTAAATTTGGTTGTCCTAATACAATTATAACTGATAATGGTACAGAGTTTTGTAATTCTAGTATGACGAAACTATGCGATGAATATACTATTGATCACGTCACAGTTTGTCCTCCTACACCCAAGTCCAATCGTTTGGCGGAATGTGCTAATCAGCCACCCGTGCGCTTCGCGGCTTATTACTAGATCGTGATACGAGCACTTGGGATTCCGTTCTTCATTTTGCAGAATCTACACTGAATTGTTCGATAAATTCCTCAATTGCGGGTTCGTCGTACTTTATTGTTTTTTGGTAGATAGATGAGACAATTCGTTGGTTCAGTCTAATTCTCATGTTTACAAATGCGATGATTACATTTTGTATCACTTGAATAATTTCCGTTCTATTTGTAAGACTTTACGCAGTTCTTTGTCAAACTGAAAGGAAGACATGATTAGTATGGCGAATAAATGTAAGAGGGATGTTCATATCGATATAGGTGATCTTGTTTACTTGAGAGAGTTTTACGCCAAACATAAATTGCAGCCTGTTTTAAAGGGCCCTTATAGAGTCATTTCAGTCGACAAGAATAGTACTGTTATAAAACACTTGGAAAAGGGCGTTGAGAAAAGAGCTCATGTAAATCATTTGAAACATGTAGTGCGCAATCTACCTGGCTACGAATATATTTCTGTGGAAAACAAATCGTTAAGTCCGAGGAATGTAAGAGGACGCAAACGGGTTAAAAAGGCAAGCGTTGCTCATAAATAAAATTTGAGGTCGAGTAATGTTGCTTTTGTTAGAGAGGAAAGTAATTGTGTAGCTCAATTTGGGTGTGAATTTGTATTAATTTTATTTATAATTCTTTAGTCGTTCAAAATTTTAAAATTATTCATGATTCCTCAGATGGGTGTCGTAGGGAGGATTGTGATGCGCTTCCTGGTCTTATGGATATTGGGATGAGTGGTTGGACGGCTACGCGCTGTCACCGCTAGCGCGGACAACCCTTCCAACCTCACTCGTTTGGGGATGATTTTGAGACAACGAGGTAATGTTGTATTGATAGCTGATGTCGTTGGATTCTACGTGGACATGTCATACTTTTCTAGAATTTAACTTGGCTGTGGTAGAGTTTCAGAGAATATCATGATTACGAGGGGTATTTTAGATAATCTGCAGGACTTGACTATTCACTCTAATTTCCCAGGGCCCCTCATTGTCATTTACAGTCAGTTCTATATCTACATGTACATCTTGGATGGCGTTCATAACCAAATATAAGTTCTCGAAGCACTTCAACAAACACTTTATCATGCTACTTATCACGCAACACCGAAACATAATCCACAGCTGTAAAGAGCCTCAGTGATTGTAAGCTGTATGCAGGTTAGATCCGAAATGTTTATGATATGACATTAATGATTGTAGCACAGATTAATATAACCATACATTAATTGATTATATGGTGACTAGTTTCATTAGTAACTCGCTTCTGTTATTTCACTATTTCGCCAATGACTGTTCATAATTGATCAAACATATTATAAGCATAATCTACGTGCATGTATTATAGTTATTAATTTATATCCTGGGCCCGGTGTGACATCCCTTGTGAAGTAAACGGTGTGTGAGGGACAGATAGACGGTCGTTTGGCTAAATATATGCGCCAAATTTAACTCTATCACCGCTGTCAATCATACGTGGGGTTGTACCTCTAAGAATAGTTAGGTTTGGTCTCTCTCTCTCTTTCTCTCTCAAACTATTTTCCTTCTATAATATATACTAACTTTCCTTGAGGGCATTTCCTGACCCATAAGGTTACACTTCATGCTATTTTCCAGTACGGCTTTTTAGACAGAGAGGCAGAGGGTGGGAAGTGAGCCATCTTCTTTGCTGTTCTATTCTTCTATTATAAACTGTCCCTGTCTAGTGTGATGCCTCCCGGCGTTAGCAGAATGGTTGCGTGGGGCATTGCAGATCGCTAGCGCTCGCCAGGATGGGGGGATAGGCTACAGTTGTCCTAGAATGATCTGCTTTATTTCATTAGTGTCGTGTTGCCACAGACAGTCTAGAAGTGGTCTTTGTTTTGGTCTGTGGCCGCGCCTTATATTTTATATTCGCTATAATATAAATGTTGCTTGTGTGGGAGGCGAGCGAGAGAGTGTGAAGGAGTACACCCAGCAGCGTGGTGAGCTATGACGCGGCTCGCTTGGGCGCTGACGGCGTTGGCGGCCAGGTGGTCAACTAGTCCCTTCCCGTCGCTGCCTCGTGTTCTTTACCAGCTCAGAGCTTGCCTGACACGCGTATCACCTACATCCTTCGAAATTCTGTCCCCCATACTCGCTACTTTGCATACTATCTCTCTCTCTCGACTTCTCCTTTCTCATTCTCTAATCTTTATTAATCTTAACATCCCTTCTGGTTTCAGCATAGACGTTCACCGTCGACCAGTCGTATTGTACACGAAGCTCTCAGATATTTCCATGCATTAGGTTAAGGAGGTATTATGCTTTATTGAGGTTTAGAGAGACGGACTTTTCCGTATGTGTTCTCTCTCGGGAAGGTTGTAGACCGGTATATGTCTCCCTTGCAAGGTGTTGAGTGATTCTGCTTGGTTATCTAAAGCTAGAATAGGGGTAAGGTTACTGTGTCGTTGTCTCCGATGTGTGCAGTGTTAGCTAAGCTCTGCACGACATCGACAGGTACTGTGGGAGCCTAAGTTGTCTTCGGGTTGGTTTACTTTGCGAGCACAGCGCTGTGGTGTGAGAGGGCCATAGCCTATCCCTCACAACATAGTGCTGCCTCTTTGTGTTGACTTCTGAGGGATCGCCAGGATAGTGCTAGGAACTAGAGACCTAGATTTATCAAGAGAGCATCCCCGTCATATAAAATAATCTTCATTATACCAGCCTCGGACAACGTTACGCTACGAGCCGCATGCTCGCCCATTGTTGCCCTGCCTTGATACCCCAGCTAGACTTTATTAACTGAGCAGACACTGGTTAGAGATAAGCCCCATTATTATATGTATGCAGCATTATTATTCACTGCACTTTTGAGCCGAGGTTGTTGTTGAGTTGCACAACCCGAGTAGGCTGTTGCGTTGTGTCACGAAGCATTTCTTTAGTTGTCGAGCATTACTACCTTTGCTCAGTCTTTATTATTCGCCTGCCTATTATAACTATATGTCCTAGCATTTATTGTGACCCGTATTCTGCATTATAATTGTTCAAGATTCTTTACGAACATCTTCACAGCATCAGACTTATTTCAGAAGTTTCCAGTTGATGTTGCAGGACTAGCATTGCACTTTCTTTAATACAGGAGTGCCAGTTATTTGAGTATCTACTGTAACGTTAATTAATCACGTTAACTATCTTTTCTTTGTGTAACATTATCGAGTAATCTTTTACTGTTTGAGAATAGGCTGTTTCATTGAGCGTCAGCCTAGTGTATGTGCACCAGTTACCGAGTCATAGGATTCCTCGTTGTCCAGGCACGACTCAGGGCGGTAATGGTGTTTTGTTTTCCAGTGTTTAAGGCAGGGGTTGGATCTAGTGTTACCGTTGTTGCTTTTTGCCATTATCTAGTCCAATGTTGAAGAGCCCTGTGTCTTTGAGAACCTGGATCGTAACACTAGTAGTATTAAGGTCGGACCACCTATTATGGACAGCAAAGTCTGTAAGGTCTGACTAAATGTGTAACTCTGTGTTAATATCTCTCTCTCTCTCTCTCTCTCTCTCTCTCTCTCTCTCTCTCTCTCTCTCTCAAATCATGGGGATATGCAAAATGAAGGGCAAAAACGGGCGAACGGGAAAAAGTGCTAATGCAAAACTAGTACTGCCGATAATGGAAGACGAATGAAGATTCAAAGCAAAACCGAAGACAACCAGGATAGGAGAACAAAATCAAAGGTGGCCGAGGATTTACAGTTTTAAAGAATGTGTTCAACCCAAGATTATGACCCGTCTTGACCAGTTTATTCTGGCTATCATTATACGATTGTATACAGCTGAGGGAGGTTCTGTGGAAGTTAGAAAGATACAGACGACCTTAATCAATCCTCTGAATTATGTTTATCATCCTAATCTGAATAATACCCAGATAATAGAAGAGTATTGATTGTATCGTAGACAATTGTAAGGGTTAAAGAAAGTGACTGAAATAGACAAGGAAGGAAGGAAGCAAACCATGACAAAGATAAAGGTTAAAGATCTATCATGGTTCACTGTGAGAAAGGTGTTTTGTCTGGAGGAAATTGGTGGTTATTTGTTTAAACTGAGTGTGTGTGAGTGTATGTTTGTGTGCTCTTCAGTGTCATGGATGTATATAATACCTTCTTTGTTTTCAGTCAATTCATTAATCCATCTGCCCCTCTTGTGTAAGTGTTGGACAAAACCAAATGTATGTAATTACGCTGTTACATTATTGTGTACCTTTGTTGAGTGTTTTGCAGTCGTTATGATTGGCCATTCATGAATATATCCCCTTTGTAAAGAGTTTATATTTTTGTGATTTAACCTGTTTGTGGGGAGAGAGTATTTTGGAGATATTGTATTTTTGCACTTTCAAATCCAAATGTTGTTGATCCCTCGCATTATCAAAATTAGTCACTTGCCCTATATAAGGTTGAGGAGGATTTATAGTTACGTTGCTCTCTCTCTCTCTCTCTCTCTCCATGGTAAGCATATACATCACAATTATAGATCTATATGTGCTTTGTATTTTCAATATACGTGATTTCACTCTTTAGATAATTATACACTCTTCTTTTCTCACTAGTTTGTACAGATACGAACGTTCAATGTAATCAAGCACGACAAATACAATTACTATACAAAACAAGCGTAACATTCATATGTAACTTGCAACATAAATTATAGCTTGTATTTAATAACAAAACATAGAGGTAGGTCAGGCAGAGAAATACGGCTCATTTAACAGTGTTACCGTCCTGCCACTGTATGTGAGGCTTGTTGTGGAAAGTACCAATTATATTGTATATACCGTGTTTTGTTATTAAACGAGTGTTCCAGAACAAATGAAACATTGGAACACCAAGCTTTCGTCTATTCTCTCGAGACATCTTCAGGGTATCATGAGAGACTAGACGAACGCTTTGTGTTCCAGTGTTGAATTTGTCCTAGCGAATTACGCCACACACACACACACGCACACACACACACACACACACACACACACACACACACACATATACATATATATATATATATATATATATATATATATGTGTGTGTATACTGTATAATTATATCCGGTTGGTCCTGGTTAAAGACAATGATAAAAGACGGTGCCCCTTCCTAGACCTTATATATTCCAATACACGAGTGTTAAGGAATGAGAGGCCTCCAAGAACCACTATACTAAAGCCCCCAGTTTGTCCTACCACTGGAAGCCTCCATTTCGTTTTACTTTTCCTACAGACTTTCATAAAACTGTTTGTTAATTTCATTAATCGAGTTTAGGAGTAAAAGTTGGTTGGTGGAGAGAACATAATAATATTTCTTAAATATATATGTTTTTTTCTTTTGTACTGTATATGTGATTGAGGGAGGGAGACAAAAGGCAGAACTGCCTGTGACGAGTGCCTCCCCCAGAGTTAAAAGACTGACAGAGCCAAAATCAAAGGATGTTCGAGCCAAAATACCTGGATACACGGAGTTTGAAGCAATTTAATTAATTGGATGAGAGAAAGACTGATTCTGGGAGAGAGTTCCAGATCATAGCTATTGAATAGAAGAAAGATTGATAATAAAGTCTCACTCTTGAGTTGGAGAGTTGCACAGAGTAGGGGTGGGATTGTGTTGCAAGACGGATGCTACATGCTCTACGAAGAGGGGGTGGTATACACTGAGAGAGCTCTGAGGAACACTAATTATTGTAATAGCGGTAGAATAGTGAGAGAGATGCAAGATTGCGGCGAAAAGAGCGAGACTGCAGATAATTGGTTAGTGGACATGAGTTAATGAGACGGAAGGCTTTTTTTTCTACTTTGCCTAGAAGTGCTGTGTGAGAGGATCCTCCTCACACGTGTGAACAATACTCAATACATGAACACACTGTGTCCTTGCAAAGAACAAGAAGCTGCACAGAGGTAAAGAACCCTCAGTGGTGGTTGAGTACACCCAGCTTCTAGGAAGCTGTTTTAGCCAAAGTGGTAATATGATCTTTCCAAGTGAGTTTATAAGAAAAAGAGACACCAATAATATTAAGAGGCAACCTCTGCATCCTATGGTCGTGAGAGGGTTAAGAGAAGATGAAGGGTTAATTTGTATGTTATTGAAGGGTAAGTCATAGTTGCTGGGAGGAGTAGACAGATGGAGAAATTGAGTTTTGGAAGCATTGAAAATAACAAGGTTTTCTGTGCCCCAATTAGAGATAGTAGAGAGATCAGAAGATAGGTGCATTATGGCTTCCTTACGTAAGCTTTGGAGTTCCTGCAGTGAGTGATGTTGTGGGAGGTTTGTTGAATAGTGTAATGTAGAGTCGTTACCATATAGGTGAATGGGGCTAGAGGTGCATTTGAGAAAGTCATTGATGAATAATAGGAAGAGAATTGGAGATAGGACAGAACCCTGAGGAACACCGGAGTTGTTAGGTTGAGGAAGTGAACTGTGGCTGTCCACACCCGCTGCTATGGAACGGCCGGAAAGGAAATTAGGAGTAGTTTGGAAATGAAGGATTTGTGCCAGACACTATCGAAGGTCTTCGATTATAGGTAGCGCAACAGAAAAAGTCTCAATGGAGGATGACCAAGAGTTATTATGATTGTAAGACACTTTTCTATTCATCAACTTATCTTATATTATTCATTTCCTCGGTTAACCCATACTGTACCATGGCATAGTAGATTAAAAGTACCCTCCAGTACCACAGACTTGTTACCAAAAGCAATGAGACAACACCCTTTCAGCTTTAGGGTTGGTGGGTAATTGACTCAGCCGGTCTGGAGTAGCTGCTAAGGATCATGATAATTGTTGCCAACTCCTCACAGCAGTGCCTTCAAGTCATGTTAGCAGTTCCAGCTAGATATTAACAGAACAAGGATCGTATATTATTGAATGCAGAGACCCATCACTGGTACTGGTGAGTCACTTTTTACTGACAGCTGTGAGCTGTTGCTGGAATTTAACAGGTTAAATTGCTATGATGTAATCAGGGGTAATAGTACTACAGTATCAACGAACCTAGATTACTAACTAGATATGTCTATGTAACTGATATTACATTTTTATGTAATTGCTAGTTCAAGCTTTATGTGGCCAGCTGTTTGTCCAGCAAGTCACATCTGCGACCCTGAGGTGGGAACCTTCTTAGGTCATTGTAAAGGTATGTCTCAACAGTGGCGGCATAAATTGTAGTTCTGGATAATCCAGTGCTATTCTTTTCCCAGTTGAGCAAGTTAGTTCAGAATTACTTTTCTGAAAATGGCATCACGTCTATTTTACAAAATACTGATTTAATTCAATACTATACCTGCTGTCATTATTAGAATACACATGTGAATGAAACATATATCGTGATACCCACACAAGGAACATTATTTCGTCCAATAAACAAAATTTATTTTGTAAAGTAAAATTATGCTTAGTAATTAATGTAATATGTTAATATAGAAATATTGACATATACAGTACAGTTACAAAACAAAATATACATTGTTGAATTAAAGCATTACAACAGTCAAAGTACTATGCAATATTATATAGTCGTTGGTTCAGTGAATGTAATCATCACAATTCTACTAATACAATTGTCAAAGGATAAAAACAGATATACAGTTGGCTAAAATAAGGACAGTGAAGCTACACAATTATTAATTTACATTGGTAAAAAATAAAAACAGAAGCCGTTCTGCCGTTCAGACATTCAAGTTTTCAGAGCCCAACAAATAGTGAAGTTAATTTGAGTGGGTGACTAGTTCCGCACCGATCACTGGTATAGCCCTGCCTTCCGTCCTTCCTAACAAACTACTACTTTGCCTGTATATTATTGATACCTCATGTTTCTTTTGTAATTATATGAATATTATCATATTTGTATTAACTTGGCAAATGTAACTAGGGAATGCACCAGCCCTGTCAAGCAAGGGATTACACAGCGTTAAAAAAACTGCGTCATAGCTAGGAGTAATCACAATAAACGGTGTTGTCTATGGGGAAAGTATATCACTACCTTTAGATATATAGGATATCCTTCAGCACTCCTACTTTTAGAAAAAAATCGTATTCAAACATGCTATTTCTTCGAAAATATGTTATTCAATAAATATGTTTTTGTTATTGTATATACCTAAACCAAGCGCATTTAAATGTGTAAGAGGAACACGTTTATTTTACGTTACACACTCATTAACAAAATCGGCTTGTTTCTGTGATTATGTGAGATTGTTGAGAGATGGAAATGAGAAAAGACACAAGGTGACACACTCACCCACTAGACATCCTACAGTAACAGAGAGAGTACAAAGGAAATCAAGCAACAACATATCCAGCGACCACTCAAGGCTGCTTGCCCTCTATAACACTGATGGTTATGGGTCCAAACAATGGTTTAGGGTGGGTAAGGGAAAAATGGAAAGGGAAGACTGCCCTGGAACAAATGTCTGTGGTAGGATTAGGAGATATTAGTAGTATAGAGTTGTCAGTAATATAATAGAAAAACAAAATATTAATTTACAAATTCAGTCAGTCGTGGATTTAAAGCAAGGTGTTTGTCTATGCAAATTTGTATAGAATCAACAGTGTTGCAGTCTACGACATCTCGGGGAAGCAAATTCCACAAGTTGACAACTCGATTGGAGAAGAAATTCTTAAGGCTGGTTCACATATAGCCGAGTCGGTGCGCGAGTCCAACACGAGTCACACCTGTAGATTATCGCCGTCGCTGGAGGCCGAGTCGGCCGCGAGTAGCAATTGCTCCCGAGTCAAGGAGAGTGTAACACGAGTTAACTCGAGTCAATACGAGTCAACACGTGTTCATGCAAGAGTCTGTACGAGTAACTGAGAGTCAAAATGAGTGTAACACGAACCCAACACGAGTGTCAAAAATTTGAAAAATAACTGCCACATTCCAGGGCACGTAAACAAAGAGTATGGACGAGTCTAACACGAGTCAACGCGATTGTTACACGGATCAACACGATTGTTATACGGATCAACACAAAAGACAACACGAGTTTACATGAGTCGTAACGAGTGTGCAAGAGTCGCCGAGAGCCCACCAAGAGTCATTGAGAGTGACAGTCATTGTGCACGAAAGTTATATAAGGCAGCCCCCACCACCACCCATTCCCACACAACCACTCACCACCACGGAGGACACACCCACCCACCATGACCATTAATCGGCGCAACTCGGCAGCTATGGTGATACTCCTGAAGATGCGGATGGATCTCCTAGACATCGAGGAAGCAGAGGCGCTAGCTGAACGCCAACGTCAACGAAAAGGAAAGCAAAGGACAGTTTGGGCCAGGAGTTGGTTACTGAGACGGCCACAGTTCGGTATTTACGAACAACTCCTGAAGGAGTTTGAGGTAGAGGACCCAAATCATACCGGAACTTCTTGCGTGTGGACAAAGTCATGTTTAGGGAGTTGGTGGAGTGTGTCGGGCCCAGGATAGAGAAGCAGGACACGTTTTGGAGGGAGGCTTTGTCACCTGGGCTGAGATTGGCAGTCACACTCTGCTACCTGGCAACGGGTGACTCCTATCCTAGCCAGCAGTACGCGTTCCGTGTGGCACGGAACACCATCTCCCTCATTGTGCCTGAGACATGTGAAGCCATCATCGCAGAGTACCAGCAGGAGCTTATACGTTGCCCCAGGACCCCGGCAGAGTGGAAGGAGGTTGCCAGGGAGTTCTGCAAACGGTGGGATTTCCACCATGCCATTGGTGCCATCGACGGAAAGCACTGCGCCATCCGATGCCCTCCCCATGGCGGAACGGAATTTTACAACTATAAAGGCTTCCACTCCATCGTGCTCATGGCTATTGTAGACGCAGACTACAAATTCCTGTACTGCGACATTGGCAATCACGGTTGCTGCTCAGATGGAGGTGTTTTTCTAAGAACAAACATCAGAGCAGCATTGGATGGGTGCACCCTGGGACTCCCTGCTGCCGAACCCCTGCCCAACGACGACACCCCTGTTCCCTACTTCCTGGTTGGTGACGACACATTCCCCATGCGAATGTGGTTGATGAAGCCACACTCTACCCACCAGCTCACTGTACCTCAACGCATCTTCAATTACCGTCTGTCCAGGGCTCGCCGCGTTGTGGAGAATGCCTTTGGCATCATGTCCTCCAGGTGAGCGTAATGTCATGTTAATGTCACACATTCGTGCTTTCTACTCTTGTTGATACATGTTGTTGCGTGTAGACACGTGTTGATTCGTCAACGTCGAAATGATGACGAAAAGCGACGAATCACCAAAGAGTGTTACACGGGTTTACACGAGTCAACACGAGTTAACACGAATAACGAAGAGTTATACAGAGTCAAACACGAGTTAACACGTATGTACACAAGTCTACACGTATTTAGGCCACACTCGTGGGTACTCGCCACGGGGCCCAAAAATTTCATGCATGCATGACATTTTTGGACCCCGTGGCGAGTACCCACGAGTGGGTCAAGTAAACAAAGAGTATACACGAGTGTAGCACGAGTCTTCACGAGTGTTGAGGAGTATCGACGAGTCATTGCCGAATACCAAAATTTCATCACTCGTGTTGGACTCACGCACCGACTCGGCTATGTGTGAACCAGCCTTTAGACTCGTTTGAGTTAATGGATTTACCAATATTTTTGCAACCGTTCCCCGAGTGTAATTTGATTGGTCGGTGGTTAATTATTTATTACAGTTCATATTGCCAATGCCTCTGATGATTTTCAACACTTGATTTAAGTCGCCTCTTAATCTGCACTGGGTTAAAGGAAATAGTTTTAATTCTCCAAGACGATCCTTGTATGGTTTGTTTTTAAGGCAAGGTATCATTTTGGTAACTACGTTGAACTCGTTCTAGCTTCAATATATCTTTTTGGTAGTAAGGGCAACAGAATTGAACGCAATATTACAGGAGAGGGCGGACTAAGGAATGAGAGAGAGAGAGAGGGGCTAATCGTTTCACAGGTAAATGCTATAGTGTCAAATCCTGAAGCCAACCAAGGTTTAATTGTATTGTAGAAGCGATACGGGCTTAGTATTATTATTATAGTATATCTCTCTCTCTCTCTCTCTCTCTGCAACATCTGTGTGGTGTAGTGTACAGAGAAATAGTGTGCAACAAATTGCACTACCCCTAGAGACCCTTTTCTCTTCAGAAAATGGGGTAAACTAGATGGGTTCTAAGAAAAACCTGAATCCTCTTAACCCGGGAACTGCCGGAAGACTCTTAAGAGTTCCCCCGGCGGACTGCGGGAAGACTCTTAAGAGTCAGAGAAAAAAAAAATCAATGTTAAACATCGAAAACAAAAATATATTTTTATTTTTTTATTTTTATTTTTTTTGTTTGCCCTTGGGCCATGCAAAATATCAGTCCTCTACCTCCCCTCCTTCCCCACTTTCTTCCCCTCCTTCAGTTATTACCTATTTTCCCTGTTATTCCCTTATTCTGACGTATATTTTCGAGCTAACATTAGCGAGTTGCAAGCAGGGCATTGTCATCACTGTTAGCAAGCGAGTGCAAGAGAGAGAGAGAGAGAGTATCGATCGACAGTGTCTCAGTGGCCTTGGGGGAAATTGGCGGGAAAGGAGGTTGCCTCACCCATACATTATGTAACTCGCGGCCTGTATCGCCGATTTTGACCATCCAAACGCTGTTTTCACTCGTTTTATTGTTGTAACAGGTTAATACCTTTATAATCAACCTATAATAGGCGCATATGGATAAGTATTAATGCTATTTATGGTAAAATTAATATTTTAGTGATGGAAACAGCTCAAATACGTCAGCACAGGCAGACGTTTCTAATTACCCACATGCGCAGTTAAGAGGTTAAGGTAGTATTATTAAATGCCAGGTCAATTAGAAATACATTCTCCGAACTTCGGGCATTGTTGTCTATGCAATGCTTCGATGCAGTGGCTATCACTGAATCGTGGATTCACAGTGATACCAGAGATTATGTTAGGGAATTTGAAATACCTGCATATAGAATGTTCCACAAAGTCTAATACAGGAAGGGGGTGGAATGGATTTGTACATCAGATATTTTATAAACCCAATTGACTGCAAGGTCAGGTCAGAACATAATCTACTCGGAGTAGACCTCAATCTAGGTAACTCTATAGGATTGTTCTGGGATGCAGGCCTCCACCTCATAATGTTAAAAAGGATGAACTTCTTTACATAAGACTGAGTGCTGTTATTGAGGGCAAAACCAGTGTGATCTTAGGTTACTTCAATTGCCTAGTAAACTGGGAAGGAAGAACTACAGATGCTAAAAATAGGCGTCCTGTGGACTTAACTAACGACAACTTTTTGACCCAGAAAGTGAGCGAGCCAACTAGAGGGCACAATATACTAGATCTTGTGTTCACCACTGAAGAAGAAAGTGTGACCATCTTATTTGTTGGGGAATCACTCGTAGGTAGTGACCACAGTCTAGTTAGGTTCTCTCTTCGCACATTTAGAATCAGACTCACCAGCCCTCATAGTGCAAAACTAGGTTAACGTTTTGCAAGTTTTGAAGGCCTTCGGGGAAGCGTATCCCAGATCAGACCTAAGGGTGAGGATGTTAATGTGATTTGGTGCTCTTTCAAAGAGCAGTTTATGAATCGACAAGCTGCATTTGTTCCTACTAAACTTATCAAATCAGGATCAACGTCAACCAAAATGGTTCACAAGTAACGTGGCTTCAGCAAATAGAAAGAGAAAGATTGCATATAGAAAAGCCAAAAGAACTCAAGAACAAAGAGTTTTAGATTCCTTCAAAAATATGTGTAGAAAAGTAAAATATCTCATAAAGGAAGCAAAGCAGATGAACAACTCAGGTGTGCAGCCCTCTGCATACAGTCCTAAAGAGTTCTTCAACTATTAGGCCAACAAGAAACCTCTGACACTGATATAGCTAAATCCCTAAACGACTATTTTGCCTCTGTATTTACAAGGCAAAATACCAGTAGCATACAAAGTCCAAGATTAGTGCATAAGGGAGAAGTTCTTACCAGAATTAGATGCACCCAAGTAACATGCAAAGTCCAAGATTAGTGCATAAGGGTGAAGTTCTTAGCAGAATTAGATGCACCCCAGAGAAGGTCGCAAAAATAATTGATAAGTTAAGTAGGTTCAGGTCATCAGGCCCAGATAGCTTTCTTCCCCGAGTTGTACGAGAAGTGCGAGATGAAATTGCACCTTTTTTGGCAGATATCTTCAATAAATCTCTAGAAAGTGGAGAGGTCCCTTAACACCTTACGAGCGGCCTATGCGGTTTATTTATATGTACCGCCCAGCGGGGTGTTTTTAGCCAAAATAGGGCTGTTTACGTGATAATTTTCATGCCTAAATAAGACCCAGAACGTAAAACAAGTACCTATCCCTGAAAGGGCATAAACAGAGCTTTCGAATGACACCATAACGATCCTTTTATGATGGCTAGTTTTCTTGCAATAACCGTGCAACGCGAGTGCAAAAAGCATGTAATTCGGTACTTTCCCCATATAATTCAGTATGTAGCGAGTGAGAGAGGGAGGAGGGAGCTGAGATTCGTGTCAGTAGGTTCGCCGCGGTGGTCTGGAGCAGTCATACGCTCGCTAGTCTCCTGCCACCACTTGTCTCTCTCTCTCAGCAACATTACGTGCTGAAATTGCCACTCGACCTATGTCGAGCGCCGCCACATAGTCCAGCTTTATTAAATACGACTTATGTGGTGAGCCGCTAATTAAGGGTTAAAACTGGTAACTGGCCAATGTGACCCCAATCTTTAAGAGTGTCCCAAGAATTATCGGCCAATTAGCTTGACTTCCATCATAGTAAATCTCTTAGGTTTACTAGTAGACAAAATAGGCGACTACCTAGAAACCCACAATTTAATTAAAGATTTCCAAGATTGATTTAGGCGACACCGATCATGTCTTACCAATTTGCTAGAATTTGTCCATGAAATGCTGAGTGAGTATGACAAAAGTAGAGCCATAGACATCCTTTACTTAGATTTTCAAAACAATATTTGAAAAAGTGCCTCATTGCAGGCTAATGTCAAAAGTGAGTGCACTAGGTATCACTACATAGGTCACAAATGGGATTGAAAGTTAGCCACAGGTAGACAACTACGAGTGATAATCAATGGTGTTTCTTTTGAGTGGACTCCATCACCTCTGGAGTTCAACAGGGATCTTTCATTGGACCCCTTCTGTTTATCATATATGTCAATGACATCGATATTGGACTCTTGAGTGTGATCTCCAAGTTTGCAAGTAACATAAGGCTTGGAATTAATGTGAAGGACCCAAAAGGGTTTGAACAGCTGAGGATGGACCTCAACAGACTAGGTGAATGGTCAGGGACATGTCATATAAGTCTAAACTTGGAAAAAGTGCAAGCTGATGCATAGCGGCCAAGCAAACACCAAGTCAGGCTATTCACTATTGGGAATGTCTCTGGAAGTGACTGACTTTGAAAAGGATATGGGTGTTCTGATTAACAGTGACCTAAAGTTATCCAAGCAGTGCATTGAAGTAGAGAAGAAACCTCAGAAATTATTGGGCTATTTTGAGAAGCAATTTAAGTATAGAAATAAGGAAATAGTCCTCACACTTTACAACGTTTTGATACGACCTCTCTTAGAGTATGCTGTTCAGTTCTGGTCTCCAACACTTAGGAAAGATATAGAGCGACTTGAAAGGGTACAAGCTAGGGTTACAACGCTTATTCCATCGATTAGAAGACTAAGCTATGAGGAGCGGTTGAGAGCTCTTGATCTCTTCGTTTGAGACACACAGACTACGAGGTCAGCTCATTGAAATATTTGAAATACTCAATGGGTTTGACAATGTGGATTATAGCAACATTTTTAGCCTCAATATGAATACAACACGCAACCATGGCTGGAAATTGTAATTGAAAAAGTTCAGCACTACTATTTATGGAAATATTTTCACATATAAGAACAAACTTACCTCTGAAGTTGTAAACAGTTCTTCAGTAGAGCAGTTCAAGAAGAGAGTAGATAGTATTGTGCACACTCTGTAATGAGTGCAGTGCACTAAGCAGTCTCTCTCCTTCCACTTCGAATATCTCCTCGGAATGGACTTCAAAGTCTCTGAGAAACTAACTATTCCTTTATTCCTTGTAACTCCTTGTAACTCTATCTCTCTCTCTCACACACTGCCGACTATACACAAACAATCTTGCACATGGGTCAGTGTTCCGAGGAAGGTGAATGAAAGCAGTCAGTCATTTTGACGAACGTTCATGTTACCAGGAATGTAAACAATCGTGGCTCGCATACAAAGAACTCGGGTATAGACCAAGCAAACAAAAGCAAATTATTGTAAACTTTGTTGAACCGACCAGCAGGGCATTCGTTTCTGATTTTTGTGGCATTAGATTATAGCTGGATATTCTTTCACAAATTTACATTGACTTTCCACTTCCTGTATAGTATTGGAAATTAAAAGCGGCTCTGCATTTACATATACATTGGTAATGCTACTAACAAATGTTCTTGAGGTCTTCCGATTTTCTTTATGCACATATATCCATTTACATTGATGTTCTGACCAAATCAACGAGGCATTCCCTTGTGGTTAAGGCCCCATCAACTATCCTCTCCATTCGCATTTCGGTGTGAGCATCCTAGGTTCGAATCCCCGGACTGACACATGTGTTTGATAATTTCATTAATCGAGTTTAGGAGTAAAGTTGGTTGGTGGAGAGAACACAATAATTAATTCTGGTTCAGGAGTAGTTTATAGAGAGGCCTTCCTTAGGGTAAGTGCCCCATTAATTACTCTTTCCATTCACATATGCATAGCCTCCGATAGAGCAGGTGGAATGAATGTACAGTACATGCTAAGATTGGTATGCAGGATTCGAAACTGCATAATAAATCGTAGGCTTGTGCATCATTCTTTAACTGTCTTAGTGGTGTTGATTTTCGGTGTGAGCATCCTAGGTTCGAATCCCCGGACTGCCACATGTGTTTGTTAATTTCATTAATCGAGTTCAGGAGTAAAGTTAGTTGGTGGAGAGAACATAATAATCATTAGGCTAGCATAGTGCAGTTGGGTATAAGTACAGGCTTAGATTATTATCCAGTATTCGAGAATGGATAATATACCGTAGGCTTGTGCTTAAAACTTTAGCTGTCTTGATAGCGTATTGGTTAGTCAGCTGAATTTTGGTGTACGTATCCTAGGTTCGAATCCTTGGAGTACCACATGTATTCATTAATTTCATCGATTTCATTACTTAGGTTTATTGTGTAAGTTAATTGGTGTATTGGTGATAATATTGAAAACAAAAACATATATATAAATGCAAAATATGAATTGATCAACATTTAGCTGATTTTTTCTGAACATCAATCTAAATGGATAGTCTTGTATAAAGAAACTCTTAAGAGCTCAGGAGCACATAGTATTAGCTGTACATTAAGTTCAACAACCAGTTCGAACGTGGTCAAAGCCTAGGACCATTGCAGTAGCGACATGATTTGTATAATTGAGTGCGGGAAACAGTGATGGTTGCCCTGTTGGTGTTACAGTGATATATTGGTGTATGGTTAATGGTACAGTCTGTCAAAGATCCAGCTGACCCACCCTCGCTCTGGGACGCGCAGTTTTATTTGGCAATACTTGGTGTAGTAAGGAGGCGTTTTTTACAGGGATTTTGATTGGTCGATCTGATTTTGGCTATAACATTGTCAGAAGACATATTACACAAGGCAAAGGGAAACAAATAGTATAATGCAAATGTATACATCGCAAACGTCAATGTGCTTAAACAATTAAGCACATTATATTTATTGGTTGGCAACGCATATAAAACCCGTTGGCTGCCACAGCTTACTCGAGTTTCAAGAATATATAATCGTGTTTTAATGTTGCCTGCATAATGAAGGAGGTATTTGTCTTGACAATGTGAACATTGCATAATATAATTTGTTGTAATATACAGGACAGACACAGGTGACCCAGTAATGGCTAGTGGTATCCCTGCATAGCAGCGAATGGGTATGTGCAAACAAAAAACACAAACACAAAACACATAGACGGTGCAAGACATAGCCTACTGTAGTGAGATACACTTGAATACATTATGCAGATCCCTATGCTGGTTAGGATTATATGGGGCTTTATGGTATGTAATATGTTGATTTGGTTAACCATATTTATCTTCCATCTAATCGCTGGTAATTATTCTTCACACCACACAGTATTATGTCATTTCCAATCATATTGCAATTTGATAGTCTGAATAGAAATGAGAATAATACTCTTTATCTCTCTCTCTCTCTCTCTCTCTCTCTCCGAAAAACTGGACAGGGTTCTCGAATCATACCAACACAGTTCTACTATATATTTGTAATGATTGTGTCTATTGTCTTCCAAGTTAGCAAATACGTTATTAATGTTCATATTTAGTGGAATTTAATCAGAAAGAACCAGATTAGTACTGAAGCTGAATAGTTAAAATCATAGGATTTACCCTGAACCATGTTGGTAGGTCTTACGAGTAAGAAATGTGAAATTTAGCAGTAGAATTGGTGTTGGTGGAGGGTTCTGTATAACGAATCATGCTAATCTCAATCTAGTGTCAGAGAGCAACAAAGGCTAATATACTCAAAATATAAAATTGGGGCGGGAGGAGGGTGAGGAAAGTGGGTAGTTTGACAGAAGCCACACAGGAAAACAGATTTACATCATGAATAGGGGGTGGTTCGTTCGTGGCCACCCCTTCGGGGATCACGGCGTCAGGCAATAGATAGATAGATAGATGAATAGAGCAAAATTTGATATCTAAAGTTCAAACACGGTTGCCAGCTGGTCTAATTATACCGGTGATCATGAGGGAAACGTTGATCAACAAATATGCCTTGATGTAAATCAATTGTTAAATATATAATCAGAAGTGTCATAACTATCATTTGGCTAAATACAGTAAAATATGACATCATCTGCAATGTTTCTTTCTGGCTACTGGTAATTTAGAATCATGATGAACCTATGACTGTCTTACCTATACATGCAATTGATTTTACAAAACATCGTGAATCATGATAACTGTAATAAATATATAACTTAACAAACTCATTATAAACTGTGACTCTCAACACATTTTCCCAACACAAAGATAATTTATCTAAATCATGATATTTCATATCATGTTAATTTAATTGATGTAATAATATAATTTACCGTGTGTATAAAACATTTTAAACCTTTTTACGTAGTAATAATTTAAAATGTAATATACACTGTATGGGATTAATCAACAAACTGTATAATGGTACTGTTGTTAATTATTTGTATATTTACATATACAATGGAATGCAGTTATTATGCAATAGTGTATTTAGTTTCACAAATTGTAACTGTTCAATACCATTGTCATTTGTCACCATGTCTATTGAGGTATTATATGACCTTAAGTGTAGGTTAATACATATATGTTTCAGTCTGAATTAACGTTCTCTCAGATATTTTCGTCAAAAGCGATGGTTATATTCAGCAATTATCATATGGATTCGCCATGCATTGGGAAATGTGCGTAGGTAATGAAGAGCTTAAACGTGAAGAACAATAATAACTGATATTAGGCGGTATATATTTCAATTCATACTGGAGGAGGCGTATGGGTCTCTCTCTCTCTCTCTCTCTCTCTCTCTCTCTCCCCCATTTCGGTCGTTATGCCTCACATTGTCTCTCCATGTCTTACAGTAAGGTGTTATTAATAACATTGTAATACTATGGGCAGTTAGTAGAACAAATACCCACGTTAGTGCCTTACCTCTCTCACAACCCTCTCCCCTTCCCCTTCTCTCTCTCTACCCCCCCTTCCCCATCCCACACAAACACACGTGCAAAATCGTTGGGCGCTATTCAAAGTTACCACCTGCCATTATAGTGTCAATTTATTTAAGAGCATCCACGAACATTTGGATAAATTTCATTAAATTATATAGCAATTAATGCATTTGTATTACATATATGTTTAATTTGTCTTGTTAAATAATATGTTAAGACACTGATATAGCCAAAATCAGATCTACCAATGGCAATCTCTGTAAGACACACCGCCTTAATTACTACACCAAGTATTGCCAGATAAGACTGTGAGTCCCAGAGCGAGGGTGGGCCAGCTGGATCTTTGACAGCCTGTACTGTACAATCGCGGTTAGTAATACATATTGATACAACCTTGAAGCTTTGAACTAATTAAGTGAACCTTCGAAATACAAGTATCTGGCAGAGCATAACTATCTATACACATTCAATTTAGCCCAAGACAGCATAAATAATGTAAGTAAAAACATTAATGGCCGCGAATCTACAACAATATACAACTATTTGATATAAAGACACACACTGTCAATTTACAATCGAATCATAATAACCGGAATGTTTTGTATGATAGAGTGATACGTTGTGGTGACAATATAAGTATTTAAATATAGATGAGTTAGCAATAGCTCTTAGGAATTATTAGTATATGTTCGTCTTGAAAGGTAAAAATGTAAAACAGTAATAACCATTGTCCTTTTTCCTTTATTTAATATTGGGTACCGAAACTACCATCAATTGTTTTCTCAATATTTGAAGGCTAAGCATGTAGCATATATCATATTAAAATGTGTTTCAATCAGCGGAAAGGAATTTTATGTGCACTATATAAAGCACTGCAAACACAAACAATTCTCCCTATTGACGGCGGAAATATTCTTACTAAGCCCCTTACCGGCAAAATAGTTGATGAATTCAATAAGTTCTGGGGGGGTGAGGGGAGGCAAAGCCCCCCCTCAACCCATCCTGTATCCCAAGGCAAAACAACATTGTTTTTTTACTCTGAAAATTACATACAATCGAGTGTTTTATGATCGTTGGATAATGGGGAAACGAGAACATTTTCCAGGGATTGTAACTAATTTAAACTACTGTATAATGATGAAAACTACCTAAAACCATACAGAACACCATTGGAAATTAGTGGTAGTTTCGGTAACATTTTCCTAATATTGGCTTGTAATATGCATAATACATCATTACGGCTGAAGCCTACTATACTATAAACATATGGAAGGGAAGAATGTCAACATAGGGTAAGTAGAGGCAGTTACTCTTAACCCATTCAATAAGGCTAAGCATATGTAGAAGGGTTCCATACAACAAATAACCTCCCCTTAACATTTACCCGAAACTTTGTTCCTCAACTTTTGAATAAAACTCTTATTAAATTACTGTTGCTTATAATACACAACATTATGCAGATAAAAGTACCAGATGAAGAATTACCGGAAAAAGCGCTCGTGGAAACCCACCTTAAAGGGGGAAGGGTTTATATATTGGTTAGTTTATATATATATATATATATATATATATATATATATATATATATATATATATATAATTATTATTATATATATATATATATATATATATATATATATATATATATATATAATTATATAATTATAATAATCATTCTTTTAGTTCCTCCCAAGACCTTCATCAAGCTTTAAGAAGAATGCCAAAGACCTCCCTTCTAAATAAATTTGTATACTTTACGATAGAAAATTGTCCCGGCCAAAGGCCGATTCCTTCTAAATGACTAGCTCGCTATCGCTCGCCAGGAAATCATCGACATCTAAGTGGAACGAAAGGTCTTGATATTGTCAATGAAATTGAGCGAAAAGTCTTAAAATCGTCAACTAATGGTCCGAACGTCTTAAAATCTGTTAACTACTCGGGCTTAACATAAGAAACACCAGGGTAGGTGATGGAGGGTAGTAGGGGGGTGGGGGGGAGCAGATAAATCAACCATCATCTCCCCTTAACCCCTTCCGTACCGGCGCCGTTCTTTTAACTGTATTATGGGTACTATAATGCCCATTTCCCACTGGTGCAATTATACACGATTTTAATCGCTGACGGTGTATTATTGGCATTTCGCAACAAATTTGTGTGAAGTGTACGATTTTGACCGTTACAAACGGATGAAAAGTGACACTCGGCGACAATGTGTCCGATGAATGCGACGTAATCTGCGAGATTATGCGACATCGGCAAATTGAGCGATAACTCGCCGATGACCTCGGCGAGAACATGTGAGAACTGTTAATATTTAAAATTATAATGGAATTAATGCGACGGTGCATGTTTGTTTGTAAGTAGCAAATGGAAGGAATGTGTAAGAGAGTATGGGTCTGTGGGTTCAAGGATTGTGTGGGTGAGAATGAAAGTAGGAATACAAACGTGGGTGATTGTATGCGTGTATGCCCCGACAGAGGATATACTTGAAAGAAAGAAAGAGGAGTTCTGGATGAATGTGGAGGCGTGCCTGGAGAAGTTTGACAAGAACGAAAGAATATTTCTGATTGGGGATATGAATGGTAAGGTGGGTGATAGGAAAGTTGAGGGAGTGGTGGGAGGGTGGGGGGTACCATCAGAGGTGAATGGGAATGGTAGTGCACTTGTGGACGTATGTGTGGGGAGGAGGCTGTGGATAGCCAACACCTTCTTCCGACACAGAATGATCCACAGGTACACGTGGAAACGGATGTTGACGATGAAGGATAAGACAGTGGTGGAACGAAAGTCATTGATTGATTATGTATGTGTGGATGAACGAATGAAGAAATCTGTGATGGATGCTAGGGTGTATAGGGGTATTGGAGGGGGTCTGTCTGATCATTGTGTAGCAGTAGCTAAGGTTAGGATACAAAAGAAGTGGGTGAGGAGAGCGGGAGGGAGGCAAGAGGGGGATGGTGAGGAGGGTGGAGAGGTTGCAGGAGGAGGAAGTCAGGGAGGAGTACAGGAGAGCAGTGGAAAGACGACTAGGTGGGTTCGACCTGGAAGTTATGGAGGAAGTGGAGGAGATGAGCAAGGTGTTTAAGGATGAGATCTGTGCAGCATGTGAGGTGTGTGGAGTGAGGAGAAGAGGGAGGGGAGTGAAAGGTACAGCATGGTGGACAGAGGTAAGAATAGCTGTGGAAGAAAAGAAGAAAGCATATAGAGAGTGGTTGGGTAGTAGAGGGAATGAAGATTCCGAGAGACAGAAACGAGCGAGGTACGTGGAGAGTAAGAGGGTGAAGGAAGAGTAGTGAAGGAAAGTAAGAGAAGAGTAGATGAGGAATTTGGAAGGAATCTGAGTGTAAAATGGAGGGAGAGTAAGAGACTGTTCTGGAAAGAAGTCAAGAAAGTTAGGGAAGGTAGCAAGGGAAACAGTAAGGGTGTGAAAGATAAGAATGGGAGAATACTAGTCGAGAAGCAAGAGAGAGTCGAAAGATGGAGGGAGTACTTCAGTGAGTTTTTTTTTTTTTTTTTTTTTTTTTTTAAGAGACAATGAACGGAGGAAGGAAAAACACAGATAAAACAAAAAGGTCCATGTGCCTAAAGGCATCCTCCATTCATAAAATGTTTGTAACAACTGGATTTAAACATTTGTTGATTGTAAGTTTGTGGAAAGCAATTCGAGGGAAGTGAATTCCAAAGAGTAGTAGCTCTGGGGATAAATGAATTCTGATAAGCAGAAGTTCTGCATTGTGGAGGAGAAAGTGTAAATTCATGGGCGCTCTCAGCTGCCCTAGTTCTACGGGGAAAGATGTGGAGAGGCGGCACAATTGAAGCAAGTTCCTCGGAACAATTGCTGTGAAAATATCTGTAGAATAATGCAAGGGATGCAACGTTTCTTCGTATGGCTAATGTAGGAAGGTCCTGTGTGATTGCAGGGTTATTGATTAATCTAATAGCTTTATTTTGAATTTTGTCCAACTGCCTCAATGCAACCACTCCACTTCCACCCCACAGAGGTGAACAGTAATCCATCTGAGAGCGCACATGACTTTTATATATTACGGCCAACTGCTCGTCAGTGAAGAATTCTCGAACTCTGTACAGGAGTCCCAGTTTTTTAGAGGCATTCTTAGCAATGCTTCTAACATAATGTGTCCAGCTCAAGTTAGTAGTTAATGTTACACCGAGAATGTCAATACTAGGGGAAGTGGGAATATTTACATCATTAAAAAAAAAAAAAAAAAAAAAAAAAAAAAAAAAAATATATATATGGGAGTCAGTGAGATTCTGTCGGTTAGAAAATTGAATGTACTTGGTTTTCTGTGCATTAAAGGAAACTAGATTCTCTTGTCCCCATTCATTAATTCTAGAAAGGTCCCGGTTCAGAGAAATTGCTGTGTTTATTTTTGAATTTATAAGATCGGGTTGGGTGAAAGAATTGGTAAATGTGAAGGAACTGTGGAGTGTTGAGTCATCTGCGTAGGAATGTATTGGATTATGAGTGGTAGATATGAGATCATTGATATGAATGAGGAACAGAGTTGGGGCCAAAACTGATCCCTGGGGAACACCAGCATTTATTGAGTGAAATTGAGAATAAAGGCCATCTACCATTACACGTATTTTTCTGTTATGAAGATAAGAAGAAATTAGTGGAACTAATGATGCAAGGCCGTAGTGTGACATCTTCGACAATAAGGATTGATGCCAGACTCTATCAAATGCCTTTGATATATCCAGTGCTATTGTATGTGTTTCACCATGTTGGTCTGTAGCTTGGTTGATTTGATGCGTAAGAAGGCAAAGAATGTCTGCAGTTGATCGACATCGTCTAAAACCATATTGCCTATCACTGATTAATTTATTATTCTCCAGATGCTTAATTATGTGATTATTTAATATAATTTCAAAAACTTTGCCAAGAGTGGAAGTTATAGCTATTGGTCTGTAGTTTGATGGATCTGAAGAGGCACCTTTTTTAGGAACTGGATGGATGTTTGCTTCTTTCCAGGGTACTGGGAAGCATGAGGTATGAGTACACAGACGGAAAAATTTTGCCAATACAGGAGCGAGCACCAAGGAGCAATTCTTAAGTACTATTGGAGGAATTTCATCTGGACCAGGAGCCTTATCTACTGAGAGATTCTGCAAAATAGTTTTGACATGTCTGGTGTGGATCTTAAGTGAGGGAATTTCAGGTGAATTAAAATTAAGTACAGGGACATCTTGATTTATTTCATCTAAGGTTGAGTTGGTGGAGAAAATATCTGCAAGAAGGTTAGCTTTACCTCGTGGGTCACTTACAAGATTGCCAGTCGGAGATTTTAATGGTGGAATGGATGAAGCAGTAGTGAAGTTGGATTTGAATGAGTTAAGAGTAGACCAAAATATTTTGTTATCATTTGGATTATTTAGAAGTTTATTTGCCTGCTTATGGAGAAAGTTTGATTTAGTTAGGTTTAATACAGTTTTGGCATGATTTCGGATGTTTCTAAAGTAATTAAAGGCTTCATGTGTTTTTGATCTTGTGTATGCATTGTAGGCTATTGCTTTTTGTTCAGTTACTCTAGCACAATTATGGTCAAACCATTTAGGTGAATTAGATCTTTTACTGTACTTTTGATGAGGAATAAAAGTTTCCATTCCAATTTTTACAAAATCTTGTATGTGGCTCAAGGTGGAGTGTGCATCATTAGAAAAGAAAGAGGTCCAGGGAACATCAATAAAGAAACCTTGAAGACCCTCCCAGTCTGCCCTATCGTAATGCCATTTAGTCACCAAAACAGGTTCAGAGTGGGAGGGTGTGGTAGGTGATAGACAGGTGGCCTGTATCAGACAGTGATCAGAAGATCCAAGTGGGGACCTCACTGTAACATCATAATTTTCTGAATTGGTTGTTAAAAATAAGTCCAGTAGGTGGGAATTATGATTAGGATTGTCTGGTACACGGGTGGGTTGGTTGACTAGTTGAATGAGATTAAATGAGTCTGCAAATAGCTCACATTCAAGACCAGCATCATCAGTCCTGGCTGAATGAGTGAGCCATTCAACATTATGGACATTAAAATCACCCAACACAGTGATTTCAGAAGAAGCATTTAAGTTGAGGACACTGAGTTGTGAGGACAGAGAATCAAAAAGACTTTGCTCTGGAGGAGTATTTGGGGAACGGTAGATGCAACATATGTATTTAAATTTACCAGCAGAAATTAATTTGTATATAGAATAATCAAAATAGGGACAATTGAAACTAGTAACCTCCTCCAGGGCAATTTCAGATTTTGCGAAGCAACATACACCACCTTTAGGTCTGAAATTTTGGAGCAGTTGATAACCTGGAAAATTAAATCTAGATGTGTCAGATGTGGATGTTACTTGAGTCTCTGTCAAAAAAAGGAGAGTAGGGGATTCTGCTTGAAGAAATTGGTGTACAGAATTGATGTTAGAGTGAAGTCCCCTTATATTACTAAAGAAATAGCTGTACTGACAAGCAGCTTTGGGACGTTGCAATACTCTTGACACAGTCGCATGATGACGACCGGGAGGGCCCTGTGTCAATAACCCAACCCTGCCGGGGGTGGATATCCGAGGGACCACCAGGTTTGCTCGTAACAATTGTACTGCCATATTTATAAGGTAAGTGTATGGTGTTACATGTATGATATGTAGTGGGAAGAGTTGCTAAATGAAAGGAATGAAGAGCCAGCAAACATAGCTGGATATGGTATGGGAGGGAGAAGAAGAGAAGTAGTGGAGGAGGAGGTGGGGATCAGGAGGTCAGAAGTGTGGGAAGCCATGAAAAGAGTGAAGTTGGGGAAAGCACCAGGAACAGATGGAGTGTGTGGGGAAATGTTGAGGTATGGTGGTGAGATAGTGATAGAATGGGTTTGGAAAATGTGCAAACTAGCATGGGAGAAGGGGAGTGCACCCGATGACTGGAAGACTGGCATAATAGTCCCCCTATATAAGGGCAAAGGGGAAAGAGGAGTGTGTGGTAACCACCGAGGAATATGTCTTCTAAGCGTAGTAGGGAAGGTATACAGTAGGGTAGTGATTGAGAGAGTGAGAGTGAGAACGGAGAAATGGATAGGCGACGAGCAGGGAGGTTTAATGAAGGGAAGAGGATGTGTAGATCAGATTTTTACCCTGAATTGTGTTGTGGAGAAGTATCTGGAGAAGAAACAAAAGGTGTATGTTGCCTTTATGGACTTGGAGAAGGCCTATGACAGAGTGGATAGAGAAGGTTTGTGGAAAGTACTTAGAATATACGGAGTAGAGGGCAAGTTGCTGAAAGCAGTGAAGAGCATGTATGAGGGTGCAAAGGCGGCAGTACGTGTGGAGAGTGAGCAGAGCGAGTTCTTTGACCTGAATGTTGGTTTGAAACAGGGGTGTGTGATGTCCCCGTGGTTGTTTACTGTATATATGGATGGAGTTATGAAAGAAATACTATCAAGAGCAGTGGATGTTGGTGTATCGCTGAAAAGGGAGGGAATTGAGTGGAAGCTACCTATACTGCTGTTTGCGGATGATACAGTTCTGATTAGTGATAATGAATGGGAGTTGCAGGGTCTGGTAAATGAGTTTGGAACAGTGTGCGAAAAACGGAATTTGAAGGTAAATACGGGGAAGAGCAAGGTTATGGTCTTCGAAATGGGTGAAGTCACAGAGTGTGAGGTGAAGCTGAACGGTCAGGCTATGGAGATCGTCAACTCTTTTAAGTATCTGGGCAGTGTGTTGAGTAAAGATGGGACTATGGATGAAGAGGTGCGGGAGAGGGTACAACAGGGGAAGAGGGTTGTAGGAACGCTAAAAGCAGTAACAAGAAATAGGGTGGTCAGTATGGAAGTGAAGAAGTCCTTGCATGACAGTGTGGTAATCCCGACACTGACTTACGGAAGCGAAGCATGGACGTTGGTTGAGAGACTCAGACCAAGAGTGAGAGCAGTGGAAATTAATTACTTAAGGAGTGCGTGCGTAGTTACATGGAGGGATAGACAGACTAATGAGGAAGTAAGAAGGAGGTGTGGTGTGGAGGTAGATGTGCTGGAAAGTGTGAAAAGGAACAACTTGAGATGGTTCGGCCATATGGAACGTATGGAAAGCGAGAGAATGACTAAGAGGGTGTACGAGAGCGAGGTGGAGGGACAGAGGGGGAGAGGTAGACCGAATATGAGGTGGAAGGATGGAATGAGGAACTACATGAACGAAGGCGGTGCTGGTTGGGGGGAGGGGCGTCAACTGACTGGGGACAGAGGTGCATGGGGGCGGTTCGTTCGTGGCCACACCTTCGGGGATCACGGCGTCAGGCAATAGATAGATAGATAGATAGATAGATGAACGAATCCTCGGCGTATGTTGTGCGACGTCTTCGGCAAATTAAGGGATGGTTCGGCTAGATCATCCGACACAGGCCTTGGAGGCAACTTGGGCACGGCTGAGGTTGTGGCAGGAGATGGTTCGTCGCCAACCATGATGTATGGCAGTATATTGGGGACACCTGCTCCACGGAGCCTAGCTACCTCCGCGGAGGGTCCGAGGTCCACGTAATTTTAGAGATCGACTATGAAATTTGGATATTTAAGTTAATTACTCGGTGTTAATACATAAACAAGTGTATACAATTAGAAATTATTTTATTTTCATGCATTACAGTAGAAAAGATTACTAATAAATAATATTTATAATGGTGAAAATAGCGTTTAGCGTACGTCGTCTGCCGAGTCGTCGCCATGTAAACAAAATATTTGGTCAATGACTTCTTGACTTTATTATGATCTAAAACACATAATCCTCCCATGTTAGTGCAAAGGTAATTTAATTTAGTATATACAAGAGGTTGCCTTCGAATAATTATTTACAACTTTAGTTATTGTAGCATGAACAGTGCTTCATTCAGTAGTTACGTAGTAAGAACATTATTTCGCAAGTTCGCAGACAACTTTGGGTAACATCGAATTTCACAAAGACACAACCTTGACATTAGTGTAGGGTAGGCCTAGTAGACTTAAAGTGGTAGTTATGTATATTTTGGAAACGTTTAACAAAATTGTTTAATACAAGGAGTGGGCCTAGTGAAACTTTATGAATAGGCCTAGCCACCTAAGCAGGCTGTGGACTTGGTTGAGGTTTACATGTAGGCTAGCCTAACCTTTTAGTTATAAGATAGGTCTAGCAGTAGGCTAGCCTAACTTAAGTTGTAGCCTATAGTAGATTAGTTAATGAATTAGTACTCCTAGTGTAATAATGTTATGGTAGCCTAGTTAGGCTATGTAGGCTATATTTTGGAAACTTTTTTCCGAAATTGTTTAGTACAAGGAGAGGACCTAGTGAAACTTTATGAAAAGGCCTAGGCCTAGGCAGGCTGTGGACTTGGTTGAGGTTTACAGGCTAGCCTAACCTTTTAGTTCTAAGACAGGTCTAGCAGATTCTGCTGCAGAAGGCCAGCCTAACTTAAGTTGTGGCCTATAGTAAATTAGTTAATGAATTAGGCCTAGTGTAATAATGTTATGGTAGTTATGCATAGGCCTATTTTGGAAACTTTTTCTGAAATTGTTTAATACAAGGAGGGGGCCTAGTGAAACTATGAAAAGGCCTATGCCTAGCCGCCTATTATAGGCAGGCTGTGGACTTGGGTGAGGGATACAGGCTAGCCTAACCTTTTAGTTATAAAATAGGTCTAGCAGTAGGCTAGCCAAACTAAAGTTGTAGCCTATAGACCTAGTAAATTAGTTAATGAATTATTGTAATAATGTTATTGTATACAATTTCCTTAATACTGTTTGGCAACTTTGGTGACATTCTTAATCTTTACACTTGTGACTTGTGCCTTCCATTTTTTTTTTTTTTTTTTGCCATAAACAAATAATTGGTAGGCCTAATTATAGGGAAAAGGCTCGCACTCATATTTTTCATAATTGTTCAGTAAATAGGCCTATCCAGTTTAACACGGGATGATTATTACAAGTAGGCTTTCATCTTTTTTTTTTACCTTGTTTTGGTTATTTATTAGTGCGTTATTTTATGAACCCCGTCGGAAATTGTAAAAAAACCCATTATGGGATGGATGTAGATTCCGGGCGTACGGTCGTCATGTTTACATAAAGCGATCGCCGCGGTTAACTTCGCGTCTATTTTGACGGCGATTTTTTTCGGTTATTTGCCCCCTACTGGCATTATAGGCCTATATGATGATGGTAATATGTCATGAGTGAGTGAGGGGAGGCGAAGCCCACCCTCAACATATTATTGTATCCAATGGCATTCTAAATAGATGGGAACATGATTGCAAAGGTCCGACGCCTCCCCTGCCGCCGCCATGTTTACATTTGTCGATCGCCGTGGTTAAGCTCGCGTCTATTTTTATTTTTTCGGTAATTTGCCCCCTGCTGGCAATATATATGATGATGACAATATGTCCTGGGGGGCCCCGGGGGGGGGGGGGGGGGGGGGGAGGGGGGCAAAGCCCCCCTCAACATATCATTGTATCCAAAGGCAGTCAAAATAGACGGGAACATGATGGCAAAGGTCCGACGCCACTACGCGTAGTGTAAACAAGGCTGGCGGTACGCCCGCACTTAATATTCTTGCCAACATTATCCATCAATCTTAAGACACCAAAGCAACACCACCTCCCCGTGGCGTAACGGATAGCGCGTCTGGCTCACAACCAGAAGGTCCCGAGTTCGAGACCCGGTCGGGGAAGAGACATTTGCGCAAGTCTCTTAACGGTGTAGCCTCTGTTCACCTAGCAGTATAAATAGGAACCTGATATAGGTGGGCGAAGTTGTGACGTCCCATCTGGGGTTGGTGATCGGTTACAAGGTGGGATGGGTATCGTACTGGTCAACCTAAGCTACTGGTCAACCTAAGCCTTCGGGTGAGACTGGTACCGTAGTGAGAATGGTACCGTACAGATTAACCCTAAGCCTTCGTTTCCAAATGTCGCCAATTGGCTAAAATACAGACTACACTCACATCCACAGCCATTCGAACGATACATAAAACACTTAACATGCATTTCACGCAATACATTCCCAGTTAAGGAGGCGCGATAATAATGAGCTTAGCTCGCATTGCGTGGATTCCCCTTGATAACGAACAAGTGAGTGAATAACATATTCGCTCGCTCGTGATCACATTCCCGGCAATTTTGACTGCCGTGGGATACAAAAATAGGTTGAGGTTGGCTTTGCCCCCATCAACCTCTCATGGTTTATTGTCATCATCATATAATATATTACCAGCAGGGGGCAAATATCACAATAAAACAAAAACAAAAACGAAACCGCTAGCGTACGACTTATGTAAACATGACGACCGTAGTCTGAATACTACAGTACAGTACATCCTTCGATTTTTGTTAGTGATTTAGGGAGTGCAGTACCGGTACTGTATATCATAATGAATTACCGATGGTTTCTACATAATATATGCCAATGAAGTAGCCTGCATGATATAACTAACATATACCGGTAAGCCTAAATAATATATCGATGGTTTCAACCCGGTGTTAAACTAGAACATTTGTGTTTTTTCCTCCAGAATTTGAGAATCAAGTGTTTCCATATTTCGGGTGAATGGGACTCGTTAGCCGTAGTCGGCAACCCATCTAGGGGAGACAACCTTATAAAAATTCGGGTGGATGGGACTCGTCAACCTCGGTCGACAACCTGTCTAGTGGAGTAAACCTGATACAAATTGGTACCGTACCGGTACTGCTTATATAAGAGTGAAGCAGGTTAGTGGATGGACTAGCCGAACACCACTCTAGAAAAATAGAGCTAAAAAGATACATAAAGGGCCTTGGGGTCGGACAGGTCCTAAATTGAGTGGTCAATCCTGTAAGTCCTTCAGTAAACTGGCAGGGGTTGTCCCTCTTACATGGGATAGGTCCACTTGGTGGCCTTATTTGTATGGCCACCCTCATTAAGGGGAGTATACAGACGTCTGGCAATAGATAGATAGATAATTTCCATGGTCTTAGTAATAATTCCAACATAGGATACATAGGATTTAATTTCCTTCTTTGAGAACAGTTAGAAGCATATATTGTGTAGTTGAATCACAAATCTTATACTGTACTTGTGGGATTACCTTTCTTCGGTCCCTCAGCTGCAGCATTATCCCATCTCCAACCAGATGACAGATATATACAGACTTTGCCGTGAAAAATATCCATTTCTTTTCGGTCTCCAGGAAGCATGGACATTTCTCACAGCATTAACATCTTCCACCACATCTACTAGTTTAGGCTTACTGTTAACCTGTGGTACATTTATACACATTGTGTATGTGGGTGTCATTTTCATTATTCTAGTACTGTATTTCTTTAGGCCACATTTCATCTGAAAGAATAAATTATCCTTGTCATAATCCACTGCCATCAGAATAATTTCTTGTCATTGCCATCCAAACCTGCACCATACAAAAGTTGCATTGCAAGTACATGTTCTAGTACAGTATTGACATTTTCTGTTCTTTAGCTGACTAACCTTCCTGTCAAATTGTGTGAGATATACACACATATCTATATACTGTATATGTTCATAGAGTAACTCAAAATGAGCCACACACCGCACTCAAATAATCTTTCTGGTAGGTTTTATCGCGTTCCTTAAAAAAAGTACCTTGAAGAAAGTTTATATGGTAGCAACAGAACAGCTGGCCATCGTCCTGGTCCCCGCTCCCTTAGCATAAAAAAACAAACAATAACACAGCGATACCCACAAGCAATATGAAAATATAAACATTAGAATACATTAATGTTTGTCTAGGTTATTGAGATAGGGGAGAAAAACAATGGAGGAGATGGAAGCACCAGTACAAAAGAAACTCCTGTCACCACGCCGCCAAGACAAGAGGACACAAGTGCCTCCTCACCCCGGCAGGTTCGGGTCGCCACCATCACCTCGCCACTTCCCCCGAAACCAGGAAAAGACCTAACTGTAAAGTTAACCTCCAAGGCCACCAGCAAAACCAAAGAAGACTGACAACAACATCCAGGAGAGAAAACCTTCCATAAACCTCAAACCACCACACGCCCATCTTGCCCGGAGACTCGCCACCGCCGTGGCGCAAATTCCGAGAAGGGATACCACCGTCGAATACACCCTCCTCCGCGCACAACCGCCCTTATAGATCCGAGATGCGCAGCCGGAAGGAACGACGGAATTAGTAAGACATCCCCAGCCAAATCCAGAAGCAGTACAGTTGGAAAGATATACTAAAAGGCACTGGCTGATAGTTATCTGGAAGACTTGGGATTATCTTTACCGAGAAATTGCCTTGAGGGAGTAAGACACTGGTGGAACTACTCGACGCATTTCTCGAAAGTACCTTGGATTTGCTTGTACTTTTATTAAACAACACTGGTGACCTAACATTTTTACATTGCTTTGGTACGTCCCGTACCAAAGCAATGTAAAAATGTTAGGTCACCAGTGTTGCTATAATTAGAGTATGCAGCACGGAGCAAGTGTTCTATTTTTAGTAAACCCACAAACATAGGAAGGCTGGTTGGAAGAGCGTAAGACACTTGTGTAACGGCTTCTTTCTCAGTTAGGACTTGTAATGGAGGGTGTAAGACACTGGTATATAAAACTCCCTACTTAGTCGTTACAATACGAGAGCGTAAGACACTGGTGTAACGGCTCGTATTCGTAACAATCCCAAGATTAAATCATGTAAGTTCCTCTAGAGACTCACATAGAAGTCTAAGTCTGGATTGTAAGAGAGAGCGTAAGACACTGGTGAAACGGCTCCTTACTTCAATCCCATGATACGAGAGCATAAGACACTGGTGTAATGGCTCGTTTTCATGTAAGACCCTCACCTCTACAGTCTTCAGAGATCTACAAGGAAGTCTTCAACTACCTGCTGAAGTCTAGGTCTGGATTATAAGAGAGAGCGTAAGACACTGGTGAAACGGCTCCTTACTTTAATTCCTTGATACAAGAGCGTAAGACACTGGTGTAACGGCACGTTATTCATGTAAGACCCTCACTTCTACAGTCTTCAGAGGATCTACAAGGAAGTCTTCCCCTAACTTTTGTCACCGTCACACGAGAGGACCACCCCACGGACCAGGACGTCATTGGGAATACCAGCCAGCAACGTCTTCAGAGATCTTCAGAACTGCCTGTATCTTCCCCTTGAGACGCCTAGATGATCCTTGATCGTGCTGCTATTTAAAACCTATCCCTGTCTTATGTAACATTGCACCTTTAACCATATGATTTGCGTGAATAAGAATAACATATGTTTGTACTCTGTGTTATATTATTCTCTATTACCTTCGTGTTTGTGTTCTTGTGTGTTCTCATCTTCTCCAGCCAAGTAAGAACCTACCTAATAAGCTAATATAACCTCAGTAAAAACCTGGTATAGCATCTATATTCAACACATAGGTGCCTATGGAGCAGATAATGTGTATATGAAAACAGGTGAATATGTGTATTTTCAATGTGTATAATATTATTATTGCATACCGGTACATAGAAAATGCATGTATTCACCTCTCTTCACACACACATTCTCTACTCTTTGGGAGACTGGGGATGGTAACAGTTTTATCTGACCATCACAGAAATAAATTACCAATTTACAAGTGTAGGCTACAGATACTGTACTAGATTTTTGAGGAACTCAAAATTGCACTTGTGGTGCATTCCATGAACATTGTTTGTACTGTAGTTTGTAATAAGTACTGTACTGTACAATACTGTATATAGCTACAGTACAGTACAGCTATAATGGGTATGGCTAATTATCAAATTGAAGTTCATTCATACATTATTGTAATTCAAAGGAAATTGCATTTTTTTAGCAAACATTAGTGGCTGGTTAAAAGTACAGTACAATACTGTACTGTAAAATGGGGTGACTTCGGACATGGGTTGACTTGGACTATAATGGGACAAAAGTTGAGATGGCAACAAATTGTTGAATTTAGTAGGAAGCAAAGTGTCTAAATTTCAAGTTTTAATATTGAGATAACTTAATCTTTGAAGTCAATAATCAAAAACATAAATTTTTGCAAAAAATCAAACATTGAACATAACATATCCTACATAATTATGATCACATGTCACTTGAATGGGAACATGTCAAAACCTTAATTCTACAAAGTGATTTTGTACTTGTCTAGGGTAGCCTAATGCTGTCACTTTCAAAAATATATATATATATATTTTTAAAGAGGTGTAAATAGTAGCCTATACTTTCCTTTATAGGCATATTCCTTTATATTCTATATATTGCCATATGCTATGAATGAAATGCCTTCACTATGCTCCTCTAATATATGTCAGTCGATACCCTTCCTTCACCCAACACCACTTTCATTCATATCTTTCTTAACTCCATTCTTTTTATTTCAAAGTGTTCCTCTTCAACACTCTCCAGCACATCCACATCACATTGTTCTTGTAATTCCTCATGCATTTCTCAAATAACTAATTTGCACCCCGCTCTGTCTTGATATTTGTCTTTCCTACAATGTCCATTGTCCATACACTACATTTAGTACATTATCAGTATCATGCAGTGATTTCTTTAGTTCCATACTTGTCACCCTATTCCTTGTCACTGCCTTTAGCATACCTACAACCCTCCTCCCCAGCTGTACCCTCTCGCACTTCACCCTTCAAACTGCCATCTTGACTCGTCATGCCGCTCACATACTGTACTTACAGTAGTGAGCTGACATTTGCTATTATCTTACCATTTAATCTCACTTAATACTCTGTGGCTGTATGTCTCTCAAAGACCATAACTTTACTATTCATCACATTGACCTTCAGGTTACAATTCTCACAGAAACAAACATACTTACTAAAAGCATGCACACATTCCTACTGTTTCAAACCTTCAATCTTTCAAATTCCTCACTTCTCAGTTTAATTTAAACTTCTTCTCATGTAGCTACTTGGCTTTATATTTTATAATTTTAATCGTTTTCCTCTTAAATATTGTTATTGGTACGCTAGTTTTCCCTACATTGACAATTAACTTCTGCTATTTGCACACCATCAGTCAGTGACTATAGTCTATGAAGTTCATTTGAACTTACTGCCAATAGGGCAGCATTATTTGTAGGCTAAATAAGCATATTAACATCTTTACCTCTATATATTTTCACTCCAGCCTAGCTATTCCGCCCATTGTTCTCATCCTCCATTCTCGGATCATTTCATCTATGTACTTTATATACTGTACAGTACTGTATTTAACAGCTGTGGTCACACGACATACAGTATACCTACCACATTCGTACGTTGACCTCAAAACTCAATAATTTATCTCCTACCTTCACATTTTACAATGCATTCATGTAATTGTATATTATTGTCATTAGCAATTTCCTTTCCACACCAATGCTGTCAACACCTAGACACAGACACATTGTTAGGTGAGGAGTTGGATGTCCATCATCCACATTCTGTGGCCAATGCATTAGTCAGAGAATGCAATCTTTGTTAGAAAGTGTATTGAGTCATTGATCTGTTACACTTTCCAGCATCATGTCAAGGTGTTTGATAATACAGCTCAGGGCCCCAGTAAGGATGTGTGAACCTGTAGTTGGGAACAGTGTTCTGGGTGGAACTGCAAGGTGGGCTGCGGATGGTGGCCCGGAGGTGCAAGCCTAAGCAAGGCTAATGTTCCCCTCCCCCGCTGCTCTCTCAGAGACAGATCTCATCTCTCCCTGGCCCCTTCGGGGGCCCGAGCATCAGGATGGCTTCAGTCTACCAGATTCGGGACTGCTCAGCCAGACAGTCTGGGGAACTACAAGAACAACAACAACATCTCTCCATTTGCATCTTTCACCGACTCTTTCCTCTTGTGTTTTCCTTTCCTTACTCTATTTTTGTTTTCTATGTGTGTGGAGGAGACAAAAGGCAGGTTGCCTGTAGCAAGTGTCTCCCCCAAAGTTAAAAGAATGACAGAGCCAAATTCAAAGGACGTTGGAGTCAAAATGCCTGGACACTCGAAGTTTAAGTCTTAAGTCATAGGATGAAGGAAAGATTGATTGAGGGAGAGAGTTCCAGAGTTCACTTGTTGAGTAGAAGAAAGACAGAACATTTGCCAATTCTTGAGTTGGAGAGCTGGACAGAATAGGGGTGGCGGGTGCCTCGCACTCGCCACAAGGCCATTGCCCATTGACCACCCTACTGCTGTTGATCAAATACATTTGCAGGATGAACGTAGGATGCAACAAGCCCCCATATCAGGCTCCCCTTCCACATCGCCTCCCCCCTCACCACTGCCATCTGCCCACCTACAACCGACCCTAACTCCACCCCCCTGCAGGCCTCACCCACCCATACACACAAGCCCACTATCACCCACAACCACACTTAGCTCACCACATAACCCCTCGCAGCCCCAGCCACACCTACTGCGGTTGTCTACACCAGTGTGCAGATATTATCTGGAAAGAATGTGCTACTTTGGTCAAAAGGGCCAATATAATGGGAAGTCATGTAGATTTGCTCACCCCAAAATTTGCAACAACATAACCAGTCATGGAAAATGTAGATTTGGTGAAACCTGCAAATACCACCACCCATCCCTTTGCAGGACATCACTTGAGAACAAGACCTGCTACAATATGAAATGCCCAGCTTTTCATATTAAAGGGACTTGGAGATATGCTAGACCTAACACGAATGGTAGCCCAAAAAACTCTCTAGCTATGCGAGGACGAGACAGAGGAAAAAGGCAAGGAAGGAAAGGGCAGACGAAGATGAAGAGACTGAGGGAGATGGAAGAGCACATAGAACACCTCGAGCACCTCCTGGACTCCCAAGAGTGGCAAATACATCCCGAAGACTATTAGGTACACATAGTACTCCAAACAATCCCTCCCCAATCTTGTTTGTAAATATCCAAGGCTTAAAAAATAGAACCACAAACAAAGTACCATTTATTAGGGGCCTGCTAGAAGAAGGCAATGCTATATTTGCGGCTCTCACAGAAACTCACATTAAAGATCAGGAAGATAGTGAGGTATGGATTCCTGGTTACAACCTACATAGGGCGGACAGAACGCATAGATCACATGGAGGTGTATCCTTGTACATCCATGACTCACTGATATGTACTGAATTCCTAAATAACAGTAATGAAGTGGTGGAAATACTTGGAGTTAAAATAGAATCCCTAAATTTAGCAGTTATTGTTACATACAGGCCTCCAGACTCATCCCGAGAAGAATTCAAAACCCAGCTCAACAAAAAAAAATCAGAAGTGGAAACCCTGGGGAACCCAACACCAAATATTATATGGCTAGGAGACTGTAACCTACCAAACATTAAATGGAGACAACTAGAAAACCAGTTAGTGGCAAATAACACTGGAGAAGCAAATACTAATACGAGAGACCTTTTTGAACTTTGTGATTTTTTTAGTCTTACCCAACATATTGCTGAACCCACACGGGAAAACAATATCTTAGACCTTGTCTTCACTAACAACGACTCTCTAGTACACAGCATTAACATATCGAGCACAACATACTCAGATCATAAATTAATTGAGATCAAAACAACCTTAGAAAGTGTACAGACAACCTCAGAATCGAGAAAAAAAACCGGCCCCTTCAGTAAATTTAACTTCAATAACAAAAACATTAGGTGGGAAGAGGTAAATCAAGAAATGGAGGAAATAGACTGGGAAGATTTAATGAATAAACTGACACCAGCAGAATGTCTAGTCTTAATAACAGAAATCATGACCCAAATCTGTAGCCACCATATGCCTGCAAGACAAACAAAACGAAGAAGCAAACAAGATCGGGAAAGGAGGAGGCTGTACAGAAGAAGAAAATTACTCGCACAAAGACGCACACATCAAAATCTACAGGATAGGCAAAAGGCCGAAATAGATAGAGAAATTGTGGAAATTGAACAAAGGCTAAGAATATCATATGAACTACAACATATGGAAGAGGAGAGGAAAGCTATTGCAGGTATAAAGGAAAATTCCAAATACTTCTTTTCATACGCCAAACAAAAGGCTAAAACAACATCAAACATCGGCCCACTGAGCAAAGGGGACGGCTCTTTCACGGGGACAAAAAGGAAATGAGCGCACTCTTAAGCAGGCAGTATGAACTGGCATTCAGTGAGCCTGATGAAACAAAAGTCATCAGAGACCAAAATATATTTTTCATGGAAACCTCCCCCACGGAAACCCCTCAGATGCTGGATATTGATTTCGGTCCAAAAGACATAGAAGATGCCATTTCCAATATGCCATCCCACTCGGCACCAGGCCCGGACTCATGGAATTCGATCCTAATGAAGAAATGTAAGGAAAACCTCTCAAAACCCCTGGATATAATGTGGAGAAGGAGTCTAGACACTGGTGACATACCAGATAGCTTGAAAAACACAATAATTGCCCCACTGCATAAAGGAGGGAGTAAAGCACTACCAAAAAACTACAGCCCGGTAGCTCTAACCTCTCACATCATTAAAATTTTCGAGCGAATCCTGCGAAGCAAAATTTCAATATTCATGGAGACAAATGAACTACACAACACCGGTCAACATGGGTTCAGAGCGGGAAGATCATGTCTCTCACAACTTTTGGAACACTATGACAAAATTCTTAAAGCGCTAGAAGAAAAGAAAAATGTGGATGACATTTACACCGATTTTGCTAAGGCATTTGATAAATGTGACCATGGTATAATAGCCCACAAACTGAAAGCAAAAGGTACAACTGGGAAAATCGGACGGTGGATATACAATTTCCTCGCAAACCGAAAACAATCAGCAGCAGCAAACCAAGTCACATCTGAGCCTTCGGATGTCAAAAGCTCAGTGCCCCAAGGAACAGTGCTAGCGCCCCTTCTGTTCCTCATACTAATTTGCGACATAGATACCAACACCAGACACAGTATGGTGTCGTCTTTTGCTGATGACACAAAATTAAGCAAGACAGTAAACACACAAGACACGGGCCGACTGCAGGAAGACATGAATGTAGTGTTCCAGTGGACCACGGAAAACAACATGCAATTCAATGAAGAAAAATTCCAATTAATACGGTACAGAGATAATAATGGTGTTAAAGAAGTTACAAATTACTTAACAGAATCTAACCACATAATAGAACGGAAAGACAGTGTGAAAGACCTTGGGGTATTAATGTCTGAAAATATGGGTTTCAAAGTACATAACCAGGTCAAAGTGGCGGCTGCGAAACGTCTAACGGGTTGGATTCTGCGTACTTTTAAAACACGCGGTGAATTACCTATGATAACGCTCTTCAAATCTCTAGTGCTACCGCGGCTTGAATACTGTAGCGTATCAACATCTCCATACAAAGCAGGTGAAATAAATGACGTAGAGAGTGTACAAAGAAATTTAACTTTGCATATAAGTTCGATAAAACAGCTACACTATTGGGAGCGTTTAAGAGCACTGAATCTGTACTCACTGGAACGTAGAAGAGAACGTTACCTAATAATATACACGTGGTGGAAAATCGCAGAGGGTTTAGTACCAAACCTACATACTCCGATAGTCATGAAATTCAGTGATAGGAGAGGCTGGGAATGCGAAATCCCCCGGATGAATAACAGGGGTGCAATGGGTTCTCTGCGAGAGGGCTAGTTATCACACAGAGGCCCACGTCTCTTCAACAAACTCCCACGGCGAGTAAGAGACATGAGGGACGTCTCGTTAGACACCTTCAAAAGAGCCCTGGATGTCGAACTGCAAAAGGTGCCAGACGAGCCCATCCTCGCAAGGGAGCGAGCTGTCGCTTCAAACAGACTACTGCACCAAATCACCACCCATAACGAGGGGCGTCGCGCTCCTTGGTGCCGCTAGAAGAGTGGCGAACACATCATAAGGTATAAGGTAAGGTAAGGGTATAGCTATACAATGAGAGAGCTCAGAAGAACACTTATTTTTGAAACAGCGATAGAAGAGTGAAAGAGATGCAACATTGCGGCATGTAGACAGAGATTGTAGGGAACTAGTAAGAGGAGGCGAGTTGATGAGGCGAAATGCTTTTGATTCTACTCGTTCGAGAAGTGCGGTATGGGTGGATCCCCTCCACACATGCGAACAATACTCAATACAGGGGCTCACTGTGCCCTGATACAGAGTAAGAAGCTGTGCAGGGTTGAAGAACCCACGGGGACGGTTGAGCACTCCTAACTTTTGGGAAGCTGTTTTAGCAAGAGTGGTAATATAATCTTTCCAAGAAAGGTCAAATGAAAAAGATACACCTAGAATGTTGAGAGAAGATGAAGGGTTAAATTGTGTGTTGTTGAAGAATAGTTGATAGTCTTGTGGAAGATTTTGATGGAGAGATAGGAAGAAATTGGGTCTTGGAGGCATTGAAAGTATCAAGATTTTCTCTGCTCCAATCATAAATAATAGCAAGACTAGAAGATAGGCATTCTATGGCCTCGCCACGTTTGATTAGGAGTGCTTGCATGCTAGGTTGATGGGAAAAACTAGTTAATAGTGTAAGGTAGAGTCATCAGCATATGAGTGGATAGAACATAAATGTAGATCCGACAAGAACCAAAAATATTATTAAAGAGCGTTCCGTGAGTTCTAAAATAACAAATTTAAAGGTTTTCTATGCAAACGCTCGTAGCATACGCAATACATTTTCAGATTTAGAGGAGCTAGTGTTTACAGAAAATTATGATGTGATTGGCATAACAGAATCTTGGCTCAATACAGAAGATAGAGACTTTTTATCAGAGTATTCACTTCCCGGTTATGTAATGTTTGAGAAAAGCCGAATAAATCGAAATGGAGGTGGCGTTTTACTTTATATCAAAGAAAGTCTTAACCCTACCCTCTTGTCAAAACCTCAAATTGTGAACGTCGACACATCTTTTGTGCTAAAAAAGAATAATAAAGGTACAAAAATAATACTTGCGTTAATATACAGACCTCCAACTCAATCAGTGCAAACTGACACGAGAAATTTACGAACAAATTGCAGATGTAAGTAACTCACAAGATACCGTAATTTTTGGCGACTTTAATTTACCTGTGACCAAGTGGGGCGATACTCTTACTTCACACTCCGGACATGACTTGTATACGAACTTGCAAGAGAGTTCGCTTTTTCAATTTGTTCGAACGCCGACCCGTGGTAATAACGTTCTTGACATTGTACTTGCAACAAATGAAGAATTGACAGAGAATTTGAATGTTGGTGATGAATTCAGTAACAGCGACCATCGTACGATAACTTTCACTTTAAAGTTTACTAGTAACGAACCAAATAGTAGCATCGAAAAAGTCCCTAATTTCGAGAAAGCAAACTTCCATAAACTTAGAGCTATGTTTTAAGAAACTGACTGGAGCTTTTTAATTAACAATAACGACATATATACATCTTGGAAGTTATTCGAAACCACTTACCTAAAAGCAGTGCAAGACTGCATACCATCGAAAATACGGCGTCCAGGCCATAATAATAAGCCTAAATGGTGGAATAAAGATATTTCAAACTGCCTGCTTGCTAAAAATTTTGCTAATGATTGATTAAAATCCTCACAAAATGACGAAGAACGGGTGAAATTTGTAGAGCTACGACGCAAAGCCAAAAAGTTAATTAAGCAAAGTAAAAAGACCTTAGAGTTACATATTGCGAATCAAAGTAAAACAAACCCGAAAAAATTCTATAGTTATATCAGAAAGAAAAAAGGAGTTTCTTCAACTGTTGGACCGTTAGTCGATGAAAATGGAGAATACACCAAAGACGAAGTACAAATGAGTAATGCCCTCAATACCTTCTTTGCATCAGTTTTTACAACAGAAGACCTCAGTGATATCCCTACACCATCGCCGATTCAGATTGATAATTCAGATGTTCTAAGCAATATCACCGTTACAGAGAGAGAAGTATTGAATTGTTTAGATAAACTCAAGGTAAATAAAACGCCTGGACCTGATACAATCTCGCCTAGAGTTCTAAAGGAAGCTAAGGATGAGCTCTCCAAGCCACTGACATTACTATTCAATAAATCCTTGCAGTCTGGAACTATGCCTGATCAGTGGAAGCTAGCCAACGTAACACCGATATTCAAAAAAGGCAGCAAATCCCTACCCAGTAACTATCGTCCAATTAGCTTAACCTCAGTTGCATGTAAAATGCCAGAAACGGTCATGCGAGACAGACTCGTAAATTACTTAGAGGAAAATAACATACTTAAAGATACTCAACACGGCTTTCGTAAAAAACGTTCCTGTTTAACAAACCTCTTAGACTTCTTCCACGATATCCTCAACCTCTACGATGAGAGTAAAGCTGTAGATATTATATACCTTGATTTACAAAAGGCCTTTGACAAAGTTCCCCACAAACGTTTACTGCTAAAACTAAAAGCGCATGGAATACAAGACGGTGTGTTGAAATGGATAGAAAATTGGCTCAGCGACAGAAACCAAAGAGTAGTCATAAACGGTAAGGCATCTAAATGGACCAATGTAAGTAGCGGGGTACCCCAGGGATCGGTACTAGGACCAATTCTCTTTCTAATTTACATCAACGACATAGATGAGGGTCTCACCTGTACAATCTAAAAATTTGCTGACGACACAAAAATTGCAAATAGCGTACTCTCAAAAGAATAAGTTGACGATATGCAACACAATCTAGATAAATTGTCATGTTGGGCCCAAATTTGGCAAATGAGTTTCAATGTGGATAAATGTAAAGTACTACATATCGGATACCTAAATGAGAAAGCAAACTATTCGATGAATGGCACTCAGCTTAAGAATGTAAACAGAGAAACATATCTGGGAGTAACAATATCGAGTAAACTAAAACTGAGTCAACAATGTTCAGAAGTTGTTAAGAAGGCAAACAAAATAATTGGCTTTATAGGCAGGTCATTTGAGCATAAATCCAAAGAAGTTATCCTAACCCTTTACAATTCCTTAGTCCGCCCTCTTCTGGAATACTGCGTTCAATCCTGGTGCCCTTATTACCAAAAAGATATAAACAAGCTAGAACGAGTTCAACGTAGAGTTACCAAAATGATACCTAGCCTAAAGAACAAACCACCGAAGAGCATCTTAGAAAATTAAATCTATTTCATTTAACCCAGCGCAGATTAACACTAGATTAGCGGGCTAGCGGTTTATTTATATGTACCACCCAGCGGGGTGTTTTTAGCCAAAATAGGGCTGTTCATTACGTGATCATTTTCATGCCTAAATAAGACCCAGAGCGTAAAACAAATATCTATCCTTGAAAGGGCATAAACAGAGCTTTCCAATGACACCATAACGATCCTTTTATGACGGCTAATTTTCTTGCAACAACCGCACAACGCGAGTGCAAAAAGCATGTAATTCGGTACTTTCCCCATTAAATTCAGTATGTAGCGAGTGAGAGAGGGAGGGAGGAGGTGGGATTCGTGACAGTAGGTTCGCCGCAGTGGTCTGGAGCAGTCATACGCTCGCTACTCTCCTGCCACCACTTGTCTCTCTCTCTCAGCAACATTCCGTGCTGAAATTGCCACACGACCTATGTCGCACGGCGCCAGATAGTCCAGATTTATTATACTCGACTTATGTTGCGCGCCGACAGTTAGGGGTTGAGAGGTGACTTAATTCAAGTGTTCAAAATCATCACAGGCATCGACAATATGAACTGTAGTAAGTACTTCACTATCGACCAATCTAATTACACGCGGGGAAACGGTTGCAAAATTATTGGTAAATCTTTTAACTCTCATGAATCTAAGAATTTCTTCTTCAATCGAGTTGTCAACATGTGGAATGGGCTTCCCCGAAGAAACGTTATAGACTGCATCACCGTTGATTCATTTAAACTCCGCCTAGACAAGTATCTCGCATCAAACCCGCGACTGACTGCGTTTGTAAATGAATAACTTTATTTTATCCCCCCCTCAGTTACTAACCCATCTGTCCTCTACTAACTTCCTAATCCTGCCACGGACATTAGTTCCAGGGCAGTAATTCCCTTTCCAATGTTCCCTTACCCACTCTAAACCACTGTTTGGACACTTGATCCTCAGTGTTTTGGAGGACAAGCAACCTAGAAGGGTCACTAGATATGTTGTTGCTTGATTTCCTTTGTACTCCTTTGTACTCCTTTGAGTAGAGGTACAGTTGAGGAGATCACTGATAAATATTAGAAAGAGAATTGGAGACAGGACAGAACCCTGTGGAAATCCGGAGTTGATAGGTTGAGGAAGTGAACGATGGCCATCCACAACTGCAGCTATGGAGCGATCAGAAAGGAGATAGAGACAAAGGCACATCATTATAGAGGGATAGAAACCGAAGGAGGGGAGTTTGGAAATTAAAGAATTGTGCCAGACTCTATTGAAGGTTTTCGATATGTCAAGAGCAATAGAAAAAGTCTCACCGAAGTCTCGAAAGGAGGATGACCAAGAGTTAGTAAGATAAGCAAGAAGATCCTCAGTAGAGCGGCCCTTAAAGAAACTATACTGGCGATCTGAAAGTAGATTATGGGAAGATAAATGCTTAAGAAATGTTGAGTTAAGAATAGTTTAAAAAACTAGAGATGCAAGAAATGAGAGCAATTAGACGATAGTTAGAGGGTTGAGAGCGGTCACCCTTCTTTGGGACAGGTTGAATAAGAGCAAACTTCCAGCATGAAGGAAAGATGTTAGGATGATAGAAAGAGACGAAAGAGTTTGCCTAGGCAGGGATTCACCATGGAATAACAGTTTATGAGTACAATAGGAGGAACACCATCTGGTCCGTATGCCTTCTTATTAGTATTAAGTCCAGAGAGGGCCGAGAGTACATATTTAGCAGAGATTTTATTAGGCATAAGTAAGTGGAGTTTTTAGCAAAAGTTTGAGCAAAGAGTTCAGCTTTGTCAGAGGAAGAGGTGACGGTGATACCGTCAGAATGGAAGAGGGGAGGAAAAGACGAAGAAGTGAAGTTGTTGGAGAGGTATTTGGCTAGATGCCAAAAAGCTTGGGAAGAGCTAGAGTTGGAAAGTTCAGAGCATTTATTATTGATGAAAGAATTTTTGGCGAGTCGAAGAACAGAATTGGCTTGATTCCGAGCGTAGACAAATAAAGTACAAGATTCTTGAGTTTCAAGGGGACGGTACCGTTTGAAGGCTTTCTTATTGCGAAAAGCAGTAGAACAAGCATGAGTAAACCAAGATTTTTGTGAGTTAGTTTGAGAGAAAGAGAATGGGAAGTATGGTTCCATGCACGAAAGGATTACCTAAGTAATGCGCTCAGCACTGTCTGAGGATCCCAGGCCACGAAATAATACATCATTCCATGGGAAATCAAAGAAGTACTGCCGTAGAGCCTCCCAGTTGGCAGCGTCAAAGTTCCAAAAGTGCCGCCGGCTGGGGGGGTCAGAAGGCCGTACTGGAGAGACAGGACAGGTGACAGAGATAAGGTTATAATTGGAGGAGCCCAACGGAGAGAGGTTTGCAGTTTAAGCAGAAGGATTAGAGGTTAGAAATAAGTCAAGGATGTTGGGCCGATCTCCAGGGTGGTCCGGGATATGGGTGGGTTGCTGAACTAACTGCTCTAGATCATTTAGGATAGAAAAGATGTAGGCTTGTTCACCATGTTGATCAATGAAATAAGAGGAGAGCCATAGGTGGTGGTGAACATTGAAGTCTAGTCTACTAAGATGGAGATTTCAAAGAAGGGAGAGATGGATAGAATGTTTTCCACTTTAGAAGTAAGATACTGTAGTCAAACATTTTTGGATAGTCAGTAGAATTAGGGGAGAGATAAACAGCACAGATATATTTAGTGAGAGAGTGACTAGATAACTTAAGCCATATAGTTGAGAATTCAGAAGAGTCAAAGATGGGAGCAGAAGAGCAAGTAAGATTGTTGCGTATGTACACGCAACATCCACCCTTGGCTTTGAATTGAGGATAGAGATAGAAGGAGGATATAGAGAAGGGTTTGCTGTCTGTTGCCTTAGACAGCTGAGTTCGGTGAGGAAAAGTAAGTCTGGTTTGGTAGAAGAGAGATGGTGTTCCACAGAGTGGAAGTTAGAAGAAAGGCCGCGAATGATACAGAAATGGATAGATAGAACATCTTAATTACCTTCCTCAAAATTCTCACTCAATCTTTGACCCCATCTTTCATTTACACTGTTCTTCGCTTCTCTAGTCTTCCATTTCGCCTCTCTCCTTTTTTCCTTGTAGGCTACCTCTCCATACCTCAACACTACCATCCTGCAAAACCTCAATCCACTGTCCCTTCTCCTCAACTGCCTTTCTCACCGTATCATTCCACCATTCGCTTCCCTTATACCTCTGCCACCTAATCTCCTTTTACCACATACTTCCTCTGCGCTTGCTTTCACTTCTTCCTTAAACTGTTGCCTTTCATACTCTATTTCTCTCTATTCCATTTCTCTCACTTCCATCTGTTACGATCCAGGTTCTCAAAGACACAGGGCTCTTCAACATTGGACTAGATAATGGCAAAATGCAACAATGGTAACACTAGATCCAACCCCTGCCTTAAACACTGGAAAACAAAACACCATTACCGCCCTGAGTCGTGCCTGGACAACGAGGTATCCTATGACTCGGTAACTGGTGCACACACACTAGGCTGACGCTCGATGAAACAGCCTATTCTTAACCCTTATTTAGCGGCGAGCAACATAAGTCGAGTTAAATAAAGCTGGACTATGTGGCGGCGCTCGACATAACTCGAGTGGCAATTTCAGCACGTAATGTGGCTGAGAGAGAGAGACAAGTGGTGGCAGGAGACTAGCGAGCGTATGACTGCTCCAGACCACCGCGGCGAACCTACTGACACAAATCTCAGCTCCCTCCTCCCTCTCTCACTCGCTACATACTCAATTATGTACTGAAAGTACCGAATTACCTGCTTTTTGCACTCGCGTTGCACGGTTATTGCAAGAAAACTATCCATCATACAAGGATCGTTATGGTGTCATTCGAAAGCTCTGTTTATGCCCTTTCAGGGATAGGTACTTGTTTTACGTTCTGGGTCTTATTTAGGCATGAAAATGATCACGTAAACAGCCCTATTTTGGCTAAAAACACCCCGCTGTGCGGTACACATAAATAAACCGCATAGGCCGCTCGTAAGGTGTTAAACAGTAAAAGATTACTCGATTAGGTTACACAAAGAAAAGATAGTTAACATGATTAATTAACGTTATGGTAGATACTCAAATAACTGGCACTCCTGTATTAAAGAAAGTGCAATGCTAGTCCTGCAACATCAACTGGAAACTTCTGAAATAAGTCTGATGCTGGGAAGATGTTCGTAAAGAATCTTGAACAATTATAATGCAGAATACGGGTCACAATAAATACTAGGACATATAGTAATAATAGGCAGGCGAATAATAAAGACTGCGCAACGGTAGTAATGCTCGACAACTAAAGAAATGCTTTGTGACACAACGCAACAGCCTATTAGGGTTGTGTAACTCAACAACAACCTCGGCTTAAAAGTGCAGTGAATAATAATGTGGCATACATATAATAATGGAGCTTATCTCTAACCAGTGTCTGCTTAGTTAATCAAGTCTAGCTGGGGTATCAAGGCAGGGCAACAATGGGCGAGCATGCGGCTCGTAGCCTAACGTTGTCCGAAGGTGGTATAATGAAGATTACGTTATATGACGGGGATGCTCTCTTGATAAATCTAGGTCTCTAGTACCTAGTTCTCTTCTGGCGATCCCTCAGAAGTCAACACAAAGAGGCAGCGCTATGTTGTGAGGGATAGGCTATGGCCCTCTCACACCACAGCGCTGTGCTCGCAAGGTAAACCCACCCGAAGACAACTTAGGCTCCCACAGTACCTGTCGATGTCGTGCAGGGCTTAGCTAACACTACACACATCGGAGACAACGACACAGTAACCTTACTCCTAGTCTAGCTTTAAATAACCCAGCAGAATCACTCAACACCTTGCCAGGGAGACATATACCGGTCTACAACCTTCCCGAGAGAGGACATACACGGAAAAGTTCGTCTCTCCAAACCTCATTAAAGCCTAATACATGGAAATATCTGAGAGCTTCGCGTACAATACGACTGGCCGACGGTGAACGTCTATGCTGAAACCAGAAGGGATGTTGAGTTTAATAAAGATTAGAGAATGAGAAAGGAGAAGTCGAGAGAGAGAAATAGTATGCAAAGTGGCGAGTATGGGGGACAGAATTGCAAAGGATGTAGACGATACGCGTGTCAGGCCAGCTCTGAGCTGGTAAAAAACATGCGGTCGCGATGGGCAGGGACTAGTTGACCACCCGGCCGCCAACGCCGTCAGCGCCCAAGCGAGCCGGGCCACAGCTCACCCCACTGCCAGGTGTACTCCCTCACCCTCTCTCGCTCGCTTCCCACACAAGCAACATTTATATTATAGCGAATATAAAATATAAGGCGCGGTCACAGACCAAAACAAAGACCATTTCTAGACTGTCTGTGGCAACACGACACTAATAAAAGAAAGCAGATCATTCTAGGACAACTGTAGCCCATCCCCCCATCCTGGCGAGCGCTAGCGAGCTGCAATGCCCCACGCAACCATTCTGCTAGCGCCGGGAGGCGTCACCCCCCCCCCCCCAAGATATGGGACACTCAACCATGAGCCCATATCTGAACAGGCAGAATGTCGCTAGAATCTGCCACTCCTAACCACTCTGCCACTCATGGAATGCAAGCTCAGTCTCCAAAAAAAAAATACAACAAAATTTTATATATAAAAAAATCTTATGACCCTTCCCAAACATAATACATTAATTCATAACATTGTGCTCCCAGAGCGAGCTTTAAGAAGCACAGCCTACTGAGAGAAAATCATCTGCACTCAGTACTCAGCTACAATATTATCTTAAAATTAATTATTAAAAAGAAAGAGTTTTTATTTAATTTTTCATATTTTATTTTAATGTTGTTTTTGGCGGCTACTATAGATGTAGCCTAATTTTCGTCTAATCAAAGCCAACAACTCCTGCCCTGCGACCCTACGCTGATGCTACAAACGCGAGCCAACAAGCACCAGCGACTCAGGGCGGTAATGGTGTTTTGTTTTCCAGTGTTTAAGGCAGGGGTTGGATCTAGTGTTACCGTTGTTGCATTTTGCCATTATCTAGTCCAATGTTGAAGAGCCCTGTGTCTTTGAGAACCTGGATCGTAACAAATGGCTCTTCGATCTTAGCTAATTCGAGCTGAAGCAATAATTCTGGAGATAACCCTTGAGGAGGTGAAGGTGCTACAATGTTTGAAATTACCGGTGGTCCCCCCAGGGGTAACCCACCCTGCCAGTCACCACCCACCTGTGGAAGCGTACCCGGGGTCGGCAAACTACTGGGATGGCTGGGAGTCGAGTGTAGGGGAAGCATGGCCGAAGGGCTCTGAGCACTCAACCCATCTCGCTCACCAGTCACCCTGCCCAGTACACACGTTATCAAGTTATCCCTGGTCATGCTGCTAGTAACTGCATGACCGATAGCTGTGGCCAGGCATTGAAGACCGTACCGATCCATACCCTCCAACCGCTCGGCAGTAACAGGCCATTGCAAAAATATCCTAGCATCCTCCTCACAGTTCACCCGATTAACCCTTTCATCATGCTGCTGTTCCTCAGTTTCGACATTACGTACTGTGTCTCCATTCTCCTCTGATCCGGTATAAGACATGATGCTCACAAACATTTCTCACCACAATATTCGGAAAAGAAGTACCCCAAACTATTATGCAGCACTATTCACTTGCCAAAAATGTCTGAAGACTCTCAAGTGCTATACTACTTTGCCAAAACAAAATTAACGTGCCCACTATATTCCTCAATAAAACAAATGACCACAACAATCCTGCAATTATCTCTTAGTTCACAAGATCCTGAGCTAGGTCGCCATTTGTTACGATCCAGGTTATCAAAGACACAGGGCTCTTCAACATTGGACTAGATATTGGCAAAATGCAACAACGGTAACACTAGATCCAACCCCTGCCTTAAACACTGGAAAACAAAACACCATTACCGCCCTGATTCGTGCCTGGACAACGAGGTATCCTATGACTCGGTAACTGGTGCACACACACTAGGCTGACGCTCGATGAAACAGCCTATTCTTAAACAGTAAAAGATTACTCGATTAGGTTACACAAAGAAAAGATAGTTAACGTGATTAATTAACGTTATGGTAGATTCTCAAATAACTGGCACTCCTGTATTAAAGAAAGTGCAATGCTAGTCCTGCAACATCAACTGGAAACTTCTAAAATAAGTCTGATGCTGGGAAGATGTTCGTAAAGAATCTTGAACAATTATAATGCAGAATACGGGTCACAATAAATACTAGGACATATAGTAATAATAGACAGGCGAATAATAAAGACTGCGCAACGGTAGTAATGCTCGACAACTAAAGAAATGCTTCGTGACACAACGCAACAGCCTACTAGGGTTGTGTAACTCAACAACAACCTCGGCTTAAAAGTGCAGTGAATAATAATGTGGCATATATATAATAATGGAGCTTATCTCTAACCAGTGTCTGCTTAGTTAATCAAGTCTAGCTGGGGTATCAAGGCAGGGCAACAATGGGCGAGCATGCGGCTCGCAGCCTAACGTTGTCCGAAGGTGGTATAATGAAGATTACGTTATATGACGGGGATGCTCTCTTGATAAATCTAGGTCTCTAGTACCTAGTTCTATCCTGGCGATCCCTCAGAAGTCAACACAAAGAGGCAGCACTATGTTGTGAGGGATAGGCTATGGCCCTCTCACACCACAGCGCTGTGCTCGCAAGGTAAACCCACCCGAAGACAACTTAGGCTCCCACAGTACCTGTCGATGTCGTGCAGGGCTTAGCTAACACTGCACACATCGGAGACAACGACACAGTAACCTTAACCCTAGTCTAGCTTTAAATAACCCAGCAGAATCACTCAACACCTTGCCAGGGAGACATATACCGGTCTACAACCTTCCCGAGAGAGGACACACACGGAAAAGTCCGTCTCTCCAAACCTCATTAAAGCCTAATACATGGAAATATCTGAGAGCTTCGCGTACAATACGACTGGCCGACGGTGAACGTCTATGCTGAAACCAGAAGGGATGTTGAGTTTAATAAAGATTAGAGAATGAGAAAGGAGAAGTCGAGAGAGAGAAATAGTATGCAAAGTGGCGAGTATGGGGGACAGAATTGCAAAGGATGTAGACGATACGCGTGTCAGGCCAGCTCTGAGCTGGTAAAAAACATGCGGTCGCGATGGGCAGGGACTAGTTGACCACCCGGCCGCCAACGCTGTCAGCGCCCAAGCGAGCTGGGCCACAGCTCACCCCACTGCCAGGTGTACTCCCTCACCCTCTCTCGCTCGCTTCCCACACAAGCAACATTTATATTATAGCGAATATAAAATATAAGGCGCGGTCACAGACCAAAACAAAGACCATTTCTAGACTGTCTGTGGCAACACGACACTAATAAAAGAAAGCAGATCATTATAGGACAACTGTAGCCCATCCCCCCATCCTGGCGAGCGCTAGCGAGCTGCAATGCCCCACGCAACCAGTCTGCTAGCGCCGGGAGGCGTCACACATCCATTTCTCATTTAGCCTAGCCTCTTCAGGTACACCCTCGACTCTTTTGTACTTTTATCCATCTCACCAACTATTATTTCCTCTCTTACTTCTTGATTGTCTCGCATTCTCCTGCAACTCCTCACTCTCAGCTTTCCCTCCACAAGATAATGATCAGACATACCCTCAGCCTAACCTCTCAGCACATTCACATCAAGCAGTCCACACATTCTTTCCCTGTCACCAACACTAATACAATCTCTCCCCTCACAAGTCTATGTCATGTATACTTATGCATACGTCTCTGTTACCTACACTCATTCTGCACTCTGCATAAATCAATAATTCTTTCTCCACTCTCGTTTACAATGCCACACCAAAACTACCTATCACTCCCTCAGTAGATTCATTGCCCACCCTAGCATTCAGGTCACCTAAAACTAACACATTATAATTTTCCTCAAACCCTTGTAGACAATCCCTCATATTTTCCCCCCAAAAAATCCCCCTCCTCTACCGTCCTTTCACTTCCTGGCCCATATGCACTCACAAATACCCACCTTTCACCATTAAACTGAATTCGCACCCACATTAGCATTGATCACACAATCATCTCTCCACTCTTTTATAAACCCTCTTAGGTCTTCTTTCACAATACTAACCATGTCCTCTTTCGCTCTGACTCTCTCAACTACTCCAGACTTTCTACCTTTCACATTTCCAAAATTCACTTCACCCTCTCCTTTCATCTTCGTTTCACTTAGCACAAGCATGTCATACTTTCATCTTTCAAACAACCTGCCAATGTTCTCTCGCTTCTCATATATTCCACAGCCATGCTCATTTAAAGTAACAGTTCTTAGGTTCCGGGACCACTTTCATGTTCCCTTGCCCGTATCTCTGTCTTGTCTAGTAGGCAAATTTTACAAGGAGAGGAAGATTCCTCCCCCCCCCCCCCCCCCCCCCGCCCCTTCCCCTTTCAGCCGTCTTTTATGCCTTGCAGGGAGTATGGTGGTGGAAGTTCTTTCCCCTCCACCACAGAGGAGGCTATCTGCACCAGATAGTGGCGAGCGTTGGGGTTGTCACCTCCCTCTGTCATTAGAAATGTAGAAAGAGATAAGGATGGAAAAGGCTTGGGAAGTAGAGGACACCAACTCTCACTCTGACAAAGAGTCAGCCCACCACCTGAAGCAGTGAGACAAAATTTGTGAGAGTGGGTAAAGCAGAAGGTATGGATGGTATTGCTGTGGAGGGTATTAAGAAGGGTGGAGATGTGATAATAGATTGGTTGATGAGACTATTCAATGTTTGCTTTGTTGTATCAATGGTACCATTGTGCCTTTGTCAAAGGCACAATAGCGGCCCTTTGTACAAGAGAAACGGAGACTGGCAGGAGTGTTTAAGTTATAGAGGCCTTAGTTTATTATTAGTTGTTGACACTGATTGGGAGTGGAATCAGTTGCTGTTTGCTGGTGACATAGCACTGGTGGCGGATTCTGAGGAGAAGCTGCAGCGAGTAGCCAAAGAGTTAGGTGTGTTATGTGGGAGGAGGAAGCTGAGGGTGAATGTCAATAAAAGTAAAGTGATGGTGTGTAATACAGATGCTTGTAGGGTAAATCTAAATGTACAACTGGATGGGTAAATGCTAGAACAAGTGGAGTGTTTTAAATATCTAGCAGGAGTGATATGCAGAGACGCAGGTGTGGGAATGGAGGTAAGATAGAGAGTTTGTGAGGGAAGGAAAGTTTTCGGAACAATGGGAATTATGTGGAAGGTGAGAAGTCTCGGAATGAAAGCTAAAAATGCAATGTATCAAGGGATAGTTGTACCAACAGTGATTTATGGAGCTGAGACATGGAGTCTGAATGTACAAGAGAAATGAAGTTTGGAAATAATGGAGATAACTTGCTTGAGGAGTATGTGTGGAGTTTCGAGGAAAAGACAGATTGAGGAATGATGAGGTATGTAGGAGAGTAGGATAACAAGATTCCTTATTGGTCAGAGTGGAAATATTAGGAAAGGGAAAGGAGACTGGCAGAACTGCAATATCTATAATAATAATAATAATAATATTTATTCAGTTAGCAATTTACAGAGTTGGTACCACATAGTATGTTACAAATATGACATGTACCAGCCTTGCATAATTCCAACTAAGGATAGCCCAATAAGGCCGTTAGGCGTATTTCCATTGGGGTCCTTGTGGGAATAGGTTAGCTGGGGAAATGGGGAGGATAAAGAAATAGATACTTTAGAGAAAGTATTTCTAGTGGGTTATTTTAAGATACCTTACATCCTATAGTAAATATCAGTAATCCGTAATCAGTAATAATTTCAGTTTGGTTTGTCTATCTCTTATGTCGTATTTAGTAGTAGACATAAGCTTGGTGCTCCCTTCTCTCAGCTGTCCGGTTCAGGTGTTCCTTCAGGCTACGTCTGAAGGAATACAGTGTTCTCTTTTCACGGACTGACTGGGGTAGGTCGTTCCAGTATTTGATGGCAGTGAAGAAGAATGTTTGCTTACCCTGTCCTTGGATTCTCGGGACCTTAAAACTAAACATCCTGTTTCTTGTATTATGTCCACTCCTCTCATTTGCTTTAACAAAATCATTCTTTAGATACTCTGGAGCTCTGTCATAGAAAATTTTGAAGGCATTAGTGAGCCTGATTTGTTTGGCCCTGTCAGAGACATTGAGCATACCTAGTGACTGAAGTTGTTCCTGGCCAACGTGTGATCTGGGTCCTAGGTTCAGCATGAACCTAACCATTTTATTTTGAGTGACCTGAAGTTTGTGCTGTACTGATTTAGATGATGCAGAGTACCAGGATGACACAGAATAGTCAAAATGACATTGAACAAGCGCTTGGCAGAGGGTCTTTTTGGTCGCCGCGGGCAAGCATCCCACCTGTCTATACAGGTATTTTATACGTGCTCTACACTTACTCAGGATAGATTCCAAAATTGTTTCACCTGACAAACTCGCGCCCAGTTTTAGTCCGAGATATTTAACTTGTGACACTGTTGTTATAGGAATATCATTACAGTTGACCGAGAAGCCCCCAATGTCTTTCAGTTTGTGTTTTGTTCCACATAAGATGGCTTCCGTCTTGCCCAGGTGAAGAGATAGTCTATTGTCCACTAGCCATTCACTACATGATTCTAGTTCTTTGGAAAGTGAAGCGGCAATACTTATTGGGTCTTTTCCTGAAACCAGAAGCACGCTGTCGTCTGCATACAGTAATAATTTACATGAGACGCTCAGTTCCATGTCGTTCACATAACAGAGAAAGAGTAAGGGACCAAGGATGCTTCCCTGCGGGACCCCACAGTTAATTGGCATAGGATCAGATATATTATCATCAATTTTGACTCTTTGGGTTCTACCACTAAGATAAGATTTAAACCAGTTCACAGACCCTATGCCCATTGCTTGTAGTTTATTACATAGGATATCATGGTCTACTGTGTCAAACACTTTTTGTAGATCAAGAAGAACCATACCGGTGTAGTTACCTTTAGACATTTCTTTACGAATGTGATCCATTAAGTGGATGAGACAGGAGTCTGTCGAGTACATGCATCTGAAACCTGATTGAAACTTATAGAATAGATCATTTTGTTTGAGGTAGTGTTCAATTTGGGTGTATACCGCTCTTTCAAGGATTTTAGATATAATATGCTATCATGGTATCACACTGCTCAGTGTACCAAGAATGGTCTTTGGCCATATTCTACTGATGCAAATCTGAGGTCACCTGCTAAAGGAGCATAAACCTGAGCAATCCAGATTTACACCTAAACAATCTACAATTGACCGGATTCTGGCACTCCAGGTTTTCGTGGAGCACCAACTTGAGTTTTAAATAGGACTGCTTGCAGTGTATATTGATCTCAAGAAGGCATTTTACTCTGTGTACCGAGAGCCACTCTGGGCAGTACTATGACTACGTGGAATCCCTAAGGTGATTATTGACCTGGTGTCTGTATTTTATACAGGACTAGAGAGTGCTGTCAAGTGTGGTGGAGGAGCATCCTCTTTCTTCCCTGTGAATTCAGGTGTGAGACAGGTGTGTGTTCTAACACCTACACTTTTCAACACTTGTATGGACTAGTTACTGGGCCGGACAGTTGGGCAGAGTTGCTGTGGAGCAGACATTGGCAATTACAAGATCACTGATCTTGATTTTGCAGAGGACGCAGTGATCTTAGTGGTGACGTTAGATGTTCTCAGATTGGCCCTCGAGAAACTACATGAGGAGTCAGAACCGCTGGGCTTAAAGGTTCCTTTGACTAAGACTTGAGTCCGGCTATGATGTCAATCGTCACCTCGGTTTAGCATATGGGGTTATGGATTCACTCAACAAAATATATGGTGTTGTCGATACCTGTGCAGAATAACGAAGCTACGGATCTTCAATGCACTGGTGCTCTCTGTCTTATTATATGGATTTGAGACATGGACACTTAACTCGTAAAATGCAGTAGGACATGTTTCTGACTGGTCCCCAGTGCGGCTGGTTTATGCTTGATTCGGAAATAATTTGTTATATTTACCATATAAAGCAATATCACGGTACTATATGTGCATATTACACTTGTATAATGAACATTTGAATATTGAAGAACCAGAAAATAGGTATAAAGAGCAAATATCCTGTGAACAGAATGTGTTATTGTGACGGGAGGGTGACTAATGCATTTATTTATTTTTTGTATGAAGGAGACATCAGGCAGGTTGCCTGTAACAATTAAGTGTCTCCCCAAAGCCAAAAGAGCGACAGAGAGTAAAATTCAAGGGACATTGGTGTTAAAATGCCTTGACACACTAAGTTTCAACCAGTTTAATTATTTAAGTCATAGGATGAAGGAAAAATTAAGTGAGGGAGAGAGTTCCAGAGTTCACTTGTTCAGTACAAGAAAGTGAGAAAAATTGCTATTTCTTGGGTTGCAAAGCTGGACAGAATAGGAGTGGGACTGTGTTGAAAGGCGGGTGCCTCCCACTCGCCGCAAGGGAGGAGGTATGCACTGAGAGAGCTTTAAAGAACACCGATTGTTGTAATAGCAATAGAAGAGGGAAAGAGATGCAACAATGTGGCATGTATAAAAAGATTGTAGAGAACTAGAAAGAGGAAGTAAGTTGATGATGCGAAATGTGTTTTACTCCTTTTTGAGAAGTGTGGTATGGGTGGAACCTCCCCACACATGTGAACAATACTTGATATATTGGGTGCACTGTGACCCTGGACAGAGCAAGAAGCTGTGTAAGGATGAAGAATCCACGATGACGGTTGAGCACATCTAACTTTTGGGAAGCTGTTTTTGCAAGATTGGTAATATGATCTTTCCAAGAATGGTCGGATGAAAAAGATAAACCAAGAATATTGAGAGAAGATTAAGGGTTGATTGTGTATTATTGAAGAGTAATTGATAGTCTTGTGGATGATTGAGACGGGTAGATAGAGGGAGAAATTGAGTTATGGTGGCATTGAAAGTAACAAGATTAAATTTTATGTCCCAATTAGAAATAATTGATAAATCAGAAGATTGGCGTGCCATGGCCCTGTCTCGTGAGGTTTGGAGTGATTATATGCTAGGTTATTGTGAAAAACTAGTTGAATAGAGTAAGGTAGAGTCATCAGCATATGAGTGGATAGGACTAGAGGAACAGTTAAGGATATCATTAATGAATATTAGAAAGAGAACTGGAGACAGGACAGAACCCTGAGGAACACCAGAGTTAATAGGTTGAGGAAGTGAGCGATGGCCATCCACAACTACAGCTATGGAGTGGTCAGAAAGGAAACTAGAGACAAAGACACAGATAGAGGGATAGTCTAGAAACCGAAAGAAGGTAGTTTGGAAAGTAGAGATTTGTGACAGACTCTATCAAAGGCTTTCTATATGTTTACCGCAATATATAAAGTCTCACCAAAGTCCCGAAAGGAGGATGACCAAGAGTTAGTAAGATAAGTAAAAAGATCACCAGTAGTGTGCCTTAACCCCTACTATACCAGCGACGGCGCAAAGCCGTCAGTAAAAAGGTGACTCACCAATACTAGCGACGGCTCTCATACATCCTGCTATTTCTGCTAATATCTAGCTAGAGCTGCTAACATGACTTAGAGGAAATCCTGGGAGGAGTTGGCAGTACTTCTCATGCTCTCTCTCAGCTACTCTAGGCCGGCTGGCTCCATTACCCACAAACTCTTGAGCTGAGAGGGTGTTGTCTCGTTGATTATGGCAACAAGTCTGGTACTGGAGGGTACACATTTATCTACTATGATATGGTAAAGTAGGGGTTAAGGAAACCACACTGGCAATCTGAAAGTAGATTATGGTTAAGAAATTTTGAATTAAAAATAGTTTCAAAAACTTTAGAGGTGCAGGAAATGACAGCAATTGGATGATAGTTAGAGGTTTGAAAGCAGTCACACCTTCTTTGGGACAGGTTGAATAAGAGCAAACTTCCAGCAAGAAGGAAAAACGTTAGAGGAAAGACAGACACGAAAGAGTTTGCCTAGGCAGGGAGTCGACACAAAATAAAACAAATTGAGTACATCAGGAGAAACACCATTCGTTCAGTGTGTTCTGCCCAGAGAGGGCAGAAAATACATCCTTAGAAGAGATTATGATATTGGGTAAGTGAGAGGGGGGTGGAGAGGGAGGAGTAACACCAGAAACATCCAAGGTAGAGCTTTTCGCAAAACTTTGAGCGAAGAGTTCAGCTTTGTCAGAGGAAGAGGTGACGGTGGTACCATCAGAGTGGAAATGAGGAGGGAAAGACGAAGAAGATAACTTGTTGGCAAGGTTTTTTGGCTAGATGTCAAAAAGCTTGGGAAACGCTAGAGTTGGAAAGCTAAGAGCAATTGTTATTCATGAAAGAGTTTTTGGCGAGTCTAAGAACAGATCTGCCTTGATTCTGGGCAGAAACATATAAAGTACGTGATTCTTGAGTTTGAAGGCGATAGTAGCGTTTGAATTCTTCCTCCTTGTTGCTGACACCAATAGAATAAGCGTGAGTAAACCAAGATTGTTGTGAGATACTTTGAGAGAAACAGAATGTGATAAATGCTTCCATGCCCAAATGATTACCTCAGTAATGTGCTTAGCATTCTCTGAGGGTCACCGGCCACGGAAGTAAAAATCATTCCATGGGAAATCAAAGAAGTACTGCCATAGAACCTCTCAGTCATCAGCGCTAAAATGCCACAGTCGTCACTGGCTGTGGGGGTTAGAAGGCTGTAATGGACAAGACAAGTGACAGAAATAAGGTTATGATAGGTTAAGCCCAACGGAGGGAGAAGATTTACAGTACAGTATTTATTTTTATTTAGTTTTTTTATGGGGGGAGGGGGAACCGAGATTAAATATGGCTTGATATAAAGCAGAAAATTAAGGACATAATTTTTTTTAGTTTGACGTATATACGTGGGATCACATACTCTGGTTCGATCTCAAAATAAAGAACTTGAAAACAGAAGTAGCCCTTGACAGGGTCGCCTGGAAAGCCGCCATTTAGGACATGAAACTGTAACCACACTCTCTGTAGACCAAACTGTCTTTAAACTTGTATTTATGTGTATGTATGGAATGTCTTAGTATAGCATTAGGATAAGCTCTACTTTAGACCAAGAAGGTTCCTCCCAAGGAAAGTAGAGGAAACACCTGCTATCCATTCCCAATCACAGTAACAATGTGAAAGTTAAACTACAGCTGGTACTTTACCAGTATCAAATGACAAATTTAGTCGCTCTTCAGAACTTAACCCTTCTTTGGCGGCGCGCAACTTATGTCGTGTGAAATAAATTTGGACTAAGTGGCGGTTCACAACTTATGTCGTGTGCCATTTTCAGCACGTAATGTTGCAGAGAGAGAGAGAGCTGAGCGGTGTGAGGAGCGTAGTAAGGCTATGCCCGCCGCCCACCACCGTGGTGGGCCAACTGAAGTGAAAACCACCCTTCCATCCCCCCCTCACATTCGCTACACAGGGAATTATGTAGGGAAAGTACCTAATTACATGGTTTTTGCACTCGTGTTGCGCGATCGTTGCAAGAAAACCAGTGGTCGTACAAGGATGGTTGGGGTGTCATTGGAAAGTTCTGTGTATGCCCTTTCAGGGATAGATACTTGTTTTACGCTCTGGGTCTTATTTAGACATGAAAATGATCATGTAAACAACCCTATTTAGGGTAAAAAAAAACGCTGGGCGGTACATATAAATTACCGCCTAGGCCGCTCGTAAGGTGTTAAGTAGGTTAGGTTAGGATTGCTTGATAAATAAACTGTGTACCTGTATACAGGTCTCCCTCACTATCAGATGCCCTGATTTACGATATTATTCTTGGTTTTTAGGTGTTTGGGTTTGGGTTTTGGCTGGTCCGAGAACGCATCCACATTTACCCCATTAATTTTAGGGTTTACATTTTTTTAAATTTAAGATCAGGTTTTAAGGAACTTAACCCAATCGTATATCGAGGGAGACCTGTACAATACCGTATACTGTACTGTATATACTGTATATATATATATATATATATATATATATATATATTTCTAGTCTCTCAGTGGGGATCAAACCATCGACCATCAGGACGATAGCCGACGCTTTAATCAATTACACCACGGCAGTGATTAAAGCGTCGGCTATCGTCCTGATGGTCGATGGTTCGATCCCCACTGAGAGACTAGAAACATTTAGTGGCTCACATGTATTTGTGATATATTCTCAATATATATATATATATATACAATATACATACATACATATAACCTACATACTTACATACATTTATGACTATGATCTACATGTGACTAGGTCAGTCTCTTTTTTTCACCTAAGGGCGGTATTCCAGGCAGCCTGGTCTTTGGCATCCCTTTTGGTTTCACACACTTCTGACCTCCTGATCCCCACGTCCTCCTCCACTAATTCTCTTTTTCTCCCTCCCATACCCCATCCAACGATGTTTGCTGGTCCTTCATTCCTTAAATTTAGCAATTCGTTGAAGTACTCCCTCCATCTTTCGACTCTCGCTTGCTTCTCGGCTATATATATATATATATACCGGGTGTCCCAGGAGAAAAGGGCATAACTTTGGGAAATGATAAAACAAAATTTTCTAAGCTTAAAATTTTCTATACAAAATATTCCATATCTCAAACAGTGAAGAGATATTGCATGTTGAAAATGGCATTTTCTTAAGTATTTCCCCATAAGGCTGGCCTAGCTGTCCTAGTGCCTAGCATACCTCCATCTAACTGCAATAATTTCACTATGTTATTGTAAATATATTATAATTTTGTAAGTTGCAAAATGATTATAGATATATTAGCTCACTTTGGACCAGTTGCAAACTATCTGACATGAAAGAGTTCAATATCTTTTTAACGGTTGAGATTTGGACCTTTTGTTATAGAACATTTTAGGCTTAGAATACCTTGTTTTATCATTTCCCAAAGTTATGCCCTTTCCTGTGAGTACGGTAGGTCAGTCTCTTTGTTCACCTAAGGGCAGCATTCCAGGCAGCCCGGTCTTTGGCGTCCCTTTTGGTCAGTACTTTAGCTGCGAGATCGGTTTGTACCACCTGATCCCACATCTTTCTTGGTCTACCTCTACTTGCGACTCCCTCCACGTTCATACTTTCTTTTCTTAACCAAATGATTCTCATCCATCATTTCCACCTGTCCATACCATGTAAGCCTACTCCTACGCATCTCCTCACTAGTGCTCTCAATTCCCAAGCGCCCTCTAAGTTCCACACTGGGGGTTCTGTCTCTCAATGCGGATCCACATGTACATCTCACCATGGACCAGGCAGTACTCCCAGGGAGTGTTACAGGCAGCTGATAAGGATGGCTGGAACTCCTGTTTCACCACCTAGCCTCCCTTGCTGATCATTTCCGTGCCTCACCAATATTGAGGGCAACCCCAGTCTGCCCTCCAAAACACGTTCTCTTTCTATTGATACATTATACCACAAACACTTTATATACTACACTATCTATTCAAAATATAAAACCAAAACAAATATCACAAACAAACGACCACCTCGCAGTCCCGTGGGGGACCAGAAATGCCCCCAGTGGCCTGGCTTATGATTCCGACCCGTCAAAATGCTCTGGACCGTATATAGTTTCCACTTGTACTACATATTTCTGCAACATTCGTTGCCTTCCTTCTAACTCCCAGTGTTGAGCACCACCTATCTTCCGCCAACCCTGACCTCTTTCTCACCGAAAATCAGTTGTCTAAGGCAACAGACAGAAAACCCTTCTCTATATCCTCCTACTATCTCATTCCTCAATTTAAAGAAACAGGTGGATGTTGCGTGTTCGTACGCAACAATCTTACTTACTCTCATGTTCCCAACTTTGACTCTTCTGAATTCTCAACTATCTGGCTTAAGGAATCTTGTAGCTCTCTCACTAAATATATCTGTACTGTTTATCTCTCACCTAATTCTACTGACTATCCAAAATTCCTTGACTATGTTACTTCCAAATTGGAAAACATTCTATTCATCTCTACCTTCTCTGAAATCTCCTTCCTAGGAGATTTCAAAGTTCACCATCACCAATGGCTCTCCTCTCTTTTCACTGACCAACCTGGTGAACAAACCTACATATTTTCTATTCTAAATGACCTAGAACAATTAGTTCAGCACCCCGCCCGTATCCCGGACTGCCCTGGAGATCGGCCCAACATTCTTGACTTATTTCTAACCTCTAATCCTTCTGCTTATACTGGAATTCTTCCTCCGTTGGGCTCCTCCGATCGTAACCTTATTTCTGTCACCTATTATGTCTCTCCAATTTACGCCTTCTGAGACCCCCAACTGGCGGCGCTCCTTTGGCTCTGCCGACTGGGAGGCTCTACGGCAGTACGGTACTTCTTTGATTTCCCATGGAATGATCTTCCATGGCCGGGGACACTCAGAGAGTGTAGAGTGCATTACTGGGGTAATAATAATAATATTTATTCAGTTAGCAAATTACAGAGTTGGTACCACATAGTATGTTACAAAAATGACATGTACCAGCCTTGCATAATTCCAACTAAGGATAGCCCAATAAGGCCGTTAGGCGTATTTCCATTGGGGTCCTTGTGGGATTAGATTGGCTGGGGAAATGGGGAGGATAAAGATATAGATACTTTAGAGAAAGTATTTCTAGGGGGTTATTTTAAGATACCTTACATCCTATAGTAAATATCAGTAATCCATAATCAGTATTCATTTCAGTTTGGTTTGTCTATCTCTTATGTCGTATTTAGTAGTAGACATAAGCTTGGTGCTCCCTTCTCGCAGCTGTCCGGTTCAGGTATTCCTTCAGGCTACGTCTGAAGGAATACAGTGTTCTCTTTTCACGGACTGACTGGGGTAGGTCGTTCCAGTCTTTGATGTCAGTGAAGAAGAATGTTTCCTTACCCTGTCCTTGGATTCTCGGGACCTTAAAATTAAACATCCTGTTTCTTGTATTATGTCCACTCCTCTCATTTGCTTTAACAAAATCATTCTTTAGATACTCTGGAGCTCTGTCATAGAAAATTTTGAAGGCATTAGTGAGCCTGATTTGTTTGGCCCTGTCAGAGACATTGAGCATACCTAGTGACTGAAGTTGTTCCTGACCAACATGTGGTCTAGGTCCTAGGTTCAGCATGAACCTAACCATTTTATTTTGAGTGACCTGAAGTTTGTGCTGTGCTGATTTAGATGATGCAGAGTACCAGGATGACACAGAATAGTCAAAATGACATTGAACAAGCGCTTGGCAGAGGGTCTTTTTGGTCGCCGCGGGTAATCCTTTCGAGCATGGAAGAATCCACCCCACTGTCTTTCTCTCAGACTAATATCTTTATTCAGCACACTGCCCAGATGCTTAACTGAGCTGACAATCTAAGCCTGACCGTTCAACTTCACCTCACACTCTGTGGCTTCACCCTTTTCGAAGACCATAACCTTGCTCTTCCCCGCATTTACCTTCAGATTCCGTTTTTCGCACACTGTTCCAAACATATATACCAGACCCTGCATCTCCCATTCATTATCGCTCATCAGAACTGTAGGCTATCATCAGCAAACATCAGTACAAGTAACTTACACTAGTGTCCCTCCCTTATCAGCGATACACCAACATCCACTGCTCTTCCTTGTATTTCTTTCATGACTCCATTCATATACTGTATACAGTAAACAACCACAAGGACATCACACACCCGTTTCAACCCAACATTCAGATCAAAGAACTCGCTTTGCTCATTCTCCACATGTACTACCGTGCACCCTCATACATGTTCTTTATTGCTTTCAGCAACTTGCCATCTACTCCGTATATTCTAAGTACTTTCCACATACCTTCTCTATCCACTCTGTCATAGGCCTTCTCCAAGTCCATAAAGGCAACATACAGCTTTTGTTGCTCCTCCAGATATTTCTCCACAACACATTTCAAGGTAAAAATCTGATCTACACATCCTCTTCCCTCTCTAAACCCACCCTGCTCGTCACCTATCCATTTGTCCGTTCTCGCTCTCACTCCCTCAATAACTACCCTACTGTAAACCTTCCCTACTACGCTTAGAAGACATATTCCTCGGCTGTTACCACACACTCAGGTGCACTCCCTTTCTCCCATGCTAGTTTGCACATTTCCATACCCATTCCAGCAGTATCTCACCAACATACCTGCAGCATTTCCCCACACACTCCATCTATTCCTGGTGTTTCCCCAACTTCACTCTTTTCATGGTTTCACACATTCTGACCTCCTGATCCCCACCTCCTCCTCCACCACTTTTCTTCTCCCTCCCACACCCCATCCAATTATGTTTGCTGGCACTTCATTCCTTACACTCAGCAATTCATTGAAGTACTCCCTCCATCTTTCGACTCTCTCTTACTTCTCGGCTAGCACTCGCCCATTCTTATCTTTCAGACCCTTACTGTTTCCCTTGCTACCTTCCCTAACTTTCTTGACTTCTTCCCAGAATAGTTTCTTACACTCCCTACAATTTACACTCAGATTCCTTCCAAATTCCTCATCTACTCTTATCTTACTTTCCTTCACTGCTCTTTTTTTCTCCAAGTACCTCGCTCTTTTCCGTCTCTCCAAATCTTCATTCCCTCTACTGTACTACCCAACCACTTTCTATGAGCTTTCTTCTTGTCTTCCTCAGGTATGTTTACCTCTTCTGTTCAGCATGCTGTACCCTTCACTCTCCTCCCTCTTCTCCTTACTCTACACAATGTCTACTGCTCTCCTGAACTCTTCCTTGATTTCCCCCTCCTGCAACCTAACCTGTAACCTAACTAAATTTATCTTAAATTTGGTGTCATTAGGTACTGATATTAGTAAATTTCCTACTTATTTTCTTAAGTCTTCTGAACAAGTCCGAAACTCAATGGGGGCCTAAGTTGCGGTGTCGCTTAGCTGCACTCACTCTCCAACTCCATTCCCGTGTGTCTCTTCAGGCGAGTTCCCAAGCCGTGATTCGGTCCACCCCAAGCAGCCCACAACATGAATGATTGTCTTTTCTTAACCATGAATCACATGGTCTTTGCCGAGGTATTCTCCACTCAAGGTTGTCACCCACCAAAACCACCGCATGAACAGGATTGAATTCAAGGGAGTTGGGCCTTGTGCCCATATAGCCAAAGCTGGCGTTCATGAATTACGCATCAAGAATATCTTGAGTAAGTTTGAGAGTATGTGCTGGTATGATACGTGGTCGTACCAGCGGTACCCCATGATCATGCGTAAACACTTGGTACCAAAGAAGCAAATGCGTCTTTCCAAATGACCGTTAAGTGTCCATGTCTTGCAACCATATATAGTCCTTCTATTTTGTAAAAGCCGCTTGGGCGTTGTCAGGCCAGGTATCTGATAATGGCAGACTTGCTAAATCTTAAATTCTTAATAACAAATCTCACATTTTAATCTATTAACAACTTAGAAAGGGGTTATCAATACTCTGTATAGATTAAATAAAATAAAAGCTGTAGGTTTTAAGAATGTGAATTTTTTTAAGGATAAATGCAAATAATTTGTATAAAAATGGCAACGTTGCTTAGGCGATGTTGCTACCGGTAAATGGATTGACCTGACCTAGGGTACGAGTGTACCCGAGAAAGTGTCCCATTCATAAGCGGTCTGGTTACCCTAAACGTGACAATTCTGCCTTTATCTGATTCCCCAAGTGGACCACACCCAAATGGCCCTAATAAAATAGAAGGACTATAGCAAGACAGGGAGCACCAGTGTTTTGAAGATCCTCAAATTAATCCTTCTGCACATGTATCGCAATAACCATATAAACTTGTTGAGAGAATCCATAACACTGCATGCTTGGCCGATGCGATGGACATCGTGGCCTGATCCAAACACCATTATGAATCACCCTACCAAAATAAGTTAATTTATCCAAGACTTCTACATTCTCGCCACATGCTTGTACAGACTGTACTGCTTCGCCCAACATGTCACTGAAAGATTAAACTTTAGTCTTAGACCAAGAGACCCTTAGACCGAGGGGATCTGACTCCTCAGGTAGTGATTCGAGAGCTAGTATGAGAATCTCAAGCGACACCACCAAAATCACTGCATCATCAGAAATGTGATCTTAGTATTGTCGATCGATGCTTCAGTATTAACCATGACTAATTGTCCGGCCCTTTATTTAATCCAGACAAGTGTTGAAAAGTGAGGGTGCCAGCACACATCCCTGCCTCACTCCTGAGTTTACATTGAAAACGGGGGAGGCTTACTAACCACACTTGACGCCAGTTCATGTAGGAAGTTCGAACACCAGATCAGTAATCACTGCTGGTATCCTACGAAGTCTGTTTAGGAACCTCAATTTTACACCATACTATTTTTGCTAACTCTACAACTACTGTACTTTTATATGACTATTTACAATTCAACCTATACACCTAAACTGTGTTAGATACAGTTCGAAATGGTCCCCCACAATGTTTTTTGTGGAGTGACCACCAGGACGGTCCAGGATTCGAACCCAGGTCCCCACGCTCACTAGGGGAACACTCACCACTAGACCAACAAAAGTACAGTACTCCACTTGGGCTGTATGCTCAAGTGATTTTCTGCATTGTATTTCCATTGAAGTAGTTGCCCAAATTGCTGGCATTACAAGGGAGAGGTTCTCACAGTGCTTCCTGATGCACAGAGTCAAATGCCTTTTTGAGATCGACATATAGACTGCAAGCAACCCCTCTTGAAACTCAAGCTGGCGTTCCACAAGGACCTGGAGTGCCAGGATTCGGTCAATTGTTAATTTCTTGGGTGTGAAAGCATATTTATCGTCTCTGACTTGTAAGAGGGGACTCCGAATTTGTCTCAGTAGTATATGAGCCAAAAATGGCCTAGCACACTAAGCAGCGTGACCCCACGGTAGTTATTGCAGTCCTGTTGGTCCCATTTTCCTTTCCAGATAGGGTAGATCAAGCCCCTTTTCCAGTCAAGAGGAATGGTACCAGTTTGCCAGACAGCAGACAGGACTGCATGCAACTCATGGATCAAAGCCACGACCCCGGCTTTCAATAGTTCTCCAGATAGGCCAGATATCAGGAGCCTTCCCACCCTCATCCTAGCCACAGCCTCACCTCCGTAAAGGAGGGCGAGTCTTTGTTAATTGGAGGATCTGGAACCAATGCTTGTTCATTTACTGGTTTAAATTGTTACCACAGTTACCCACAGAACTTTTGTTCCTCTCTGTGATTTTATATATGGAAATATAATGCATATGATTGAATTAAGAGTGTAGTTTCTTATGTAGTGATTAACTCATCTGATTAGTCAACTAATGATAAGAAAAACCAAACTTGCAATTCATTCTTACTAATTTTACTTTCATACCTTAGATTAAAACAAAGAACAGAACTTAACTGAACAACTGTGCAACTGCTTTAAGTGCTAAACCCAATGGGCCCTACAATCATTACCATCCGATGTGATTGTGCTGTATGCCATTCAAACCAAGCTCAAAAAACCATGGTAGAAGTCTGAAGGACTGGGGAAATTGTCTGAAAGATGGTAAAAAGATATTTCTCTCTTTTTGAAAGAAAGAGTCAATGTCCGGACTATCACTTTGATTTTTGTCAAGCAAAGAACAGAAAAACTGAGGTGAGGATTGTGTTTTTTTAATTTCCAGACTGGGTGGCTATACAGTACTGTACTGTACTGTATTTAGTATTTGTTTTTTCCCTTGAGAATAAGGTTACCAATACTGTACTGTCATTATCAAGTACTGGTATGTAACAGTTATACATGTTACCTTTCTACTCTAACCTAACCTACTGTAAAATGGATTAGATTTGGTTAGATTCATTACTGGTTGAATTTCCATCATAATTCAATTTCCATTGTTGCACGATTCATTTTATTATCGGTTCCTAATACAGTATTAACCAATATGGTTGATGATGTTGTTGTTGTCATTCCCTAAGCTGCCTGGCCGGACAGCCCATAGTACCTAAGGAAGGCCATGGGACGGGCTTTCTCACAGGGCTCTCAAGGAGTGTAGATTATGTTGTTGGCGTAAGTGATTGTGTGAAATGCAGTCTTCTACAATGTGTTTAATGGTATGGGGTGCTGTGTATGTGTGAAATGCAGTCTTCTACAATGTGTTTAATGGTATGGGGTGCTGTGTTACAACCCGGGCAGATGTCGTCCAGTCTCTTCTGATAGCTCAGAAGACTGGATGGTGCCCACATCTCAACCTGGCGAGGTGGACTCTGTCCTCGCGAGGAAGGGAGGATTCAGAAGGATGGATTTCGGGAGGTTGTGCCTGCAGATGCGTGTTGTCTAAGAGTGATTGGATGGAACGGCGAGATATAGGAGGGGATGGATCTAGTTCCCGGGCATACGGTAGTCATTTTTACATAGGGCGATCGCCGCAGTTAACTTCGCGTCTATTTTGACGGCGAGTTTTTCTGTTATTTGCCCCATGCTGGCAATATATATAATGATGACAAAATGTCATGAGGGGGTGAGGGTTTGCCCCCCGTCAACATATTATTGTATCCAATGGCATTCAAAATAGATGGCAACTTGACTGCAATCGGCCGACGCCTCCCCCTCCGCCGTCATGTTTACATTTGTCGATCGCCATGGTTAAGTTCGCGTCTAATTTGATGGCTATTTTTTTCGGTTATTTGCCCCCTGCTGGTAATATAGCTTATATGATGATGTCAATATGTCATGGGGGGGTGAGGGGGGGGGGCCTCAACATATTGTATCGAAAGGCAGTCAAAATAGACGGGAACAAGGGTAGTGTAAACAAGGCTGGCGATACACCCGGGAACTACATCCTACCCGATAGGAGTATAGATGTGCTTCTGGAATCTGGTTTAGGGTGGGCAGGGAGGGAGAAATGACGGTATTTGTGTATGATACCGTGTGCTGGGTGTTGTTTTGATATTTCTTGGTGTCTGTGGGTGTGTTGCCATGTAGTGTAGTGGGTGGTGTTGGTTTGTGGAGACTGCAGCCAGGAATTGAGTAGGCTACCTCTCAGGTACAGGTGGTCTTTGACTTTGAAAACTTTGTTTTTTTTTACTTAACCCGTACAGCCCCAGCGACGCGTCTGACGCGTCGGCGATGTATGTAACGCACAGCCCCAGAGACGCACCTGACGCGTCACCCTAATTGCGCCGACCGTAACCTCAGGTGTAGCCACTCAAGAGGGCTCAGATTTGTATGGGAACTGTGTACGTATCCCACGCAACCGTGCCGATGATTGAAAACTCTCAAAGTCCACGTGCGTGCGCATGAGCGCGCAATAACCTGTTTTTTTTGGGTAATTGCCTTCAATTTTTTACTCTTGTAAAATACGTTTTCGGGGGCTCTGTAGGACCATTTTTTAAGCTTCTTGAGCGGTTTTTCGTGTTTTTTCCTTCATTCCTAACCCATTCGCTATTGTTTCTGGAATACAAAAAAAAATTGAAAACCGGCCGGGTTCTGGTAAAACAAACATTACAAAACTAGCCGGGGCTCCACGGGTTAACCTCTTAAGTGCGCATGGGGGTAATTAGACACTTCTGCCTGTGCGCATGTATTTGAGCTGTTTCCATCACTAAAATATTCATTTTACCATAAATAGCATTAACCCGTACAGCCCCAGCGAACGCGTCGGCGATGTATGTAACGCACAGCCCCAGAGATGCGCCTGGCGCCTCACCCTAATTGCGCCAACCGTAACCTCAGGTGTAGCCACTCAAGAGGGCTCAGATTTGTATGGGAACTGTGTACGTATCCCACGCAACCGTGCCGATGGTTGAAAACTCTCAAAGTCCACGTGCGTGCGCGTGAGCGCGCAATAACCTGTTTTTTGGGGATAATTGCCTTCAATTTTTACTCTTGTAAAATACGTTTTCGGGGGCTCTGTAGGACCATTCTTTAAGCTTTTTGAGCGGTTTTTCATGGTTTTTCCTTCATTCCTAACCCATTCGCTATTGTTTCTGGAATAAAAAAAAAATTGAAAACCGGCCGGGTTCTGGTGAACAAACATTACAAAACTAACCGGGGCTCCACGGGTTAATACTTATCCATATGTGCCTATTATATGTTGATTATAAAGGTACTAACCTGTTACAACAATAAAACGAGTGAAAACAGCGTTTGGATGGTCAAAATCGGCGATACAGGGCAGGAGTTGCATAATGTATGGGTGAGGCAAGCTCCTTTCCCACCAATTTCCCCTAAGGCCACTGAGACACTGTCAATCGATACTCTCTCTCTCTCTCTTGCACTCGCTTGCTAACAGTGATGGCAATGCCCTGCTTGCAACTCGCTAATGTTAGCGCGAAAATATACCTCAGAATAAGGGAATAACAGGGAAAATAGGTGATAACTGAAGGAGGGGAGGAAAGTGGGGAAGGAGGGGAGGTAGAGGACTGATATTTTGCATGGCCCAAGGGCAAAAAAAATAAAAAATAAATAAATAAAAATATATATATTTTTTTTTTTATGTTTAACATTGATTTTTTTGTTCTCTGACTCTTAAGAGTCTTCCCGCAGGTTCCCGGGTTAAATGATCTGTAGACATTTTTTCTACCACCGGAAATGCATTTCATGTACAATAGCCTACATAAAGCACTGTAAAAATAAAAAAACTCTCCCTATTGTTGGCGATAAAAATCAGGATGGATGTAGTTTTCGGGCGTACGGTCGTCATGTTTACATAGGGCGATCGCTGCTGTAACTTCGCGTCAATTTTGACGGCGATTTTTTCTGTTATTTGCCCCCTGCTGTCAATATATATGACGATGACAATATGTCAGGGGGGGGGTTTGAGGGGGGCAAAGCCCCCCCTCAACATAGTACTGTATCCAATGGCATTACAAATAGACGGGAACATGATAGCAAACGTCCGACGTCACCGCCACCGCCGCCGTCATGTTTACATTTGTTGATCACCATAGTTAAGTTAGCGTCTATTTTGACGGCGATTTTTTCGGTTATTTGCCCCCTTCTGGCAATTTATATGATGATGATAATATGCGAATGCCCCCTCAACATATTGTATCGAAAGGCAGTCAAAATAGATGGGAACATGATGGTAAGCGTCCACTACCGCTCCGCATAGTGTAAACAATGGTGGCGGTACGCCTGCACTTAACATTCTTGCCTAAAAATCTTATTAAGCCCCTTACTGGCAAAATAGATGCTGATTTCAATAAGTCATGGGGGGTAACGCACCCCCTCAACCCATCCTCTATCCCGAGGCAAATATGTTTTTGTTATTTTACTCTGAAAATGACATACATCAGAGTGTTTCAAGATTGTTGGATAATGGGAGGAAAACATTTTACAGGGATTAAAACTAATTGGGTAAAATGTAGAGTTCGGGCATACCGCCAGCCTTGTTTACACTACGCGTAGTGGCGTCGGACCTTTGTCATCATGTTCCCGTCTATTTTGGCTGCCTTTGGATATAATATGTTGAGGGGGGGCAAAGCCCCCCATGACATACTGTCATCATCATATACTGTATATTGCCAGCATGGGGCAAATAACAAAAAAAAAATCGCCGTCAAAATAGACGCTAAGTTAACCGCGGCGATCGCCCTATGTAAACATGATGACCGTACGCCCGGAATCTAAATCCATCCCAACTAATTTTATCTAATGATGAAAACTATCTAAAATCAATATGAAAAACCATGGGAAACTTAGCAGTCAAATTTTCCGTTTTTATTTTAGGGGGGGGGGGGGGCTCGGCGGGGAAGAACCAGGTTTGATATTGGAAACAGGTGTCTGAAGTTCCGCATCTAGCCTAGCCTATAAATTTGCGAGTGCAAAACATAACCTAGAGCTCCTAGCCTAAGCATAGGCTATGTCATTGTCACTGGTCGGGATCGGGAAACTATTATTGATAGCCTTTCTAAACCAGTGGAGGTGGTCTGAAGCTAGAGTCAAGCCACTGCCTAAATGGTAAAATTCCATTTTTACACAGGGGATGATTTTTACAAGTAGCCTAGCCTATTTTATATTTGTTTTCCTTGTTTTGATATTTTTTAGGTGTGTCATTGGCAAGAATGTAGTTACCGGGTGTACCGCCCGTCTTGTTTACACTACGCGAACGCTCACCATCATGTTCCCGTCTATTTTGACTGGCTTTGGATACAAAAATAAATTACCCTAACCAAACAACCTAACCTAACCTAACCTAGTAATATAGATTTATAAATATTTATTTTATTATAAGTATTCATAGAAGATTTATGTTGTATGTTGGTAGTGGTACACCCGGTAACTAGGCTACATCCATCCCGTGTAATTTTATGAACCCCGTCGGAAATTGTAAAACAAACATTATCCATCAATCTTAAGACACCAAAGCAACAACAAATATTTGCACGCTCGTGATCACGTTCCCGTCTATTTTGACTGCCGTGGGATACAATAATAGGTTGAGGGCCTTGAGGCACCCCCTCATCCTCCCCATGACATATTGTCATCATCATATCTATTGCCAGCAGGGGGCAAATAACAGAAACAAAATAAAAACATGTGAGCGCACAATTTAAGTAGGCCTAGCCTAAAGTTGTAAACATGACGACCGTACGCCCCTACCCAATTTAATTTTATTGATTTAGGGAGTATAGGCTAATTATCTAATATAGGCCAAATGAATTACCAACGGTTTGAACATAGGCTAGGCTAGGCCTAGGTCCTATGCCAATGAAATTATGAAGTATATGATATCATATAATTCTATAACGAATAGCCTATAGGCTAGGCCTAAACCTAAATAATAGATCATAACTTCGACCCAGTGTCAAACTAGAATAATAGGCCTAGGCCTCCCCTATAAATTTGACAGGATATTAGGCTAGCCCAGCCTAATCTAGGGTAAGTTAACCTATAAAATAAATGTTGGCATAGGCCTAGGCTAGTAGGCTACGGTCCCATACAGTAGGTTATCTGGCTACACATTATAGGCTAGGCTAATACAAAGGTATAAGGTCCCACAGAGTACACATTATAAGTAATAATAGGCCTATTAAAGCATTATGTATGTTCATTTGTTGGTTGTTTTGGAATTTTGTAATATATTCTGAATTCCGATTCTTGATAACAGGTGTCCAAGAAATCGGAGAATCCTTGGCCTAGCGTAGAAAGAAAGATTAGGCCTAGGCTAGGCTTATCTATAGCCTACCTTGTCCATTCTTATTATATAAAAGCTAACCAATATAACATCTTGTAGACCTTTACACCTAAATACAGTTCCTTTGCACTAATATGGGAGGATTATGTGTTTTAGATCATAATAGTCAATAAGTCATTGACCAAATTTTTTGTTTACATGGCGAAGACTCGGCAGACGACGTATGCTAAACGCTATTTTCACCATTAGCCTATATTATATATATTATTTATTAGTAATCTTTTCTACTTTAATGCATGAAAACAAAATAATTTGTAATTTTATACACTTGTTTGTGTATTAAAACCGAGTAATTAACTTAAATATTCAAATTTCATACTCGATCTCTAAAATTACGGGGACCTTGGACCCTCCGCGGAAGCAGGTAGGCTCCGTGGAGCAGGTGTCCACAATATACTGCCATAATGATGTGCCTCGTGGTTTCAAAGGCCAACTGCGTGACCTCCATGAACCTGTGGAGTCCAGGCAGGTCCATGTGGAGCATTTTCATTTCCATAAATTGCGTGAAGCACCTTATGGTTGACTCCCGCAGGTTCTTGGGCCTGTGGCTGCTGATGGTGGACTGCACCTCCTCCATCACCTGCTGGGACAGTTGTTGCTGCTCCAGCATCTGTAGGAAACTGAGAAACCGTACATACATTTCACAGAACTATTTTTGTTTAAATATTGCTTGTGACATGAAACAAAACATAAGTATGGGCAGTATGAGAAAAACAATATATATATATGCTAATTTTTTATATACTCCAAGCCGGACTCGAACCATTGAAAGTCAGGACGTGTGTACATACTTTAATCCACTACACCACGGTGTGATAAAGGATACTTATATGTAGTGGATTCAAGCATGAACACTCATCCTGACTGTCGGTGGTTCGAGCCTGGCTGGAAGTATATATATATATATAATTATATATATATATATACTGTATATACTGTATACATAACATTTTAAAACTGAGTGATCCACACATATGTGCAGTTTCAGTCTCTTGTCCTAATGGCGGCATTTCAGGCAACCATGTTAAGGGCTGCTTTACTTGTCAAGTTTTCGAATTTGAGATCGGCACGTATAGTCCGATCCCAGGTCTTCCTTGATCCACCCCTTGGTGCAGCTCCCCAGTCTACTTTTACGCATCACCTCGCTAATACTCTTTATACCTAAACGTCTCCTCAACTCATCATTTGTTATTGTATCCTGCAGCCTGGCCCCACACATCCATCTCATCATTTTCATCTCATTATGTTCCATTCTGTTGACATCCTCTACTTTAACGACCATGTTTCTGAGGCATACGTCATTGCACTTCTAACACATGAGACATATACCTTTCCCTTCAGGGAGAGAGGCATTCTTTTCATGGTCAAAATTGGCAGCAGTTCACTGAACTTCACCCAGCCACATCTAATTCTATTTACAGTGGCAGCCTCGGCCCCACCACCGACAGAGATGTTATCTCCTAGGTAACAAAACTCGTCCACCAGCTCCAATGACTCTTTTCCAAAGTTCACAGCCACAGGATCATCACTTAACACAAGCTCGCCTTTGCACACTACGCACTCAAATCTCTGTATTTCTGACTTCTCCTTCGGCAGGGGCCCTTTTATTCTACTACAGCGCTTACTCCCCTGGTGTACCCAACATCGACAGATGCTACATCGAATCGAGTTAGCGCCCACACCCTTTCCACACACTGCACATGGGTAATCACCGCTCTTTTCCAAATTGCCTCGTCTCAATCTACAATGCATAACCTTGGTTTTGTTAATATTGACTCTTAAGCCCTTGCTCGCCATGCCCTCTTTCCATCTTCTGAATTTGGCCTCAGAATCTTCCATATTGTCAGCTATTAGGACTAATTCGTCTGCAAAAAACAGTTCCCAGGGGAGTCCGCCTCTAAAAGCTCTAGACATTGCCTCCAGGACCATAATAAAGAGGAGGGGCCTTAATAATGAACCCTGATGAACTCCAACATGGATTGTGAACTTATCACTCAGTACACCTTTTACCCACGCAGCAGTTCGCGAATCCTCATACATCTTCATTATCACACGCACCAGCCACTCTTCCACACCAAGTTTCCTCATAGCCCACTGCACAACATCTCAAGGTCTACAAACACAAAGTAAAGCTCCCTGCCTTTTAGTAAGTATCTTTCCTGTATCTGCCTGACTATGAAGATAGCATCGGTTGTACCACGTCCTGGCATAAAACCAAACTGCATATCATCAATGGAGATGCTTTGCCTGATCAAACCCTCAAAGACTCTCTCACAGACCTTCATGATTTAGTCAAGCATTTTCAGGTCCCTATAATTACCTCTATTTAGCGCATCCCCTTTTCCTTTGTATATATTTACTATTACACTTTTGTGCCAATCCTCTGAGATTATTTCATCTTTAAGGGTGTTTATCAACTCAGTGACTAAGTTGACACCAGTCTCCCCTGAGGCTTTTATCATCTCAGCGGCAATGTCAGAGCACCCTGGGGCTTTACCGTCCTTCATGTTATTGATTGCGTCGCTCACTACAGCTGATGCTATCAAAGGAGGGTGTCCAGATATTGGTTTTTCGATACTAAGCTGTTCCTTATCCCATCCCATGCAAACTCTACATTTAGCAATCGTTCATAGTGTGCCTTCCATGCTTCTCTGATTTCATTTTCTGCATACACAATCTTCCCATTATCGTTTCTAACACACTGTTCACCTATAATATCCCTACTGTCATTTTGAACTCGCCTAGCTAGGTTGAAGATCCCATTGGGATTGTCAGTGTTACACACTTGTTCGAGGACCAGGTCCTTAATGCCTTTTTTAACATTGTAAATGACTCTTTTGGCAGTTTGTTTAATGGCCTGGTATTCCTCCTTGTTGCCTCCCTTCTTCCATGCTTTGAAGCATCTCTTTTTCTCTTTCACAGCATGTTCTACCTCATCGTTCCACCACCAGGAGGTCTTATTCCTGGGGTGACCCTTTGTTCTCCCACAGACTTTGTCAGTGGCAACGAGAAGGCTATGCTTAAGATAATTCCATTGACTATTTACATCGCTAGGCCTGGCTTCCTTATTTCTATTCATTTCCTCCAGTTCACTATGAAACCTATCTCTAACTTCCTTGTTTTTCAGCAGCCATACTTTCCTTTTGGGCATGTATACCTTCTTGCGCTTAGGATCTCTGTATAAGCTCATGTCGCGTACTAGTAGCTTATGCTGGGGATACATTCTTCGCTCGGGATGACCTTAACATCCCGAACCAGTTTCCAGTCTTTCCTGTTAACCAAGAAGTAATCTATCTGGATCCCCAGAGTTATATGTGACCAGATGGCTCTGTCTTTTCTTGAATTTCATGTTACACACAACCTTGTTGAGTGCAACGCAGGACTCCAGTATATATTCGCCTTCCAGATTCCTCCTTCAAAAAACATTTCCTCCATGCACTCCCTCGTATCCATCTGCAGATGCTCCCACGTGACCATTCAGGTCCCCTCCCAGGATTGTTATTTCATTCTCCGAGAGGCCCGGAATGTCACTGACGGTGTCATTCCAGAAGTCCTCTTTTATATCTTTCTGTAGGCCAGCCTGTGGAGCATATGCAGATATCACATTTAGAATTCTTTCACCAACTTTCAACTTCAAAACAATCAGCCTTTCACTTACTCTCGTAATCTGAAGCACACTTTCCGCCAGCTCTTCAGCCACCAGAACACCCACTCCTCCTTTCACTTTATCAGTCTCTACCCCTATCCAATAGATCCTATATCTTTTCTTTTTTCCAACAATCCACGGTACCCCAGGCCCTTTCAGGAGTATTTCCTGGGCACAGCAGACGTCCACTCGCCTCCTCTCACACATCTCAGCCACTTCATTTGCACGCAGATTCAAACTGCCAACATTCACGCTAGCAAGTCTGATATTGTGGGGGGCATTTGTCCTTATCCTGTGAGGTTTTGAATTATCGGACTTACGTTGTTTCTCTTTAGGTTTAGTCATAATGGGTAAATTGGTTGGCAAATGGGCATCACTCCCCCCAGAACTCAAGCACCAGTCTACCCTGGGAGCATTCCCAGCACCTTCCCTCAAGAGATTACAAGGGGGTAGGATCCAGTGGCCTCGGTGCGCCCCACCAGAACCAGCCGCAGGGACTCACCCTGTGCGCGTACACGGCCCTACGATTAGTCCGGTATTTTTCGCCCAATGACAGGGCAGCCTCCTGGAGCACTACCACCAGGTTCGGGCCCCTATACTATTGGGCGGAAAGTGCCAGTCCGGGGAAACACTACGCACTGTACCCTCTAGATCCATTTCGTCCAGGTTGGGCCCAAGGCGCCAGGTCCGGGTCCAGACGGAGCGACAACCACCGCCAGTGTGCCGCCATTAGGCAACTTGGAGCTAGAACAATGAAGCCCTGTCACAGCACTGTCATACGAAAACAATTCCAGCGGCAATAACAAGGCTTCATTGTATAGTGATAGCTGTTGATCCGCAAGTCTAATGCCATCCCCTCTATTAGTCGGCTTGTACGACATGCAGTAGGATGCGTGAGGCATATTATTTTTTTCCTCCACCATAGGTGAAGGCCCCTTACCCCCTAGGGGGTATATATATACTGTATATATATATATACAGTATATACTATATATATATATATATATATATATATATATATATATATATATATATATATGTATATATATATATATATATATATATATATATATACGGGTATATATATAAAGATATAGGCCTATATATATATAGAGAGAGAGAGAGAGAGGTATGAGAGAGTAATTATTTATATTCACATTGACATTATCAATTGGACTATTTATCAATTATTTGGTCAGCGTAACACCATTCTGTTGCATTATGAATATGATGTATTTCAAATTAAATATATTAAAAAGAAAGAAATAGTGACATAATGTATGACTTTCACCATTCACCTTGACCTTTGAATAACACAAACACAATTTTCGGACAATCGTTGCATTGACCAACTGAATTTGCCTGTAAAATTGGGTGACGATATATTAACCTGTTCAGTACCAGTTCTGTCCTTTTACTTTACTACTGGATAATAATAGACGATTCTATTCAGTTTAACCCTTCTTTAGCGGGGCCCGAGTTAAGTCTGTGTGCAATTTTGGCGCAATATTGGCTCTGAGAGAGAGACGAGCGACGGGAGGAGCGTAGGTTACCTCATGACCGCTCGCCACGACCGCCGTGGGTCTACTGACATGTACTCCACACTACTCCACCCTCCCTCCCTCGCTACACACGTAATTATGTAACGAAATGACCGAATTTTAGCGATTTTGCCCTTCGGTTGCACGATCGTTGCAAGACCACCAGTGATCGTAGAAGGATGGTTCTGGTGTCATTGGAAAGTTCAATTTACGCTCTTTCAGGGATACATAATTGTATTACGCTCTGGCTCTTGTTTATGCATGAAAAAGAGCACAGAAACAACGCCATTTATGGTAAAAAAAAAAATGCTGGGCGGCACGGTGAAATATACTCCACCAGCCGCTCTTTGAGTGTTAAGAAGGTCCTCCAGCAAATTAGCAGGCTTTCAATTATCTTAATTAACCCTTTTTACTACCACAGATCCTTCTTAAGTTCCACAAAATTGTCTAAATTTAGCTTGAATATAATACAAAAAATATGTCACCGGTACAGAAAGGGTTAAACAGTCTAGGAATAGTTTAGGGACAACGATTAACAATTCTTTTGATCTTTGACCTTGACCTTTGATGTTCAGTATTAGAATGTTTGTATGTAATTGATATGTTTTTTAAGTAAAATGCAACTAACAGTCAGCTTATCGAAATTAAAGTATTTTGTTTTATGATGAAGGTTGACTTTTGACCTTGACCTGTGACCTTGACCTTTATGTAGGATAATATGTTTTGTTTGCATTTTGTATCCCTGAACAATCAAATAAGTGTGCCAAATTTCATTAAATATCATCAGCTAGTTTCTGAGGTATTAAATAAATAATTGACGTTGAACTTTGGCCTTCATCTTGACCTTCATGATGTCTATAGATGTAAAATTTTCATTTGTATTTACAGCACAACTGTCTCAACGAATGTTGTGAAGTTTGCATGAGAAGTAAAGACATTAGCATATTAACCTTATATTTGACCTTGCCCTGTGAGTCTGTGACTTTGACCTATCAAATGTAATTATGTATATTCTTGTATGACCTTGACCTAGGTATTCCGAATATACATGATATGCCTGGTATGAATCATAGTTATTATGAAACATTAGTACAAATATTATATTGACCTTTGACCTTCGAAATTCTTATCCAGAATTTAGTTACCTAAACACCAATGTTAGCGTTATAAATATGGTGTAATTCGTATAAAACCTTATACATAAGAAATAGTGACCACATACTTTGAGCTTTGACTAAAAAGAAGAAAAAATAACATCTATTTTGATGGTCGTCGCATTGACCAATTGAATTTGCCTGCACAATTTGATGACAATACAAAAAACAATCTAGGAGGAGTTTCAGGAAAATTTCGAACACTCTTGTTTTGACCTTTGACCTAAACTAGTACAATATATAAATAGATATGAAATTTTATATATATATATATATATATATATATATATATATATATATATATATGTATATATACGGTATATATATATATTTATACTGTATATAATTATATATATATATATGGGGGTATATAAATTATGGGGGTAGATTGTAGGCACCAATCGAACAGGGCTATACCGAGAAGAGGCTGTAAGTATTTGATAAGGAATCGCTGGAACTCCTGTTTCATTTGCTTGGCTTCTCTTACTGATTCCCTTTGTGTCTCACTTACACCGAGAGTAGTCCAGCATCCTCTCACAAACACCTCCTCCTCCTATCTACTGCACTACACTTAACATGCACACCACACTTCCTCCTTCAAAATTTGTTAACAAATTATGAACAGAGGCCCAGCCTCGGAGTCCCCGGGGAGAGGGGTTGGGGGGGGATTAATACCCCCACACATGCCCGACCTCCCCTGACCACCCCACTAAATGCTCTGGACCACGGACTGTCACTCTTACTATAAATTTTTGCAATATTCGCTGCCTTTCCTCTAATTTTCACTCTGCCGAACACCATCTCTCCTCCTCCAAACCTGATCTTCTTTTCCTCACCGAAACCCAGGTATCTGAGAAAACTGCCAGCAGCCCCTTTTCTGTATCCTCCTACTTTCTCTATCCTAGTTTCAAAGCCAAAGGCGGATGTTGTGCATACGTGCACAACAAACTCACTTGCTCTCATGTTCCCGATTTTGACTCCTCTGAATTCTCAACTTTATGGCTCAAACTATCCTGTCATTCTCATACTAAATATTTCTGTGCTGTCTATCTTTCCCTTAACTCTACCAACTTTCCCAAATTCTTTGACTATCTAAACTCTAAAAACTTCTATCTATCTCTCCCTTCTCTGAAATCTCCATCTTGGGAGATTTCAACGTTCACCACCGCCAATGGCTCTCCTCTCACTCTACTGACCAACCTGGTGAACAAGCCTACGTCTTTTCTATCATAAATGACCTAGAGCAGCTGGTCCAGCAACCCACCTGTATCCCGGATCGCTTCGGAGATCGGCCCAATATTCTTAACTTATTTCTGACATCTAACCCTTCTTCTTATACTGTCAATCTTTTCTCTCATTTGGGCTCCTCCGACCATAATCTTATCTCCGTCACCTGTCCTATCTCTTCAGTACGGCTATCCGATCCTCCCAGCCGGCGGCGCTTGTGGCACTTTGGAGCTGCCGACTGGGAGGCTCTCCGGCAGTACTTCTTTGATTTCCTATGGAATGACTTCTGCTTCCATGGCCGAGGACCCTCGGAGAGTGCTGAACGCATTACCAAGGTAATCCTCTCGGGCAAGGAAGTGTACATTCCATTTTCTTTCTCTGTCTAACGCAAACAAATCTTGGTTATTCACGCTTGTTCTATTGCTGTCCACAACAAGGAGCATTCTAACGGTACCGACACCTTAAAACTCAAGAATCTCATTCTTCCTATGTTTCTGCCCGGAATCAAGCCAATTCTGTTCTTCGACTTGCCAAGCACTCTTTCATCAATAATAAATGCACTGAACTATCCAACTCCAGCTCTTCCCAAGCTTTCTGGCATCTAGCCCAAAACCTCTCCAACAACTTTTCTTCCTCGTCTTTCCCTCCCCTTTTCCACTCTGATGGCGCAACCATCACTTCTTCCTCTGACAAAGCTGAACTCTTCGCTCAAACCTTTGCCAGAAACTCCACCTTGCATGATTCCGGTGCTATTCCTCCCTCTCTACCTCCCTCTCTCCTACTTATGCCTAATATCCTAATCTCTTCTAAAGATGTACTTTCTACCCTCTCTGGGCTTAATACTAAAAAGGAGTAAGGTCCGGACGGTGTTCTTCCTGTTGTACTTAAAAACTGTGCTTCCTTGCTGACCCCCTGGCTAGGCAAACTCTTTCGTCTCTGTCTCTCCTCTAACGTCTTTCCTTCTTGCTGGAAGTTTGCTCTCATTCAACCTGTCCCAAAGAAGGGACCGGTTGACCGCTCTCAACCCTCCAACTATCGTCCAATTGCTGTCATCTCTTGTATCTCTAAAGTTTTTGAAACTATTCTTGCTTCCAAATTTCATAAGCATTTCTCTTCTCATAATCTGCTCTCAAATCGCCAGTATGGCTTCATTAACCCGTACAGCCCCAGCGACACGTCTGACGCGTCGGCGATGTATGTAACGCACAGCCCCAGAGACGCGCCTGACGCGTCACCCTAATTGCGCCGACCGTAACCTCAGGTGTAGCCACTCAAGAGGGCTCAGATTTTTATGGGAACTGTGTACGTATCCCACGCAACCATGCCGATGGTTGAAAACTCTCAAAGTCCACGTGCGTGCGCGTGAGCACGCAATAACCTGGTTTCTTGGGGTAATTGCCTTCAATTTTTTACTCCTGTAAAATACGTGTTCGTGGGCTCTGTAGGACCATTTTTTAAGCTTTTTGAGCATTTTTTCGTGGTTTTTCCTTCATTCCTAACCCATTCGCTATTGTTTCTGGAATAAAACCATTTTTTGAAAACCGGCCGGGTTCTGGTGAACAAACATTACAAAACTAGCCGGGGCTCCACGGGTTAAGGGTCGCTTAACTGGTGATCTTCTTTCATATCTTACTAACTCTAGGTCATCCAACTTTCAAGACTTCGGTGAGACTTTTTCTGTTGCACTAGACATATCAAAGACCTTCGATAGAGTCTGGCACAAATCTTGAATTTCCAAACTGCCCTCCTTCGGTTTCTTTCCCTCCATATGTGCCTTTGTCTCTAATGTCCTTTGTGACGCTTCTGCATAGTAGCCACGTGCGGGCATGCGCGCGCGTCAGCTGCCCAGCCGTTTAGAAACCGGCTGGTCGCAGCCGGCCGGTAGGCTTTTCCTTATTATATATCCTACGACAACGTAACTAATGTCTGGGATATTCTCATGTTGTTTCACAGCTTGTAGCTGCCCTTATTCTTAACCAACGCATCTTAGTATATTTTATTCTCGATAGTTGATTGTTTCATTATAATATATAAGATGTAAGTCTAGTGAGGGCGGGTAGGAGACGAGCGGGAGAGAGAGACCGGCTTGGGACGTTGCTTCGCTTGCCAGCTTGGGACGAGCCTGAAGTGTTGCCATATGCATTTGATTGCAACGTTAGGCTTAGTTTCGACTTACGCACGGGGTAGAGCATTTTGACCCGGCAACTGTGTTGAGTGTTGCCAAGCATGGGATGTATTCTGCATGCCTAGGGCGGGGTCCAGACAGATTCAAGACTCAGAGCTCACCTCACTGTCGTACCCTTCGGACCCCCTTGATATCTATCCCTCTCAACCCCACTTAGAAACTTTCTCTCTTACTTTGTATACCTTCCTTCCACTACTTCACCAATCTATTTTATTATCCCATCCCCTTGATAGACCTTATATCTATTATTGTATTAACGACGAGCTCTCGGATAACTAGATAGGATTTTGGGCCTTATGCAGAGATGTAACTGTTAATGAGACCTAGGAAGCTTTTTTGTTGTCTCATATTTGGTGGTTTCATGCTTGCTAGTGTGTTCTTCTGTCAGGTTAGCAGGGGCTAGACCGGAGGGGAGGCTTTTTGCGATCCTTTAAGTAAAGTCTGCTGGTGCGAGTCCTGTGGACCCGCACGACTTTACTAGGATACCCGTGGGAGTCTGGGGGCATATTCTTGTCTGTGTCCCTGTGTGTCTAGTGTTGTGTTGGGTGAGGGCCCTTGCCTAGTCCACTCAGCACTGCGCTAGCACGTCTTGCTTTTGTTTTAGGGTCGCCAGGAGAGAGTCAGATACTTGCGATCTGAGTCTCTCAAGAGAGTACCCTTTCAATTAGAGTAATTTGGCGCACAGACTTGGGAACGTCCCTAGGCTAGAGCAGGTGGCTCAGCCCGGGTATCCGAAGCCTATATCCTTCCGGCTAGACCTCTGCCACCTGGCAGATTAACAGCTAGGGGTTTATTATCTCTGTATGCTTGTTATTGTGCCACAGTTTACCGTTTTTGTGAGCACTGTGAGTCAGGGTGTGGCTTAGAGACTCTGTCCGAGCAGGCTTGCCTGACTAAGAGTGAGAAGCACACCTGTATGTGGTTATGTTGCGAGTGGCTGCCTTTATTTAATTATACCTATGCCATTATACACTGTAGGTCCGATCACTAGTGTTTATTCCTGCTTATGAGTTAAGAGTTCTCTAAATCCGTAACGTACTTTCTTTGCTAATCATCAGATCTTACAGTAGCCGCATGCAGTTTAGAAACCCGCATCTTGTCTACCTGTACGATGTTTTGAGGACTGTTTGCTTTCACCTTCTTTCACGCATGGGTGATTAGTTGTATTAATTAACGTAACGTTAAATGTACTTTCTTCTAGTTTGTTATTAAATTGTTTCTGCAATTTAATTCCGTTATCTATCTTTTCCTTGAAGCTTTAAGTCAACTTAATTGTGTGATCTTTTGTATAGCCTGCTTGACTATCAGCAGTCTATAGTGCGTGCACCCTGTAACCGAGTCATAGGATACCTTGTTGTCCAGGCAGGACTCTTGACGGTTTAGGGTGGTTTGTTGCCTGGGTTTATAAATAAGGGTTGGATCTAGCGTTTTCCGTTGTTGCTTGTTGCCGCATACCTAGTCCAATAGAAAGAGCCCAGTGTTTATATATCCCAGGACGTAACAAATGGCGACCTTGCATAGGATTTACTGAACAGAGGAATATAGTGGTCATTTGTTTTGAGATTCCTTATGATTAGAGGAATACAGTGGACATAGAGTTTTTTTTTTGGAGCAACCAATATAACACATTAAAGACTTTAAATAACATTAGTATATACATACTTGCATAGGATATAAGGCACATTCTATAACCGTGATAATTACTGCGATACACAAACATGTCTAATACATCGGAACACAGTGATGGGTCAGGTCACGATACGGGCTCGGAGGGAGAAAGACCTGTGGAGTGGCTAGTCGATAGCGAGGAGGGTGCTAGAAGATTTTTAGAGGTGCCCCTTACCGCTGCCAGGGTGTTGAAGCTGAATAAGTATGGCTTAAAGCGTGTGGCAGGTCTTCAGGGTCACTAGGGTTTAAGTGGCATGAGGAAAGATCAGCTGAGGACTTTGATATTGGGTTTAGAAGGGAGAGACCTGGGTGGAGAGGCGACTGGGGGCCCCGGTCCCCAGCCCCCCCTCCACTCTACCCCCATATCAAACGTCAGGGTGCCTGAATTTAGTACATACCCCCAAGTTGATGGTCAATGGCAGCGTGGAATTCAATCACAGGGACCCTCTCCATTAAATGCACCTTCCCCTCCTCAAGGGTTGACTCCAGATTTGTTGTTTCGGCTTGAGATGGCCAAGGTTGAGGCCGCCGAGAGACAGGCTAGTGTGCAGGCTGAGGCTGCAGAGAGAACAGCTATACGAGAGGCTGAACTGCAGGCAGAGTCTACTAGGTATCGGGCTGACAGGGAGCTGGAGATCTCTCTAGTGGAGGTAACAGGGCGAAATATTGGGGGAGGTAACAGACATCGGGACCAATCATTGTCGCACCTGCTTAAACTAGTTCCTGTGTTCGATGAATTAGGTGTGGCTGAGTTTTTTTTGCGATTTGAGAAGAAGTGTCAGGAACACCAGTGGCCTCAGGAAAAGTGGGCAGCATTAGTTTCATCAAGACTCCTAGGAAAGGGGCTAAAAGCGGATGATGCACTACCTTTAGAGTCCTGTGTAGTTTATGATGAGCTAAAGAAGGCTGTGCTACGGGCCTATGAGTTACAACCAGAAACTTACCGCTTGAAGTTTCGGGGTGTTACTAAGGGCAAGGATAGTACCTTCCTAGAACACGCCTGGGACTTGTCTGATGCACTAGGACATTGGCTGCGTTCTGAGAGGGCAGCTACTTTTGAGGAGTTGAGTGAGCTGGTTCTCTTGGAGCAGTTCTTTAAGTGCACAGGCGGGGACTTGACATTAAATATAAAGGAAACAATTCCTAGAACTCTCCAGGAGGCAGCAGAAATGGCTGACCGCCGACTGTCATTAATTCGAGGGTGCGGAGCAGCAGCTGGGAGTGAGTCGGGTGCAAAGGATCGTACCCCTCCCGCTCCCAAGAATTTTGATACACATAAATACACAAAACCATCTAGCACTGACAATAAAACTGAACATAAACCAAATACCGTTCCGTATAAGAAGTCTAATGGTACCTCCCACTCCCAAGGGAAACCAAAGAGTAAAGAGTGCTTTGCATGTCACAAGGAGGGTCACTTTGCAAATGCTTGTCCGAACAAGCCACCAAACAAGGTTGTGTCATTGGCCCGCAGCATAGGGGTGTCGCCTATATCTTCTGAGTTTGCCAAGGGTAGTTCGTCAGAGGGTGGGACACAGCCTGTGTTCAAGAGTCCGGAAGGCTCGAACCCTGTCCGCGACGTCTTTGGGGGTCATAGAGGGCATGGTTTTGTGAGGTGGGCTAGCGAAAGGCGAGGAGTTAAGCTATTGCGTGATACGGGGGCTTCTCAGACCTTGTTAAAGAACTTTACTGGTAGACCGATTAACGCTGCTCGGGTGGTGGTAGTTCAGGGATCAATGCTATGAAGTCCTACCCGCTGGTGCGGATGGAGCTAGAGGTTGGTGGTGTGGCGAAGGAGCTGGATGTCGGAATTGTAGAGAAGTTGCCTGTTGGGGACATCGACCTCCTCCTCGGCAACGACTTTGCGGTGCCTGCTTCTAAGGTTTCACCCTTGGTCGTTGCCGAGAAGGCGGCCGACGTTAGTAGGGAGGAACAGGAGTGTGTTGAGAAGTGTAGCGTACAAACCATGGCGTGTGTTGTGACGCATTCTCAGACATCCGGAGCCTTGCAGCCATCACCTCAGTCTATCAAACCGCGGAGGAAAGGTCACAAGAAAACGGGAAGTGTTGGTCAATTGGAGAGTTTTGAGCCGGCAGTGTTTCTTGGTGACTCATTATTGGCACCTATGTTAGAGTCTGGAGAGGCCCCGGGGCCTGTCACCGCTAGTGCAGGTGCAGGGCAGGAAGAGACTCTGCGACAGCATCGTTATGCGCAGTGTGAGGAAAGGATAGCTCAGCGGGACATTGGAGGTGGAAATAAATTATTTAAGATGAACTTGGATAATCTCGCACCTGCTGATATATGTTCCTTGCAGCTGGACGATCCTGAAGTCAGGCCATGTGGTAATGGTGCTGTCGAACTGGAGAGCGATGGGGATGCGCAGCCTGGTGATTTTTTCTTGTCCGAGGGGATCTTGTATCGGAAACATCAGGATCCCAAGAAAAAGTGGGATGGCGGGTCAGGATTAGTGGACCAGTTAGTAGTACCGAGGGTGTGCCGTGAGAGCTTATTGAGATTAGCTCATGATGTGCCTTTGGCAGGGCACCTGGGGGCACGTAAGACGGAGGCAGCTCTGAGCAAGCTTTTCTGGTGGCCTGGGTTAAAGGCGAGTGTCGTGTCATGGGTGTCACAGTGTCACACTTGTCAAGTTGTTGGGAAACCCAATCAGGTCATTCCGAGAGCCCCGTTACAACCCATCCCTGTCATTGGGCCGCCCTTCAGCAAAGTAGTTATCGATATGGTTGGCCCATTGCCCCCCACTAGTGCCGGCAATAAATGTTTACTAACTGTAATGGATGTAGCAACATGGTATCCAGATGCTTACCCCATGCGCAACGGGATGGCTAAGACTGTTGTCAAAAACCTACTTGTCTATTTCTCTCGTTATGGCTACCCTCAGGAGATCTAGTCTGATCAGGGATCCAATTTTACTTCTGCTCTGTTTAAGCAGACCATGCAGCAACATGGGATAGTGTCTGTGGTGTCATCTCCCTACCATCCCGAGAGCCAGGGAGTTTTGGAAAGGTGGCACTCGACTCTTATGAGTATGTTGTGGTGTTATTGCATGGAAAATGGGAAGGACTGGGATCTAGGTCTCCCATACGTTTTATTTGCTGAGAGAGAAGTACCTTGGGAGAGCTTGGGATTTAGCCCGAACGAGTTGTTTTTTGGACACAGGGTCAGGGGGCCCCTCCACATAGTCAAGGAGATCTGGGAGGGAGTCACAAAGCCATGCTCGCTTCTAAAGTATGTTGTTGAAAGCCGTGAGAGAATGCTAAAGAGCCTGGAGGTAGCAGGTCGGAACCTTAAGAGTTCACAAGCTCAGATGAAGGACAGATACGACCAGAAGGTGAAGCTGAGGGAGTTTGAAGTAGATCAGGAGGTACTGATACTACTGCCTCTGGTGGGACACCCCTTGTCTGCCAAGTATTCTGGTCCGTATCGGATTGTAAGGAAGGTTTCTGATCTCGACTATTTAGTAGCTACTCCTGATCGTAAGAAAAAGAACCAACTTTGCCATGTAAATCTGATGAAAGAGTATGTGAGGCGCCCCTCCAAGCCTCTCACTGTCCCGGTGTTGATCTGCAGCGATCGAGGTGGAGAAGGAGGAAGGGACAGTCAATCTGCGGGGGAGGATAATTGGGATTGTCATGTTTCCGCGGATCAGTGGGCGGGGAATTCTAGACAAGTGGCTCACGAGTTGATATTGCACCTGCCTGAGCAACAGCGTGTAGCTGTGCAGCACTTGTTTGATTCAAACCCAGCTGTTTTCGCGGAGCATCCTGGCCTCACTACTCAAGCAGTGCACGATGTCGATGTTGGAGACCACCCGCCCTTTAAATCAGTGCCATACCGTGTTCCCCCTATTAAATTACCAGCACTTAGGGAAGAGCTGGATTATATGCTGAAACGTGGGCTGATTTCTGAGGGTGCAGTAAGGTGGACTTCCCCAGTCACACTGCAGCCCAAACCAGATGGCAAGGTGCGGTTTTGTATAGATTTCCGCAGGTTGAATGGTTTAACCCCCACAAATGCCTACCCTCTCCCTCACGTGGACGACAGTGTGGATAAGATAGGAAAAGCCAAGTTCCTCACTAAGATAGAACTTGTTAAGGGTTATTGGCAAGTGCCCTTGTCTGAGCGAGCGCGAGAGGTGTGTGGGTTTGTGGTGGACGGTGCCACATATCGTTGCCATGTTATGCCATATGGGCTGAAAAATGCCCCTGCAACGTTTCAGAAATTAATGAACGACATTGTAGCCGACATTCCCAACTGTACGGTGCACCTAGATGATGTCATAATATACGACGATGATTTTAACAGTCACTGTGCTCACATCGGACAGCTTTTTAATAAACTGAATGAAGCAGGTTTGGTGGTAAACCTGGGTAAGTGCGATTTTGTCAAAGCCACAGTTTTGTACCTGGGGTTCGAGGTGGGGATGGGTCAGGTGTGCCCTCCACAGACAAAGATCAAAGCCATCGATCAGTTTCCCCAGCCTACGACTAAGAAACAAATCATGCGGTTTCTAGGTATGATAGGCTATTATCGTCACTTCATCAAAGGCTATTCGACTGTACTTGCACCTTTAACTGACTTATTATCTAAGGACAAGAAGTTCCGGTGGTCTCCTGAGTGTGCAGAGGCGTTTTCCTTGGTGAAATACCTGTTATGTACCCTCCCCATACTCAGGGCCCCGGACTTCAGCAGACCTTTTCAGCTGGCGACTGATGCCAGTGGCGTAGGGGCTGGGGCTGTTTTGTTACAGACAGATGATGAAGGTATCGAACATCCAGTGAGTTTTTACAGTAAAAAATTCAATAGTGCACAAAGGAATTACTCTGTAATTGAAAAAGAACTCCTGGCGATAGTGCTGGCGCTCAGGCACTTCGATGTATATGTTCCTGCTTTCGGACCAGTCGTAGTGGTTTATACCGATCATCACCCTCTGAAATTCTTGAATCAGTTTCATAACCGGAATATGAGGCTGACCAGGTGGTCACTCATGCTTCAGGAGTATAATCTGGACATACGCCATATTGCCGGTTCTGATAACGTGATAGCGGATTGTCTATCAAGGGTGGATGATGTTGGTTAGACTGCCACAGGATTGAGGGTTGAGTGTGGAGGAAAATAGGCTGTCACTGTAGTTCAGCCGAAAAAAAACAAATTAAAAAAGCAAAAACCTTATAAAAAACTCTTTATTTTTTTATAACGTGTAGAATTTTGTATAAGATGTTGTAGCAGTATCTAATTTGAATGTTTTCGCTTATTGTCGCTAAGTTAGTTGAACTTGCTCGGTGGAGCGCAACAGTCTTTATTTGTTTTATATATAGTGCCTTGTGTCGCAACAGTGTGTGGTACTATGAGAAGCTTTCTGTTAGATATGAAGAACTTAGTCAAGGGTCTTATATCTTGGGGGAGGTGTGACGCTTCTGCATAGTAGCCACGTGCGGGCATGCGCGCGCGTCGGCTGCCCAGCCGTTTAGAAACCGGCTAGTGGCAGCCGGCCGGTAGGCTTTTCCTTAGTATATATCCTACGACAACGTAACTAATGTCTGGGATATTCTTATGTTGTTTCACAGCTTGTAGCTGCCCTTATTCTTAACCAACGCATCTTAGTATATTTTATTCTCGATAGTTGATTGTTTCATTATAATATATAAGATGTAAGTCTAGTGAGGGCGGGTAGGAGACGAGCGGGAGAGAGAGACCGGCTTGGGACGTTGCTTCGCTTGCCAGCTTGGGACGAGCCTGAAGTGTTGCCATATGCATTTGATTGCAACGTTATGCTTAGTTTCGACTTACGCACGGGGTAGAGGATTTTGACCATGCAACTGTGTTGAGTGTTGCCAAGCATGGGATGTATTCTGCATGCCTAGGGCGGGGTCCAGACAGATTCAAGACTCAGAGTTCACCTCACTGTCGTACCCTTCGGACCCCCTTGATATCTATCCCTCTCAACCCCACTTAGAAACTTTCTCTCTTACTTTGTATACCTTCCTTCCACTACTTCACCAATCTATTTAATTATCCCATCCCCTTGATAGACCTTATATCTATTATTGTATTAACGACGAGCTCTCAGATAACTAGATAGGATTTTGGGCCTTATGCAGAGATGTAATTGTTAATGAGACCTAGGAAGCTTTTTTGTTGTCTCATATTTGGTGGTTTCATGCTTGCTAGTGTGTTCTTGTGTCAGGTTAGCAGGGGCTAGACCGGAGGGGAGGCTTTTTGCGATCCTTTAAGTAAAGTCTGCTGGTGCGAGTCTTGTGGACCCGCACGACTTTACTAGGATACCCGTGGGAGTCTGGGGGTATTTTCTTGTCTGTGTCCCTGTGTGTCTAGTGTTGTGTTGGGTGAGGGCCCTTGCCTAGTCCACTCAGCACTGCGCTAGCATGTCTTGCTTTTGTTTTAGGGTCGCCAGGAGAGAGTCAGATACTTGCGGTCTGAGTCTCTCAAGAGAGCACCCTTTCAATTAGAGTAATTTGGCGCACAGACTTGGGAACGTCCCTAGGCTAGAGCAGGTGGCTCAGCCCGGGTATCCGAAGCCTATATCCTTCCGGCTAGACCTCTGCCACCTGGCAGATTAACAGCTAGGGGTTTATTATCTCTGTATGCATGTTATTGTGCCACAGTTTACCGTTTTTGTGAGCATTGTGAGTCAGGGTGTGGCTTAGAGACTCTGTCCGAGCAGGCTTGCCTGACTAAGAGTGAGAAGCACACCTGTATGTGGATATGTTGCGAGTTGCTGCCTTTATTTAATTATACCTATGCCATTATACACTGTAGGTCCTATCACTAGTATTTATTCCTGCTTATGAGTTAAGAGTTCTCTAAATCCGTAACGTACTTTCTTTGCTAAGCATCAGATCCTACAGTAGCCGCATGCAGTTTAGAAACCCGCATCTTGTCTACCTGTACGATGTTTTGAGGACTGTTTGCTTTCACCTTCTTTCACACAGGGGTGATTAGTTGTATTAATTAACACCTTACGAGCGGCCTATGCGGTTTATTTATGTGTACCGCACAGCGGGGTGTTTTTAGCCAAAATTGGGCTGTTTACGTGATCATTTTCATGCCTAAATAAGACCCAGAACGTAAAACAAGTACCTATCCCTGAAAGGGCATAAACAGAGCTTTCGAATGACACCATAACGATCCTTGTATGATGGATAGTTTTCTTGCAATAACCGTGCAACGCGAGTGCAAAAAGCAGGTAATTCGGTACTTTCAGTACATAATTGAGTACCGTATGTAGCGAGTGAGAGAGGGAGGAGGGAGCTGAGATTTGTGTCAGTAGGTTCGCCGCGGTGGTCTGGAGCAGTCATACGCTCGCTAGTCTCCTGCCACCACTTGTCTCTCTCTCTCAGCCACATTACGTGCTGAAATTGCCACTCGACCTATGTCGAGCGCCGCCACATAGTCCAGCTTTATTTAACTCGACTTATGTTGCTCGCCGCTAATTAAGGGTTAACGTAACGTTAAATGTACTTTCTTCTAGTTTGTTATTAAATTGTTTCTGCAATTTAATTCCGTTATCTATCTTTTCCTTGAAGCTTTAAGTCAACTTAATTGTGTGATCTTTTATATAGCCTGCTTGACTATCAGCAGTCTATAGTGCGTGCACCCTGTAACCGAGTCATAGGATACCTGGTTGACCAGGCAGGACTCTTGACGGTTTAGGGTGGTTTGTTGCCTGGGTTTATAGATAAGTGTTGGATCTAGCGTTTTCCGTTGTTGCTTGTTGCCGCATACCTAGTCCAATAGAAAGAGCCCAGTGTTTATATATCCCAGGACGTAACACCTTTCCGGCCGTTCCATAGCTGCGGTTGTGAACGGCCAACGCTCATTTCCTCATCCTATCAACTTCGATGTTCCTCAGGGTTCTGGCCTATCTCCTATTCTCTTTCTAATTTTCATAAATGATCTTCTCAACTGTACATCCAGTCCCATCCATTCATATGCAGCCGACTCTACCTTACACCACTCAATTAGTTTTCCAGAACGCCCCAGCCAGCAGTCAAAACAAACGTAATAAAGCCATAAAACGTTATCTTCTGATATATATATATATATATATATATACATATATATATATACAGTATACAGTATATATATATATACTGTATACAGCATATATGTATATATACAGTTTATATATTTATTTATTTTTTTATATGTGAATGAGGGAGACAAAAGGCATAACTGCCTGCAGCGAGTGCCTCCCCCAGATTTCAAAGAGTGACAGGGCCGAAAGCAAGGGACGTTCGAGCTAAAATGCCTGGACATACGGAATTTGAAGCAATTTAAGTCATAGGAAGAGGGAAAGACTAATTCTGGGAGAAAGTTCCAGAGCTCAGCAATTGAATAAAAGAAAGTCTGAGAATAGTGTTTCACTCTTGGGTTGGACAGTTGCACAGAGTAGGGGTGGGATTGTGTTGCAAGGCGGGTACTACATACCCTACGTAGAGGAGGTGGTATACACTGGGAAAGCTCCGAAGAACACTGATTATTGTAGTAGCGATAGAATAGCGAATTGCGGCAAAGAGAGAGAGATTGCAGAGAGTTGGTGAGTGGAAAGGAGTTGATGATATGAAAGGCTTTCCTTCCTACTTTGTCTAGGAGTGCGGTGTGAGAGGATCCTGCCCACGCATGTGAACAATACTCGATACAAGGACTCACTGTGCCCCTGTATAGAGCAAGAAGCTGCGCAGGGGTAGACAACCCCTTGAGGCGGTTGAGCACACCCAGCTTCTGGGAGGCTGCCTTAACGAGACTGGTAATATGATCTTTCCAAGTGAGCACGGAAGAAAAAGAGACACCGAGAACATTGAGAGAAGATGAAGGGTTGATTTTTGTATTGTTGAAGAATAAGGGATAGTCCTCTGGAGGTTCCTGACGGATAGTAAGATGAGATTTGGAAGCATTAACTACAACAAGGTTTTCTCTACCCCAATTGGAAATAGTAGCTAGATCAGAAGATAAGCGTTTCATGGTTGTATTAAGTTTGTTTTGACTGCTGGCGGTGGCGTTCTGGAAAACTAATTGAGTGGTGTAAGGTAGAGTCGTCTGCATATGAGATGGGACTGGATGTACAGTTGAGAAGATCATTTATGAAAATTAGAAAGAGAATAGGAGATAGGCCAGAACCCTGAGGAACACCGAAGTTGATAGGATGAGGAAATGAGCGATGGCCATTGACAACTGCAGCTATGGAACGGCCGGAAAGGACATTAGAGACAAAGGCACATATGGAGGGACAGAAACCGATGGGGGACAGTTTGGAAATTAAAGATTTGTGCCAGACTCTATCGAAGGCCTTTGATATGTCTAGTGCAAGTGTTTTGGAAAACACTTTCCTTAAGGAAGAAAAATGTTTCCCAAATCCACTTTTCCCGATTTGTCATCTTTTTCGTCCCCGACCCGGTATACTGAATATGCGGATTGACGAACCGCGTCCTCATATTGATGTAGAACCGCACGATGGTTTGGGCTGAAAAGGGAGCGAGATAGTGCCTTGAATAATATAAAAAATTAATATGTCAAGATACATAGAAATTGATAGGAAAGCATTTTGCAACATACATTACAAAGGGCAAACAAATACATAAACAAAAATACAATATGATTGCGTTTGTAAACTTGATTGTTGCCAAAGAATATTCACTCAACCATATTAATTACACAACACATAAAGATAGATTAGGTATTTCACAAATAATATATACTAATATCAACTTACTTGGCACATTCCATAGGCTGGCTGCCCTCTTCTTCGTCGCCGCCTGCTGCGTTTTCAAGGATATAGGAGGCATGGTGAATGATGCCTGGAGAGTGTTGGTGCTTGGTGTACACTAGGTGACTGGAGACTAAAATTACCTTTTTGACCTGTCCGGCACTATACTGTATATACCCCCCCTGATCTGTCCATCCATGCCAGACGTACGTGTACTGATTGAAAATCAGGTAAAGCAAAGGTTGACAGGTCGACTCTCCTTATTTTTACACACCTCGCCGATGGTGCTCTTTGTACTCGGCGAGGTATTTTACAAGCATTCGTCCACGTCGCACAGCCCCTCGCACACATCGTGCGGAGTATACCCGTGGCGGGTATACTCTCAATGAGTCTTTGGTCGCATGACATGTGGGAGTAATTTCCGAGGTACACGCTGATGATTGTTGTGCATCGGCGAATCATCGTGCAAAGTTTCAGTGCAGCGTTTTTTTTCGTGCGACACCCTCGCTGATGACAAAGAGGAGCTGCGAGGGCCTAGCCGTTGCGTCATCGAATATTTGCCGATGCATGCGAGGGTTCGCACAGATCGTCACTCCTCGTGGCAAATTTTGAACAGTCCGAAAACTTGCGAGGCCAGTTGCGAATCAAAAGACCAGCCCACAAGCAGATGTGTTGATTCAAGATCTTTTTGCGATATGTTGCGAATGTGCCCATTCGTTGGTATCGGCGATGAAAATCGTACCAGTGGGAAAGGGGATTAAGCCAATGTTATTCAGTTTAAAAATGGGCTTCCAGCAATCAACAGCCTTCGAACTATTTCACTCAACCCTTTTAACTACCACAGATCCTTCTTAACCTGCACAAGATTGTCTAAATATAGCAAGAATCAAATCAACAAGACGTCGCCGGTACATAAGGGGTTAAGGCATAGACGAGTGTGAGGTAGCGTTGCTATGTGTTGTTTGGGTTCACCTTTAGTTCACTCCTGCCATAACCATTATACTCTCATACACAACAACAACAAATTACAATACAATCTGCCCACTGTTATACACGCTCACAACACGATCACGAACATCAAAGCACTTCATCATTCAGATTCACACACACACACACACACACACACATCTATCACAAATATGCAAATGTAAAGTCATATATTTTGTGAGAAACACATCTACATAAACGCAAATATGCACGTTAACAGTAGGTTAAAATAATATAGGAGGGTTTTATTTTATATATTGTAATTTTGTTGTTGATGAGAATGCAAAATTGTATTAACCCTTAATTTTGTTTTATTGTTTATGAATTACGTAAGCCTACAGTACAATACAGTGCTAAATCAAATTAAGCATTACTAACACTGAACAAAGGAAGGACATGGAGAACGAAAATTGAAAATGGCAAGTATTCAGCACTTTCTAGTTACTAGTGAGGATCAACTAAACATAAATAACCCCTTGGCAACTTTCTCCTTACTGATAGTGTCTTTTGATAAACATACTTTGTTTTCTTTATTGTTTTTGCCAGACGTCGTGATTCCCGAGAAGGGATGGCCATGAACATTAGAGTTTGTCACGAATATCTAGGTCAAGTTGCCCGGGCTTGACAATATATATATATATATATATATATATATATATATATATATATATATATTCTATAATATTCTATATACTCAGGCCCAATCCCCACTTTTCCTATTTTGTGTTCCTTTCTTTTTCCAGTTTCCCTTATTTTTTAGGGGGGGAGGGGGCCGACTCAAGACAGAGCCAGAATAGGGACAACACAACAGAAAACAACGAACACACAAACACAAAATACATATTCACACACATCTAGGTCATCCAGGAGAAGACCCATAGACCAGGATCACCAATGTCCCTCCAGCACTCCCCCGGCCCCCGACCACTCGGAGAGGTTCCGCTCTCGTATAATATTTGTTTAGTTTTCTCCCTAGACCTCCATTAAACTTAAAAACAAAAAAATCAAAGATACATTTTTGCATTTTTCAGTATAGAAATGCCCATTCTAAAATGCAGGCTTGCTTTCGCTCGCCAGGAGAAAATTGACGCCTAAACGGCACGGAAGGTCTTAAGATCGCCGAACTAATGGGCGGAATTTCTTATAATATCGAGACTAATGGAGCTAAATATGAGGGAGGAAAAAAACCCATAATAGTCAGTATCAGTACCATGACAGGCTGGTTGAATGTAAGATATATTATTGTGGTGTGTACAATGGCTGACACTGTTATAATCAAGGGTATAGAAATGGTATGAAAAGGTATATACAACCATTTGATATGTTGGTGGTGTATTTAAACACCATATGAGGAGGAGCACTCTAATGACAACGTGTTGCGTATAGCTTCATCAGACCAATGTCATTAAAGTGCTCCTCCTCATATGGTGTTTTCATTCATTCTGTTAACTTTTCTGTTCATTTTTATGTTGATGGTGATTGATTTTTCCATCCTTCAATATTCAACATTTGTCTATCCGTGCATTTGATGGGTTCATACATAGAGTAATTGCAAATATATATTTATATATATATATATATATATATATATATATATATATATATATATTTTTTTTTTTTATGATAATGTCGAACAGGTTGGGAGAGAGGTATCTTGACCAGAATTCGAACCCACTCAATCCATAAAATAAGCGAGATTTGGGCACCGTCTCCACTCGAATAAAGATACCTTTAACTATCTTGTTCATACCTATTATTTGTTTAAATTGTAATGCTGAAATGTCCGCTATTTTGATGTTATAGTCGTGACAGTCAACCATCTGCTGAATCAATTTTCCAAGAGTCATCGAAGCCAGAGGTTAGAACCTACTGTACAACAATGGTTATAAATATTTGAATATTTATTAATGGAGAATGCACGGCGCTCAGTATTAACTATTGCATCAAATAATTTGATCGTTCTGGCTTACGCAGTTTACCAAAATAGGTTGCCAATGTATCAAAAATGCTCTTCCTATAACTGTCGACAAACTCCAGTGTGCTTCCGTACCATGGCTGTATATGTGAATAATTCATATATATATATATATATATATATATATATATATATATATATAATTATATATATACTGCGTGTATTTAAATAAATGCATAATAAATGCTATACTCCAGCTTGGAGCCCACGTTAGCAGGCCACCATACGATCATTAACCTAAGAGCAGTTTGACCCTTGACGGTCCCTCGATAAATTAGGTGAAGTAACAGCCGGACCAACCAGGCCGACCGGTGGTGGTGGTGGTGGAGAAATATTGTCAGGAGGTGATGCGTGACTTAGGTTCAGACTATTATATTTCGTTAATTTACAAAGAGGTTCACTCATAGTTTCATTCCATTAATGTATGCAAGTTGTAGTTCCGTATGTATTTTGTTGTGAGGCTTCATGATAGCGTTCCATGGCTTTGGTTACGATCGAACTTTCATAGTTTAGTGTTTCGCAAGTTTTTGCAGTGGTGAACCTTCATTGTAAGTTAACGAGGTATGATTCTTTCTTGTGTACTTTGTTTAATGTAATTAATTATCCTTCATTGTGAATAGAAGATAATTTAATTCTTTATTGTGGACTTTGTTTAATTTAATTACGTAGAATTAGCTTCATATTCTACCGAAATAATGAGTAACTTTAATCAACTAAAAGTTAAGCATTTATATTGGAATTGTTCATATGGCTAATGAATTACTTTAGGATTCACTGATACTGCTTCATTTAATGAGTGTTATGAATTACTGCCACTATAGAAAGCGAGGTGGTGGTTGAGTGCTGGGTTGGGGGCAGTTAACCAGCAGTACTAGCAGAACAAGGAATAGCAGCTACCTAGTGAAGGGTGACCTCGCCCTGCGACTCTACCTCCCTCTCGACTGTGCTTCTCGTAGTGCCTACGCAGGTGCATAGAAACACCTGCGGACATGCCTTGCTCCTCGCTACTACCGTGTACTTGAAGTTTCCGTGGACGTGCTGTGACTACGGAACTCTGCCATTACCACTCTCTTACTGCAGGGTTTGCATAGAAACACCTGCGGACATGCTACCCAGCTATCAACCACCACCCTCGTATTAAACAATGGACTCTACCAGGTTGTACTGCATTAATATTTTGTTGTATGAAGCAGCGATCAACGGAGATATAGTTTTCAATTATTTGTATTAGTATTAAGTTAAGTTAGGGTTATTGGTGTCGGGTTAAAACTTGTTAATACATTGTTATCCTTTCTATACATTTTCGGTATCCTCCTGTGTGCATTACTCAATGGTGGGTCATTTACAGATATTAAAAATCACCTTGAGTATAAAGAACTCTGAAATCATGGTTACCTTATATTATCAGAAATAAATAAGTCAATTTACAAACTAACTCATGACAAATATTGCTCCCTCAGGACCAATACCCACTTTAATGTATTGGTGGGAACCATATTTACCATGGTCACTTTGGTTTTCCTGGTTGGTATGGAGTTTAATGGGAAGGGATGTAGGTTGGAGGGGAGGAGGTTGAGAAAAGGAGTGGGCCAGAGAATAGGGAATACAAATATTTACCCCGTAAATTGCAGAAGTAATACTGAGGTATGATTCGTTTTAAGGGGGATATATAATGTTTTGTTCATTTATTTATTATTATTATTATTATTATTATTATTATTGTATTTATTTGTCTTTTTTTTTGTAGTGTCCATCATCATAAATTTCCATCAAGCTTAAAAAAAATACCCCCGATACCCCCTTAGAGATAAATTTATGCATTTGTTGGTTGGAAAATGCACTGGCCGAAGGCCGATTCATCCTGAATTGCAGGCTTGCTATCGATCGCCAGGAAACAAATCGACACCTAAATGACACGAAAGGCCTAAAAATTGCCAGTGTAATTGAGCGAATGGCTTAAAATCTCAAACCTAATTGGATTAAACATGAGGAAGAAGTGGGGCCAGATACTCCCATCTTCAAGTAATTATCAGTGCCTGTGATTTTGGATAACATTTATATTGTTTTACCAAAGGGACTGGGAAAATATATACACACATACATACATAAACACCAATATTAAGTGCAAGGGATATTAATGAGTTACAGAGGTTAGGGTTCACGATTGTTTGTGATTGGCTAACCCTTGCCATATAGTAGACATATTAGCTCGATTACTGTAGTCGTTAGTGAGTTATAAGAGGTTAATGTTCAAGAGTGTTGGCCTACTTATTTGGACCAGGGTATTACATGTATAAGGGAAGAGGGAAAGGCATTGATTATTCCAAGGTAAAGAAGAATATGGTAGTGGGTTGGAACAAGGTCGGCACCACTTTAAACGCCAGAGCAAATGAGATGTAAATATCCACACCTATTCCCTGGCTGACTCTTCCCAAATGGTAGACATATTAGCTCGATTGCAATAGTCGTTTGTGTGTAATAGAGGTTAATGTTCAAGAGTGTTTTGCTACCTACTTGGAACATAGTATAGTTTCCCTCCCTTCAATAATCCTCACCATAACCTTCCCACCAGACACCACGTCTAGGACAACAGGTTCACTAAGTTGTGGTAAGGTGGATATCATGATAATGAAGGTAAATGCTCCCTCTCTCTCTCTCTCTCTTGAACCATCTATTATATCAAAGTTTATAATGATCTTACCATCTATTCACCAGCATTCATATGTATTACTCTCGATTAACTGTTCCATTTCACCACATATCCCAATACTCATCTATCATTCCTGTCAACTTTAATTCGTTATTTTTCAATCCACGAAATATCCCTCCTTTAGTCCCATCAACCACAACTCTCTGCGACTATATTGGCATCATTATTCAACAGTTATATAGTATAGTCTCTCGTGCTGGTCTTTTCCAGGTGTATTGGAAGCCTTGTGATGGAGCAAGCTTAGCCGTTTCTAAACCGGTGCCGTCTTTCTAAATTTATTCCGGCTACTATTATATAATTATATTCAGTTAAAAAAAGATCTCTGTCAATTAACAGGTTTCGAATGATCTCACTTGATCCGATTTACAACTACATATCCTTCTTAAACTGCACAGCATCCTCAACATATAGCTAGAATATATTTTAATAGATGTCGCCAGTACAGAAGAGCTTAACAGGATTGGAACGTGGACAGTAAAAGATGGTAGGTGGTCGTTGATTGATGGAGAGGGAGGGGGGGGGGGGTTAGTGGCTAGATGGGGTAGAGGAAAGGAAGAGTGGTGGATGTGGAGGACGAGGGATGGTGTTGGTGGGGAGAGATACTGGTGGAGGAAGAATTTTGTTGGACAGATATAATGGTGAATACTGCATCTGTAAACCATTATCAGCAAAGGATGGGAAAATCCGTGAGCATGTGGTGTTGCAAAATATTAAGGTCAGTTTTAATAAAGTAGGTGTGCAGTTTTCGCATTACAAAAAAAAAAAAAAAAAATGCATACGCAACTCTGCGACCTAGAATTTTGCAAGTAGTATTGAATCTCTTAGGTAAAATCGGTATATATATATATATATGTATATATATATATACATATATATATATATATATATATATATACATACATACTAAATTATTGTATACTCACTGCCGAACTTGAACCACCAACAGTCAGAACAAGTGCCTCTCTTCAATCCTCCCTTCCTCGCGAGGACCGAGTCCACCTGGCCAGGCTGAGATGCGGACACCATCCAGCTCTCCTGAGCTATCAGAAGAGACTGGATGACTCCGTTGTCGACGCCTGTCCGGGATGTAACACAGCACCCCATACCATTACACACATCATAGAAGACTGCATTTAACACAACCACTTACGCCAACAACACAATCTACACTCAATGAGAGCTCTGTGGGAAAGCCCGATCGTGGCTATGGCCTTTCTCAGGGACTCGGGGCTGTTCGGCCAGGCAGCTTAGGGAACAACAACAACAACAACAAGTGCCCATACTTTAATCCACTATACCACAGCGTGATAGACGATACTTGTGTGCAGTGGATTAAAGAATAGACACTCGTCCTGACTGTTGGTGGTTCATGTCCGCCTGGGAGTATACATATATATTTACATTTATGATCGCATTGAATCTTAACCATTGGAATATTTATCTATAATAAGGTCAGCGTAACATTATTTTGTAGCATTTTGAATATGGTGTAATTCAAATTTAGAATATATATAAGAAAGAAATAGTGACCATAATCTGTGACCTTCACCATTCACTTTGACCTTTGAATAACAAAAACACAAAATTAGGACAATCGTTGCATTGACCAACCGAATTTGCCAGCAACATTTGGTGACGATATGTGACTCGTTCAGTACAGTTCTGTCGGTTTAATTTCATACTTGATATTAAGATTTTTTTTTTTTTTTTTTTTCTTCTATATTCCAACTACTCCCTCTCGGGTATAGGCTGAGAGCCTTTACACTACACCGCTGAACACAGTGAGGCCCGTGAGGTCTTGTTCCCATCTAGGGAGTGAGACATGCGAAGCACCCCGGCTCGAAGCAATTCCATCTCTGAAGCAGCCTCGCCTCCGTGCTTCACTGTCTCATCCCCCACACTCGGACCCTCACTCTCAGAATGCCACCTATTGAGCAATTAACTCACTAGGCATTGCCCCCTTGTAACATATTTTGAAAATGGAAATATTCTTACAATGCTATTTAATCAGGGAACAATGAGAGTACTTTTTTGGCATTTTGGTGTGCTGTGGTAATGCACTGAAACTAAGTACAGTACAAATTCCATCCCAATAATATCTTCCCATTGACATATTGGGATTCGAACCCGGGTCCATTGGATTACCAGTCCAGTGGCAAGACCACTCTGCTACACCTCCCCTTTAGTTTATGAAGGGCCTCAATAAAATTAGCAGGCTTTCAACTATCATAATTAACCCTTTTTACTACCTCAGATCCTTCATACGCTCCACAAAGCCGTCTAATTATAGCTAGACTACAATAAAAAAGACGTCACCGGTACACAAAGGGTTAAACAGTCTAGGAAGTGTTTAAAGACAATGATTAAACTCTTGCTTTGTTCTTTGACCTTGACTTTTAACCTTAAGTATTATAATATATATATATATTGTTACGACTGGGGTTCAAATATATCAGGGCTCTTATTCATTGGACTAGTAATGGCATAAATGTTACAACGGAAAGCGCTAGCTCCAACCTCTGATGTATATTCCCAGTGAACAAAGAACACAAATACTCTACAGAGTTCTATATGCAATAATAGGCTATCAAACTCTCAATAAATGTGCGTCTACTCTAGGCTTAATGTTATGTGAAAACAGCCTATTACTACCTATAACCGAAGGTGCTTGGTTATGGTATGCAAAGTAAGGTGGTAAGAGAAGTTACAGCTTACGTTACTTTAATCAATAAATGTCAGGCACTCCGGCATGAAAGAAAGTGCACTAAAGTCCTTCAACACTAACAAGGAATCTTCTTTAAATGTTAGATGCTATAAAGATGCTCGTATCGGAAATGGAACCCAAAAAGGCAGGCAGCGGAACAATGCTCGTGCAGGCTATGCACACAAAAAGGCAGAATATATATAATGCCGTCGGAGCCAAGAATATCCTAAACACAACAACAATAATAATCGCCACGACAATGCAGTATTCCTATCAACAAAAAGAGCCTAAGTCGTTTGTGTCTCAATACATCAAACTAGGCTGCGAAATGCTTGTGTAATCATAAATGGGTATGCATAAAAAGAGTAATTAGGTTAATATACTTAATGTCTACTGTGACTGATAAAGTCTAGCTAGAGTCAATGATACGAGATACTGGTGCGCATGGTATGCTGCATAGCCTAGTGCAAATCTCAAGTCTGTGCGTCAAATATTACGTTATAATGAAGGGTAGCTCTCTTGAGAAACCTTAATACCGAAGTATTAAGCGTTCTCCTGGCGTACCTCAAAGACAAACAATCGAGACTAGAACAGTGCAGAATGGTATAGGCAAAGAACCCTCATTCGTGCATGCTCTACTCTCAATGGCACACAGACTAGAATGTACTCAATCAACTCCAGTTCTCAGGTATGTCGTGCCGCTTTTAACTGAAGCCAGCACTCATAGGAAACAATACCTATAATATCAGACTCCTAGTCTAGCATTATCTAATCCAGCAGAACACTAATAACTAAAGGAAGCAGTACTAAACAATATAAATGCCAACCAATGCTTCGTGATCCACTTATCTTAACAACTAACATACATAGGCTATATCAGACCTTAACACACAATACAACTGGCCAGCATGAAGCTGATTTTGCAGAGTTAACCAGAGGGGGTATAATATTAATAAAAGGTGGTGAAGGATATGGAAAATGAGAGAGATAGGCAGAGGAAAAGATTCTCAGGTACGGAGCGGGGACAGATAGCAAGGGAAAAAAGATGGGTGTGTTCTAGAAACCAGATCTGAGGGAGAGAGTGGCGAGGAACTGTATATATACTCGCACTAGCTCGAGCCGCGTGGGAAAACAGCGGTTACAAGTCATCTAACCACTAGCAAAGCTTACAGCATGGTAAGGGCCTCTCTCCACCAACCCCCGCGAGGCAGCCAGCCGTGACGTCATCGAGTGGGACAAAAAACACTGCGCGCCCCCTCTCACTCTGTTCTACTCCCTCTCTCTCTCCCAGATCCTATCATTACTAGTTAATGATAAAATATAACTTTACAATTAAATATAAAGCCTTGACATGGGCGAAAACAAAGAGCCTTTCTGGACTGCCCATGACACGAGCTTTCATATGAAATAAAGCACACTCTAATACACAAACTGTAGCCCCATCCACTGCCCTGGCGATCCTAGCGAGTTACTGTAGGACAAGCCATGCGGTTCTAACGGAGTGGTTAACGTCACAATATATATATATATATATATATATATATATATATATATATATATACAGTATATATATATATATATATGTATATATATATATATAATATATATATATATATACTGTATATATATATACCGGTATATGATTGAAATATATGATATTTAAGTAAAATGCAACTAACAGTCGTCAGCTTATCGAAAATTGAATATTTTTTATGATAAGGGTTAACTTACGTCCTTGGCCTGTGCCCTTGACCTTTATGTAGGAGTATATTTTTGTTTGCTTTGATGTAACCCTAGAAAATCAAATAAGTGTGTCAAATTTCTTCAACAATTATCAGTTCGTTTCAGAGGTATTAAAGGAATAGTTGACCTTGACCTTCCATCTTGACCTTCATGATGTCTGAAACATTTATATTTTAATTTTCCCTTAAAACACAACTGTCTCACCAAATTTTGTGAAGTTTACATGAGTAGTAAATAAATTAGCTTATTGACCTTATATTTTATGTTGGCCTGTGACCATGACCTATCAAATGGAATTATGTTCATACTTGTATGACCTTGGTCTAGACATTCCGAATATGCATGATATGCCTAATGAGAATCTTACATTAAATAGGAAATACTGTACTAGTAAAAATCATATTTCGAACTTTAACCTTGACCTTTGACCTTGACCATAGAATTTCTTATCCAGGATTTAGTTAGCTTAACAGCAATGTTCATATTAACTAGCATTATGAATGAAAAATAGTGCTAACAAGATACACAGAGGGCCTCTGAGTCAGACAGATCCTAAATTGAGTGGTTAATCTTGTAAGTCCTTTACTAAACTGGCTCGGGTTGTCACTCTCACAGGGAATAGGTCCGCTGGCGGCATCTGTGTATGGCCACCCTCGTAAGGGGAGTAAGGCGTCCGGCAATAGATAGATAGATAGATGAATGTGGTGTAATTCATATAAAAACATTTTTATTACAAATAGTGATCATATACTGTGACCTTTGACTTAAAATAAAATACATATATTTGGATGGTCGTCGCATTGACCAACTGAATTTGCCTGTATAATTTGGTGACAATACATTAAGCAGTCTAGGAGGAGTTTAGGGTAAATGGCAAATACTCTTGTTTTGACCCTGACCTCTGACCTTAACTATTACAATATTTATGTGAAATTTGATATAGATGATATTTAAGTAATTTAATTAAGTAATTTAACACAGCCAGTTTTCCAAAATTTGAATAATCTGTTTTTAATAAATAATACAAGTTGACCTGTGACCTTGACCTTTATGTAGGAGTACATTTTTGTTTGCATTGACATTGCCCATGGAAATCAAATAAGCATGCCTAATTTCATTAAAACCCATCAGTTAGTTTCATATATATTAATAGAATAGTTGACCTTGACCTTTGACCTTTATCTTGACCTGTATATGTCTCAACATTTATTATTTTCCTTTTCACTTAAAGTGCAACTATCTCACCAAATGTTGTGAAGTGTGCATGAAAAGTAAAGAAAATAGCATATTGACTTTTTATTTGACCTTGACCTGTGACCTTGACTTTTCATATGGAATTGAATAGGTTCTTGTATGCCATTGGCCTAGGTATTCCGAATATAAATGGTAAACCTAGTGAGAATCTAACAGTTAGTATAAGAAATACTAGTAAAAAAAAACATTTTTACCTTTGACCTTGAACTTTGACCTTACCCTTTAAAATATTTATCTAAGATTTTGTGCAATACGATATTAAGGTTACCAGTAACTTGTATTGTGAAAATGAAGACATTAGAGTAAAAAGTTAAATAAATAGTAAAAGTTGACCTTTGATCTTGACCTCTGACCTGGACCTTTACGTAAGAGTATTTTTGTTTTCATTGACATTGCCCCGGAAAATCAAAGAAGCATGCCTAATTTCATTAAAACACATCAGTTACTTTCATATATATTAATAAAATAGTTGACCTTGACCTTTGACCTTTATATTGACCTTTATGATATGTGTGTCCAAATGTATTATTTTCCTTTTCATTTAAAGTGCAACTAGCTCACCAAATTTTGTGAAGTTTGCATGAAAAGGAAAGAAAATAGCATATTGACTTTTTATTTGAACTTGACCTGTGACCTTGACCTTTCATATGGAATTGAATAGTTTCTTGTATGACCTTGGCCTAGGTATTCCAAATATACATGGTAAGCTTAGTGAGAATCTAACAGTTAGTATAAGAAATACTAGTGAACAACTTATTTTGACCTTTGACCTTACCCTTTAGAATATTTTCCTAAAATTTGGTAGTACGATATTAAGGTTACCAGTAAATTATATAGTGAAACTGAAGATATTTGAGTAAAAACTAAAACATATGAAATATTGACCTTATTTTTAACCTTGACCTTTTGACCTTAACCTGTAAGTTAAATGGAAAATGCCTTTTTGACTGACCATCGCATTGACCAAATTAATATGCCTGTGAGATTTGGTGAAAATCCATCGAACGGTCTAGGAGGAGTTTCCGGACAGACAGACGGACGACGATGACGACGACGGACGACGACGACGACAGACAGGCTGGCTGGTGGTGCACAGTATACGGGCGGGATCTGGTTACGCGATACCACTCTCCTTCGCAGAGTTGATATTGAAAGCAGATAATATATTAAGAACATGGAAAAAGTAAGTATTTAGAAATAAGTTATAGCTTTTGAGAATAGTTCAATATTTTACCAGAACCATTTCTAGAATATAAAGGCAGTAGTTTTCTATAAATCATAATGTTACTTAGATTTGCGTCAGACAAAACAAAGTGAGCATATACTATTATGATCTCGCGAGCTATTTCATGTTTTACCAATCACAAGACATATTTTAACCCACAGGACACCAGCTAATATAATTATAATAAATGTATACACTCCAGGACCAGCCAAAAATTTATTTTCCCCCCTAAAACAGCTTAACCCACTGAGCCCCAGCTAGTTATTAATAAATGTACCACCAGGGACCAGCCGGTTTTGATTTTTTTTTTTTTTTCCAGAAACCATAGCGAATGGGTTAGGAATGAAGGAAAAACCACAAAAAAACAATCAAAAAGGTCAAAAATTGGTCCTACGGAACTCCCGAAAACGGATTTTACAAGAGTAAAAAATTTAAGGCAATAACACCCAAAATTCCGGTTTTTTGCGCGCTCGCGCGCACGCAGTTGGACTTTGAGAGTTTTTAACCATTTTTATGGTTGCGTGGGATACTTACACAGCTCCCATACAAATCCGAGCCCTCTAGGTGCCATAGGACCGAAGTAATTTGCCCGGAGTAACACTGACGCAACTGTTGCATCGCTGGGGTTTAGCGTTACATACATTGCTGACACAAATGCTGCATCGCTGGGGCTCAGTTGGTTAAATAGGTGATAAATGAAGGAAAACAAAAAACACACTCACCTCGGTCATTTGGGGGTCCTAAGGGGAGGGGGCCTCAGCCATCAGCTGGTGCCAGGCGCCTCTTCAAACCTCCCGAGCCAGCACACCACAGCTGGGTGAGGCAGCATGGCAATGTACGTTGTCTCCAATTTTCGAGTGACGGTTATTTATACCATCCGAGCATCATGTGTGCCTTCATAGTTCTTATATTAGCTATATGTATCACATAATGTCATTGTAAGTGAAGTTACAGTGTGATAGATGCATAGATTCAAGTTTTATAAATGCCGACGAGTGACAAGGTTCGCTCGCGTCCTGGTTATCATGGCGACCGGTGGCCATCTTGGCCCACGACGCACTCACGTACACAAGGCCAGCTGACTGAAGCTCGTCTGCCACCACTCTCTCTTTCATTTTCTGCGTCTCTCACGTGTTCTGTTTATTGATTATATTTTAGAATATGGGTTTTACACATTGTTTTAGGCACTTTTGACTAAGAAATATGGGTTTGGAAATTGTATTTTTAGTGGGGAGAGTGTGAGGTGGTGGTGAAGGCAGGCGTGGGGAAGAACCACACCACACTTGTTGTGTACAACATGACACCTCTCATCCTCAGCACGTCTCTTCTGACCCCTACGATGGCCTGGCGGTATTTTGAGGAATGCCATGGGGTCTGGGTCCTCCTCCTCCTCCTCTTCCCCACTTGGTGGGGAGTCAACTATGTCATGGGGAGCAGTGGGCACTCAATACACCTCTATTCCCTTTGTTCCAACATCGCGAAGCGACGAGGAAGGTCAAACACTCTTTTTACCGTCAGTTGAAAAGAAACAGACTATAGTGAGAGACACATCAACAGTCACATAAAAACCCACCAATCGCCTCAGTTCGCCACATGTCGCATGTCATTCGTATGGCATTGGCAACAATTCGTCGACACATTCGCTGCATTCACGCTACTGGTGCACTTCTGTCGCCCTATTCGCTCAAAATGCAGCGTTGCCAATAATTGGAATTTGCAAATTGGCGAATCAGGGCGAATTGGTGCGAATTGTGCGACTATAGTGCGACCAAGGGCGAATGTCGCACAACATTCGCCAAAATGTTCAGTTCGTCGCCGTTTTTTGGGTATGTTGAAAATTTAACGGCGAATCTGGGTGAATCTGGGCGACGCTAGGGAGACCGTTGTGCGATTTCGGCGACAATTGGAGAATATTCAAGCGAATATGGCGAATTTTGGCGAATTTTGGGACATAGACAAAAAAATCCTGTCGCCCTCTGTCGCTGGGTGTTCGCCATTGAAAAGTCGGTTTAGGTTAAGGAATTGTGTATTTTTAGCCTCATTGGCTGCTGGCTCGAAATAAACTGATAATTATTATGGATTATTACACACATATTTTTCTCTTTTGGCCATGCTCTCTAATCCATCTTTATTTCCAACCCATATGCAATATATTGCCAACTATGATTCTAATTTTCATTATGATAAGGCGTTTCTGTTCTTGTTTGGGTCTCGTCTACATACAGTAATCCAGCTAGCTCTCACAAACACCTCATCCTCCTTTTCATTTCACTACACTAAACAAGTACACCACACTTCTTTCCAATACACCAAACAAATACTTTACACTAACATACCGTTAATTTGGCTCTTTGTCACTCTTGTAACTTTATGGGATTTTGTTGCAGGCGGCTTTGCCTGATTTCTCATTCATATAAATGGAATAAGAATATAAAACCATTCACTTGCATCAGCATACATTTTAAGCGATTCTCACACCAAACACCTCTCAATTAAATTAATGAAAGCATTTGATCTTACCGGGATTCGAACCTCCCTCCCTCCTCCTAAACCCAACTTATATTTTCACATGTTAACAAGTACTGTGGCATCAACATCAATTAGGCAGAATTGACCACTGCTAGTTTTAGACTATGAGGAAGCTGGAGTTGTAGACATTGATATTTACCAGAATTATCAATTAAAATCCGGTCGTACTACTATTACAAATACATAACACAAATTCATCATACTTTCCATCCAGCAAAAGCCTACGATTGTATTATTAGTTAATGTTGATGTTTACCGCTCCAGCTTCTTTATAGCCTGAAACTCGCAAGTGGTTAATTGGCTCTCAAAGGACCAGAGCGCAAACCGGACGACTGAACCAGTAGACCATTTCAACCAGGAGCTGTCAACCAGTGCCAACTCATCCTAAATTGTTAGGTTTGATTTTGGTCAGGCTAGGCTTGCAATAAGATTAGGTTTACATTTGGTTGAACCTTGTGTATTTGGCACTGGTTGAGCTCTACTGGCTGTAATGGTCTACTGATTGATTTGGTTATATCTATACATTCCAAACACCTTGATGCATGAGGAGGTGGCCACGAAAATATCGTCTTGATATTAAGAGAATATTCGATCGATCACATCTGTCGGGTAATCTAGCCCCAAACGCGCGAGCAACTGTGGCTTTCAACCATTCGACACATCCCCTTGTATTAATGTGCATCACACATGTTACATACAAATAAAGTTTATGTTTTGTTTTACCCTACTGTGGAAAGACTACGGATACACCACTCCTGCCGGGGCCTCACGCAGTGGCATGACCCAGTCCTGTCGAACTGAGCTCATGACGCTGGTGGCATTGCCCCGGAGGATAGCCATCCCTAGTCTTTGCTTGAGCCAGAGGGTTTCCCGGGGTTCTCCTGAAACTTCTCTGATTTTACGGCCTATTTCATTCACCATCTTAAGGGTGGTAGGGCCGAAGACTCCTGAAGTTTCGAATGCCAGGGGCTCGATCTGATGAATTCTGGCGATGGCTTGATATTTTTCTCGCTTTTTATTTTCTGCTATCCGGGCGGCTTCACCTGCTTTCGGCGTTTCTGGCGGCGTTGGTTGTGGAGAAAGTGTCAACACATGTGGCATCCCACACGAGGCACCGGCCATTCTTGTAAGGGAAAGTGGTCATCCCATCTGGCCGTTTGCCGTCTTCTCTGTGAAGTCCATGTGGTTCGAGGATTGATGCACAGTTAGCACTCTGCAGGGCCCGTTTTATGACATCATTTAGTGCAGAGTGTCTTGGCAGGCGGCCTGCGTTGTAATTACATGACAAGGCATGGTGACCTTGAGCATCCATCCTCCCATCGCACTTGCAAGTGTGTGGGTGACAAACTGCCGCACCCACTCTGAGTGCGATGGCGACCCGGAGCGCTTCAGCATCCAAGTGAGTTCCAAGAGGTGGGATGGGGATGGCGTGTAACCACAAGCCACTCTCCGAACGGGCGGCTGCCTGGAGGCGTGCTTTTGCAACCTGGTCTGCATTGGTTAGGAGATTTTCTTGAGTTTTCTTCGCCGAGATGGTATCCCACGCTTTCTGCTTGCTCCTGGAGGTACCCTGAGGCTCCTCCTCTACTCCTGCACTTCCCTTCCAGGTGTTAATCGCTGCTGTTACGTCCCCATTAAGTGTCATTCCGGGTTTAGAATAAAGGATGGACAATACGAGGTCGTTGGTAGCGATGAGGGAAGAGATAAAGGCTGGGGAGGCAATATCCGAGGTTCTCCGTATGCCCAAGCCCCCGAGGCGGACAGGAAGGGTGGCTTGTGTCCAGGCCCGTTCTTTAAATTCCACGTTGGTGATGCTGGTCACTGCTTCTCGGATTATGCTGTCTAATTCTTGGAGGCCGCCATTGTTCGTGTAAGTCATCGATGTGCGCAGGAGGTATTGGAGTTTTGAGATGGAGAAACAGTTCTTGAGCAGGGCCAGAGCTGAGTGGGCATCGATGTGTATCAGGCGACTCACGAGACGTTGAAGTTCCTCCTTTTTAACTTTAAGTGCTGGTGGGATTGCTGTCAGAGTTAGTGGGGAACCTAATAGGGTTTGCTGGTGCTCCTGAAGGATCTTTACATCTGGCAATATGTTTCGGAACAGGGCCTGAGTCTCTTCTCCTTGTTCACGTGTGAGGTTGAGGAGAACAAGTTCACATTTGGTGTCATTTATCACTAGCCCGGCCTGGCCGAGGTCAGTTATGATGTTATTTAGGTCGGTTAGAACGTTCTCTACTGACCCACCCAAGGTTGCATCGTCCAGGTACCATACATTCAGCTCTGACCTTACTTTGTTAGCTGCTGCATCCACCCCTATTGAGAAAAGAGCAGGACCACCTGGATCTCCCTGCTGTAACCCGGTCTCTGATGGGATTACCGTCTCGCCAAAAATCAGGATTGAAGGTTTGGAATAAGCCTGCCAAAGTAGGGGGTACAGAGTGGGGATGTGTTCTTGAGCTGCACGGAGGAAGACATCCCAGCGAATGCTGTTGAATGCGTTCCGCATGTCAATCTTTAGAAACACTCGTTTTTCTTGGGCTTGGCTGAGGTAGGTGCAGGTTGCGTGTACAGCAGCTTCACACCCCCCTGGAGTTCCGAAACCTACTTGAACTGGTATTAAGTGTTGACCTAGGCCATTCGAGAGTGGTTTCAAACCCACCTTTGTGGCAAGGCGGCGGAAGGTGTTCCCTACTGCTATTGGGCGCACACCGCCATCTTTTTTTGCCAGTGCACAGAGTGATGCCCCAAAAAATAGGGGTGTGGCACAGTCGGGTACTTCCCCTCTTAAAACCATGTTGATGAATTTGGTGAGGGTTTCCAAGAGTGCCTCCCCAGCATCTCCTGATCCCTGACCCAAGAGGCCTTTGAGGTGGGCGGGTCGGATACCATCTGGGCCCGCGGCTGAGCCTGCTGGGAATGAAGTCACTGCGGCGACCACCTGCTCCTTCGTGACAACTAAAGGTTGGCGCATCTGGTCATTTGGGGCAGGGGGGAGGTTTAGGTCCCTAGGTGTAGGTGGGTGCTTTTCTTGTAGGGCTTCAACAACTTCGGTGCCTTGACCAGCAAAACCTTCTGAAGAGGACAACAGTCTGACGGCCCCTTTGGTGTCACTATCCGCCAGCTTCGCCGCGACCCTCTTACGTAGCTGTTCAGCCTCTTATTCTTCCTTGTCCTGGTGCTTCTGGGCCCTGTTTGGTTGCTGTTCGGGGGGTTCCACCAGTTTGTTTCCATCCATATACTGTGCTACTTGACGTTTCACTCTGGTGGCTAGTGAAACCTGAAGATGGTCTTGTATGTTGGTTCTGGGTGGTTTTCGGAGGGCCCCATAGGAGAAACCCAGGAGCCGTGCCCATGCGAGGGGTGTCTTGAGCTGTAGGGCCTGCTTTATGATGGTTGTAAGGGCCTCCGCCACTTGGATTCTGGCTCCTTTAGGTACCCGGGCAAGGACCTGGATCCGCGCTTTCCATTTGGTCACCAGTTGGGTCAAGTCGGTGACCGGTGTTGTCGGGTAATAGGGTAATAATCCCGACAGTTTTAGGTCCAATAGGACATTTGAATCATTATTTGTCCGGAATTTAGATAAAGAGGTTATATTGCATGTCACTGGTACATGAAATATCCCAACAAATAGTTATAATATAATTACCAACGACATAGTCGATGGGTGTAATCCAGGTCCCCCACTCACGGCTAATTCAATTGCATGACCTGTAGGAATGTTCACATAATACAATATCGATACAATGAACTTAGCTTAGAGGACTGGTGATGTAGGACTGTTGTTATAGATTACTATTTGTAGCACATGGTGAACTGTGGGTTGAGTCAGAGCCCGGGGGGGGGGGGGGGGGGGGGGGGGGAGATGTTGGCTGTATGGTGTTGATTGAGAGACTAAAGGGCCGGCGTCCGATCGCTTCGCGAAATTACATATGGCTGCCGGCTCATAATAATTATAACCCATAACTTGGTTTCATGATACGTCTAGAGCTGATGTAGATATTTATACATTACAGTTAATATTTAATCTATACTTAAGATTAAACTACAATACACAAAGAACCAGCCGAAATCGTACATGCGATATGATACCGCCAAATTCAAATGTCCTATTGGACCTAAAACTGTCGGGATCATTACCCTATTCCCGACATATTGCCCGCCACCAAAAATGATATACAGGAGCTATATACAGAGAAAAAAAAAAAAAGGACATCGAAGACAAAGATCACCTTGTTTGATCTTTGATCTCCAAAGATCCATGGAACTCATAGCCGCCCTCCCTTTGGGACGAGTGCCACCTGAAGCCTGAGGACGATCATCCTTCTCATCATCAGCTGCCCCACCTTGAGGAGCACTGTCACCAGCACTCTCCTGCGGAGGGGTATCAGTAGAAACGCCAGGATCATCCGGCAGTTCTACATCCTGCTCCAAGGGATATAACCTTACGACTGGGTGAGTAGTAACCCCAGTCGAAGTTCGTATTCTAGCAACCCTTATAAGACCATCAATGCCCTGGAACAAATCGATAATCCTCCCAAGCTTCCAAAAATAACCTAGGACGCTCATCATGAATCAGGACGATATCCCCGATATGAGACCATCGTTGATTCGTCCCTTTGATTTTATTAGAGTGACGCTAGCGAAGAGACAGCAAATATTCTTGGGTCCACCGTTTCCATAGATCGTTGGACACCTTGTTTACATACTGAAAGCGACGATGTGTGGCGTCAGCATTGCCGAACGTAGGGTCATGCAGATCTTCGTCATTTACGGACGATCTAGTAAAGGTATTAAGGGTTCGTCCACGTGTTAGCATAGAAGGCAAAATGGGTAAGATGTCATCAACATCTGCCAAGGTATAGGTCAAGGGCCTGTCATTGACTGACATCTCAATTTCTACTAAGATGGTTTGCAACTCCCATCTGGTCACCAGTGCCCTTCCTAATACCTTCTTCATGGCAGATTTGACGATACCGATTGTTCTCTCCCAAATCGCCCCGAACCATGGTGCACGTGCTGGTATAACTCTCCACTGACAACCCTTTCCAGTGAGGGTAGCCACAACCTGCGGATCATCCATTAAACTCTGGAGATATTTAGAAGCCCCGATAAAACAAGTCGCACTATCGCTCATAATAATTTGAGGGAAACCATTGCGGCCTGCAAAGCATCTTAGAGTATGCAAAAATCCCTCACTGGATAGGTCGTCAATCAATTCAATATGAATTGCTCTGGTTACCGCACATGTGAATAGAACAGCATATACCTTTATGATATTACCGGGCGATTCTCTAACTTGAATCGCTCCGGTGTAGTCTACCCCGGTTACCTGAAATGGTTCAGTCCTTTGTACCCTGAACTCAGGCAAGGGAGGTAGATCAACTGGGGAGTAAGCCTTACCCTGTAATCTTTTACAGATAGTACAGCTATTGTGGATCACTTTAATTGCTTGTCGCATCTTAGGGATCCACCAACGTTGTCGCATGTACGCCAGAACATAATTTACGCCAAAATGTAGGCAGGTCCTATGGCATTGGCGAATCAACAGTTTGGTAATCAAATGAGAGGAGCTAAGGAGGACAGGATATTTCGCAGAATCAATAATGTCCGCCCTTTGTATCCTGCCTCTATACTTAATTATGCCTCCTTCCATATACAATCCTAGCTGCCTCATTAAGTTTGAGGGTTTGGCCTTTGACTCCTTGCTCAGGATTTGATGTTCAGTAGGATAAGATACCTTTTGTACTAAACATATTAGTTTCGCTTCTGCTGATCTCATTTCATGGAGTCTGATATGCTTCGAATCTTCACTAAGGAAAGACCTGTGAGCCCGACTTCTCATGTTGTTAATGAAACGGTATATCCATGCAAATATCCGTATTACTTGATCATAGCTGCCGTAACATTCCCACTCTACCAACTTGTTATCCTGATGTGTAGTACTCACATTCGAACTACTTAACACATCATCTTGGGGCCGACTTGAAGGATCGGATATGCATTCCCTGAAATCCTGAGGCCATTCAGTTGGAGATGTAAGCCATGGAGGTCCATGCCACCAAATAGAGGACGACATAAACTGTTGCGCCGAGATCCCCCGGGAAACGATGTCACTGGGGTTATCCCTGGTGCTCACATAGCGAAATTTAGCTGTAGGAACTAAGTTATGTATCTCATCAGTGCGATTAGAAACATAAACAGGTAACACTTTCTGGCTGTGTACCCATGAAAGCGCTATTTGACTGTCGCTCCAGACATAGACGTTATTAATCTGTAGTATGTCTGCATAAGCATCCAGTGTAAACTTTATTAGACGAGCAGACCGAAGCAAAGCAGTAAGTTCTAATTTAGGAACTGTAATTGTCTTTATAGGGGCTACTTTGGCCTTCGCTATTGCCAGTGTCGCTTCACTACCATTGCATATGTATATGGCAGTACCGTACGCACTATTACTAGCATCAGAAAAGGCATGTAGATCCACCTGTTGACCACTAATAACCTGACGATTAAGTTGGACCTTGCAACATGTGGAAAGGTCCGACCGAATTAACCGCCAAGTATCTTGTAACTCAGTCGGGAGGGGCGTGTCCCAATCTAGTTTTAGCCGCCACAGTTGCTGTAAAAACATACGAGCACGGATAGTTACAGGCAGCAAAAAACCTAGGGGATCAAACAACCTCGCTGACAAGCTTAAGCAGTTTCGCTTGGTCATAAGCTCACTGCCGCATGGGGTGTGACAGAAGGATATTATACAATCTGTGGTAGTGTCCCATTTGTGGCCTACAAACTTCACCTCACTATTCTCAGTAGCTACACCGTCAGAAGCAAATTGACCTTTCAAAAGATCACTATTAGTGGCCCATTCTCTCAAGTATAGATGAGCCTTAGTAAATATATCGCAGATCACCCAGCATCTCTTGAGCAATAAATCTTCATTGTCTCCAGTGCCTTGAAGATTGTCCACATAGATCCCCTGCTTGATCTCATTCTTGAAGTCAGGATCTAGTCCAGCCTCCTCAAGATGATGCAAGATAGTAGCGTTGAGAAGGAACTGGGAACAGGTCGCCCCGAATAAGACGATTCTGAACCTGTAGACCAGATACTCTGAATCTAGATCCATTGGGTCCCGTGGCCATAAAAATCTTGTCGAGTCCCTGTCTTCACGATGGAGTTGAAGCATCAGGAAGGCCTTCTCAATATCGGCGACCCATGCAAACTTATGACATCTGAAGCGCAACATAATTTGCGCTAGATCAGAGACCAGGGACGGACCCGTGTACAGACAATCATTCAGGCTATAGGAGCGATCACTGGATTTAGCAGAGCAGTCATACACAATACGAACAGGAGTGGTGGAACTGTCCTTTTTAATCCAATGGTGAGCAAGGTAATGGATGTTATCCCCATACTCACTGAGATCTACTCTCTCCACAAATCCACGTTGTACCTGCTCGGCTAAAACTGCCGCATAAGTCTCGCAATAATTTGGATCCTTGACAAACTGCTTCTGAAGGCCAAGTAACCTACCAAGTGCTAGATGGAAATTAGTAGGTAATTTACTCTTGTTATCATTCCAAGGGAGCCTTACCACATACTGACCCCTGCTAGAGTCATACGTTACAGTCTCTTCATACGAGCTTAACGCTAGCTTGGACTCACGATCAAGTTCATGTGGGTCAATTCCAATATTGTCCAAGTCCCATAACTTATCTATATCAGTACATGTATTATCAGGCACATTTGGCCTGATATATTTATCTATGGGGCTTACTGCTACCTTGAGGACCGTAACCACCTCCACCTGTGTGTCTTGAGAGGAAGTGGCATAGGATCCAGAAATGGCATACCCCTGGATCGTGGGGAGCATTATTAGCTTATCTACCCGCCGATATCCAGGGTGAACCAGGTCGTAGTAATAATCAGCTCCGACCAGCAGCATAATACCATTGTTAGCAGAGAGTTGATCATCAGCCAGTTTATAACCCTTGCTTCTGAGATATTTCAAATGTCGTTGAATCTCTGATGCTATATAGAAACTAGGTAGTGTGTCGACCACAACAGCCTTGATGGGACACGCCTTTCTTCTACAAAAATAGGAAATCTCCGCGATTTCATAGTCACTGGAATCTATTTCACCAGTGACACCATGGAGACGCAAATTCTCTTGACCCTTGCTGGTACACTTGAGGTGGGGTAATGATGACCGCAGAACGAATGACCTCTGTGAGCACTGGTCAAGTAAGGTGCGTGTCATTATAGTATTATTATTACTCCCCACTACTGGCAGCATCATAGTAGGAAGCAATTGACATTCTCGAGAAGCAATGGACATGGCAGATACTTTATCACCCTCACTCTTACCTTTCTCATGTGACTCTTTGGGGGTTCTCCCCTTTTCTTTGCCGTCGTGCCGATCAGACTGGGTGCAAAGGGAAAACCAATGTTTCCCCTTGCAATACTTACAAGGTTTGATGTAGGAATTGGTGCAAGTACTGTTGAAGTGGTCTCTTGCCAAACAGCTGGTACATAACTAAAGCGATTTAGCCTTGCCAATCTTCTGTGTAGCCTTAGAATACTTAGGACACTGGTACCACAGATGACCGTGGACACTGCACAACTTGCAACCTAATGATATTGGCCTTTTCTGTGTAGGAGAAGTCTGTACCGGGAAAGCTGCAGCAGATGGCGACATCTCCACTTGTCGGTAGTGTCCAGTACTCTCCATATTGAAGACTTCAGTCTGGTACACCTGCACCAACGCTTCCAAGTTTAGTGGAGAGTCGCTTAGTTGACGTCTCACGATTTCATTTAGGGGAGAGGGTATCTTGTTCAAGATACTTACACTAAATATCTCCTCCTTGGTGATGGCCATTGTCTCCATACATCGGAGGAGGCTCTCAAAGGAGGCATAGTACTCCTTTAGGTCCGTCACATCATAGGATGGATGATCTAGTGTAAAGAATTTGGTAATTAACGCGGTCTTGATGACTTCCACTCTCCCGTAAGTTCTCGTCAGCAACTCCACTGCAGACTCGTAGCTGGTAGCTTCTAGCTTGTACCCATCGACCAACTTCAATGCCTCCCATTTCAATTGACCACGGAGATATGTGAACCTTTGGATGGATGTGAGTGGTTTATTATGATGGACGGAACACTCAAAGATATCCCAAAATCCAGTCCAGGTAGCCGAATCCCCAGAAAAGGTAGGCAAAGTAAGCTTCGGCAGGTCGCTTTTGGTGTACCGGTATCCTTAACAGAGGTTGATTCTTGGGTGGAAGATAGTCTGGCTAAGGCTGTATTAACGTCCTCAAAGTACTCAAAATCTGCCGACATTTCTTCTTCCACATCGTCAGTAATTGTCAATAATACCTGCTGAGCATAATTATCGTAAGTGGCTAGCGATTTAGTAACAGTAGCAAATTTACCCTTAATCTGATCAGCTGTGGCACTTAATAAAAATTAATCAAGATCTCTTAAACACCTATTTAAACTTCCCTTCATCCCTCCCTTAAGAATCTTAAGTTTCTTTAAATCTGTCATCGTTATATCTGAATCTAGGCTATTAACTCTCTAAACTATAAAGAAAACTAGTTACACAAATTAATAAAAAATGTGGCAATAGCATTGCCACTCCTAATTTGGAAACGGTCATTAGGCTACTAGCTGCAGTAGGATGAATTAATTGAGCAAAATTGACAAATAGCAGAAACAAACTAGGGCTAGAGAAAGAAGGGTAAATGAAAAGAACTGACTAGGCTAGTATTAGGCCTAGCTCAGCTGCCCATCCCACAATAATGAGGTCTGTTGGCTGTCAATCGCTTAGGAATCAACAGAGACCGAACCCCATGACCGTAATTAGGCAACTAGGCTATAAAATTTAATTAAACGAGTCACATGAAAACCCTCCCCACCGGCAAAATTGAGAAAAGAGTCTCATGATAAAGGTAAGAGCGAGGGTGATAAAGTATCTGCCATGTCCATTGCTTCTCGAGAATGTCAATTGCTTCCTACTATGATGCTGCCAGTAGTGGGGAGTAATAATAATACTATAATGACGCGCACCTTACTTGACCAGTGCTCACAGAGGTCATTCGTTCTGCGGTCATCATTACCCCAGCTCAAGTGTACCAGCAAGGGTCAAGAGAATTTGCGCCTCCATGGTTTCACTGGTGAAATAGATTCCAGTGACTATGATATCGTGAAGATTTCCTATGTTTGTAGAAGAAAGGCATGTCCCATCAAGGCTGTTGTGGTCGACACACTACCTAGTTTCTATATAGCATCAGAGATTCAACCACATTTGAAATATCTCAGAAGCAAGGGTTATAAACTGGCTGATGATCAACTCTCTGCTAACAATGGTATTATGCTGCTGGTCGGAGCTGATTATTACTACAACCTGATTCACCCTGGATATCGGCGGGTAGATAAGCTAATAATGCTCCCCACGATCCAGGGGTATGCCATTTCTGGATCCTATGCCACTTCCTCTCAAGACACACAGGTGGAGACGGTGGTTACGGTCCTCAAGGTAGCAGTAAGCCCCATAGATAAATTTATTAGGCCAAATGTGCCTGATAATACATGTACTGATATAGATAAGCTATGGGACTTGGACAATATTGGAATTGACCCACATGAACTTGATCGTGAGTCCAAGCTAGCGTTAAGCTCGTATGAAGAGACTGTAACATATGACTCTGGCAGAGGTCAGTATGTGGTAAGGCTCCCTTGGAATGATAACAAGAGTAAATTACCTACTAATTTCCATCTAGCACTTGGTAGGTTACGTGGCCTTCAGAAGCAGTTTGTCAAGGATCCAAATTATTGCGAGACTTATGCGGCAGTTTTAGCCGAGCAGGTACAACGTGGATTTGTGGAGAGAGTAGATCTCAGTTAGTAATATTTATATAATTAGTGAGGGCATGTTATTTTGTATCTTTTGGTAGCCATTTATGAAATGTTTAATATTTTACCTCCATAGATGGTACCTACCCGTGAAGCTTAGATATGTAGTCCATGAAAATAGCTGTGCAACATTCGGCATTACAAGCACTCTCTCTCATTATCTGTGTTCATTAATTCTCTTGATAGCGTAATGCATATAAACACGGAATTTCGATGTGAGTATCCTAGGTTCGAGTCCTTGGAGTGCCACATGTATTTGTTGATTTCATTAATTGAGTTTAGACGTGAAGTTGGTTGGTGGAATAAGCAAAATAATTCACTGTCGTCCACCCTCAACTCGCTATTTTGCTCTCTCTATCGCTCCTTTCATAATTATCTCTGTTATCCCCTATTCCTTTTCTTTACTGTCACCAACATTTGTTATCCAAGTCCATTAAGTCATTTGTTTTATCTTTACCATTATAACAGTCTCCCGCCACTCCACCCCGGTATTGTACAGTACACACACACACACACACATATACACTATGGAGCAGGGCTCAGCAGCCAAGCTAACCAACCTGGGAAGGACAGATAGGAGAGAGGGAGATCAGAGACTGTCGGTCCTTCAGCTTCCCTGTTGTTTCAACCAGTAGTCTGGACCGGTTATTAATCCTCACTGCATACTGGGTTATACGATTACACCAAAATAGTTACTGTTTGTTTATATGTATAGATTATTTCTTCAGCTAGAAGAGTTTAATGTGACCGACCTAAAGTGACGTTTATTAGTTTACTTACTCAAATCGATGAAATTGAATTTGCTTATCTTCAGTTACCACAATCGATGACAGTGTTTTGCTAATCTTCAGTTACCACAAGACGATTTCATTCAAATCATTAAGCAAATAATGTCATTATTGTTAATTTATGTTTGTAAAGAAAGTGTTGATCGAATCCAAAAGCAATATGGTACACCAGTATGTTTTCATTGTCCCTGATATTCTACTAATCTAAACAAGCATAAGTTTTTTGGGAAACAAAATTTCGCCATTGATAGGAAGCATCTGAGCCTGGAAAACAGCTGCCCCAGTTGGCGCTTCCATATCACCAGGCCAATTGTAAACTTGTTGCCAAGGTTGATGAAGTTTTGCCTTTGATTATTAACGCTGCTCAAATCTTTCTGGTGCTAGCTATAGTGTGCAAACTTGCATTGTTTGCAATGATGATGGTGTAAAACGTTCTAGGTGTAACTCGTAAAGTTTTGATGTTAACTATTATTGTCGTCTTTATGTTTTTGGAAAGGTTGACAACCTGTACGTAGTACAATAATCTACAATATCAACAATAATCTACAATATCAACAATAATCTACAATATCAACAATAATCTACAATATCAACAATAATCTACAATATCAACAATAATCTACAATATCAACAATAATCTACAATATCAACAATAATCTACAATATCAACAATAATCTACAATATCAACAATAATCTACAATATCAACAATAATCTACAATATCAACAATAATCTACAATATCAACAATAATCTACAATATCAACAATAATCTACAATATCAACAATAATCTACAATAAAAATACAGGAAGACTAATGAAAAAGAAGGAAGTGGTGAATGAAGGACAAACTAAAATGACCTTATTAATCCTCCCCACCAGCTTGCCTCTAACCTTACCTGAGCTCATCAACCTTCATGTTTACATGTAGTGCCCTCATCCCGCCCTGTCAGTACTGTCATTACACATCAGCATCAGAAGAATCATCACCTCGCATCACCAGGCCTTCTGTAGATAAACCAACAACATATTATATACTGTACATTTTCAAAGGATCACATTTTCGAACCTCCCAGTTATTGTCTTGTCTTGCAGTGTTACTTCTATATTTCATATGGTGTGCTTCGTGAAACCTGACAAATAGTATATGTATGATAAACTATGAATGTAATCAATGGCTATTCTATATATTCATGTTTTCACCAACCAACGATACTTCTAAACTCAAGTAATGAAATCGACAAATACATGTGACACTCCAATACTCGAACCTAGGATACTCACACCGAAATTCCGCGCATTTATGCATTACGTTATCAAGACAAACAAAACTATACAATGAGAGATTGGTTAAATTCAAATGCCGTATTCGTTGGCCCACTTCCAGTTTTGATTCCTTTAAAGTTATCCAATCCCTCCTCCACCATTTGGTAGCCACCTTGCGTGAAGTGGTGGTGTTTGAAGTGTTAGCGGCGGTCTTCCCTATTTCGGTGGTATACCTGTCTTTTACATTTATCCTTAGGATTCGTCATGAAGCTGAGTTTGTATTCGTTTCTCCGATATTTTAGCTTGTCTGGCGCCATATGACATTGGGTGCCATGTCTTCTCTCTATCAATCATTCCTGTACAGATCCCGAGGGTTGCCTTCTGGGTCTTTCCTGAGCTACCATTCTGCGGATTTTGTTGCAGGAACAAATATTTAGTCACTCCGCAATCTTGTATTAAATTTTAATTGTTTGTAAAATATTCTTCTAGTCATGGTAGTCCTGCGCGTACTGATGGCTTTACATATGCCTCTGGCATTGGTTTTGGAGTTGTGTTCTCCAAAATTTTACCGTGGAGTTAGTTTTCCTTTGGCTGCCTCAGTATTTACTGCAGAACTTTCAGCTAATATTTTAGCTCTGAAGTTGGTGTATTCTCACCAGGACAATACTTTTAGTATAATGAGACACTTAAGGCCACTCAATCTTGTAATTTTCCACATCCTATAATTTGAGCGGTTTTAATATAGCTGCTCCTCATTCATGGTCGAGGACAATTTAATTTTTTGCTGGGATCCCGCGCATGTTTGTGTCTGAGGTAATGAAAATGTGAATGTATTGGCAAAGTCTGCAGCTTTGAGACGGGAACTTGCAATTTACTCTCTACCTTCTTTTTTTTTTTTTTTTTTAAAGAGACTATGAACGGAGGAAGGAAAAACACAGATAAAACAAAAAGGTCCATGTGCCTAAAGGCATCCTCCATTCATAAAATGTTTGTAACAACTGGATTTAAACATTTGTTGATTGTAAGTTTGTGGAAAGCAATTCGAGGGAAGTGAATTCCAAAGAGTAGTAGTTCTAGGGATAAATTAATTTTGATAAGCAGAAGTTCTGCATTGTGGAGGAGAAAGTGTAAATTCATGGGCGCTCTCAGCTGCCCTAGTTCTACGGGGAAAGATGTGGAGAGGCGGCACAATTGAAGCAAGTTCCTCGGAACAATTGCTGTGAAAATATCTGTAGAATAATGCAAGGGATGCAACGTTTCTTCGTATGGATAATGTAGGAAGGTCCTGTGTGATTGCAGGGTTATTGATTAATCTAATAGCTTTATTTTGAATGTTTTCCAACTGCCTCAATGCAACCACTCCACTTCACAGAGGTGAACAGTAATCCATCTGAGAACGCACGTGACTTTTATATATTACGGCCAACTGCTCGTCAGTGAAGAATTCTCGAACTCTGTACAGGAGTCCCAGTTTTTTAGAGGCATTCTTAGCAATGCTTCTAACATAATGTGTCCAGCTCAAGTTAGTAGTTAATGTTACACAGAGAATGTCCATACTAGGGGAAGTGGGAATATTTACATCATTAACAAATATATAGGAGTCAGTGAGATTCTGTCGGTTAGAAAATTGAATGTACTTGGTTTTCTGTGCATTAAAGGAAACTAGATTCTTTTGTCCCCATTCTTCAATTCTAGAAAGGTCCTGGTTCAGAGAAATTGCAGTGCTTATTTTTGAATTTATAAGATTGGGTTGGGTGAAAGAATTGGTAAATGTGAAGGAACTGTGGAGTGTTGAGTCATCTGCGTAGGAATGTATTGGATTATGAGTGGTAGATATGAGATCATTGATATGAATGAGGAACAGAGTTGGGGCCAAAACTGATCCCTGGGGAACACCAGCATTTATTGGGTGAAATTGAGAATAAAGGCCATCTACCATTACACTTATTTTTCTGTTATGAAGATAAGAAGAAATTAGTGGAACTAATGATGCAAGGCCGTAGTGTGACATCTTCGACAATAAGGATTGATGCCAGACTCTATCAAATGCCTTTGATATATCCAGTGCTATTGTATGTGTTTCACCATGTTGGTCTGTAGCTTGGTTGATTTGATGCATAAGAAGGCAATGAATGTCTGCAGTTGATCGACATCGTCTAAAACCATATTGCCTGCTACTGCTACTCATATGCGTACTACACTAATGTGTGCTGTTTGTGCTCGTTGGCAGTTATGGTGGAATTGCGTTACATGATAACCAGCTCAGAAGTTACGATTTAGTCTCTCCAAGAGTTTACCCTACCATGTCCTACAAGTTGGAGACTGCTCTGGCTGGCCTCTTTATTTTACATACCAGGCGTACACATGACTTCCTTATGTGTGGAGGTCTACAAGCCATTATGTTATGACTGTGTATGTCTCCTTAAGGGGCTTTACCATCTTCAAGAACTGGACGACGATGTGTCCCAATCTAAATATCATGGTATGTCTTGAGAAATTGACCATTAATTCTTTGTTACATAAACTTCTTACATAGTATGTACAAATTGCTACGACAGACCTACAGCACACACTGCTTAGACAACTGTCAAATTCAAATGTCAATGGTCATTAAATTGTCTACGATGACCTATGGACATGTAAGTTGCACCTAAGAATAGCTAATAACTACAGGACGAATCCCAAGTTTTAGCTACAGATATGTTATTACAGCACGGTACAGCACATTACAACGGCTCCGTACATTACACCACACCACTTTGTGTCAGCACATTGTTACGGCACATAACAAAACCGTAATACAGCACATCATTACAGAAAATTACAGCACATTACATCTCAATATTACAGTACCGGTATATTACAGTACCGGTAGAGCACATTATTACAGTACATTGTTTTCAGGCACTTGCTGGTCGAGTGCCCCAGTTTGGGCAACTTACATCAGAGGTTGCTATTGAGGTGCCGGATGGTACTGTTTATCTGTTGTGTTGGGGGGGAGGTGAGGGCGGTAGCCTGTCAACCCTGGAGATGATGTGGTTATATATTTTGTTTAAAGGAAGCTGGTCTCTCAGTCTTCATGATTGCATTAAATTGTCATTGATGTCTGGTATTCGTCCTGAAGTTTTGAGATATTAATTTGTCCGCATAGCTTGTCCTTGATTATGCCATTGATTTTTGCTCAGAATTTATGAGTGACATGCATGGTAGTGACTATGTTCCTGTGTTGGTCCAGTCCTCTCTTGTTGTTCCCGCATTTCGTATTCAACACAGGTAGGGTTGACGTCACTTTGGGGGGAACTATGTGTATTTGACTGCACTATTCATGACGTAACAACTATTGACGATGCAGACATTTATTTTACTTTTCTCACCAGGGGTTCAATCCATCCCATACTCCTTGGTGAACTGTAGACTGTTCATTGGAAAATGGCAAAGTGGGTATTCAAATCTGCAGCTCATCGGAATCATGCTAATCATGGTGTTGGTATTCTGAAAATATAATTTCAGAATGCAAGTGCTCGTTCTAGGTTGGTCATGAAGAATGCCCACCACTGCTCATGGAGGCCATACATTTCAATTGTTACTACCTTCTCTCCTTTGCCTATAGTGTTGACAAAAGGAGAAGTGTTCACTCTCCTTCCCACCAGTATCGTGGATTCAAAGTAATTTAGTGTGTTACCTGGTAAAGCAGCTTCTATCCTGGCTGATCAGTTTTCTGCTACTTCGCAGAAGGACTGTACCAATTGTTACGACTGGGGTTTAAATATATCAGGGCTCTTATTCATTGGACTAGTAATGGCATAAATGTTACAACGGAAAGCGCTAGCTCCAACCCCTGATGTATATTCCCAGTGAACAAAGAACACAAATACTCTACAGAGTTCTATATGCAATAATAGGCTATCAAACTCTCAATAAATGTGCGTCTACTCTAGGCTTAATGTTATGTGAAAACAGCCTATTACTACCTATAACCGAAGGTGCTTGGTTATGGTATGCAAAATAAGGTAGTAAGAGAAGTTACAGCTTACGTTACTTTAATCAATAAATGTCAGGCACTCCTGCATGAAAGAAAGTACACTAAAGTCCTTCAACACTAACAAGGAATCTTCTTTAAATGTTAGATGCTATAAAGATGCTCGTATCGAAAATGGAACCCAAAAAGGCAGGCAGCGGAACAATGCTCATGCAGGCTATGCACACAAAAAGGCAGAATATATTATAATGCCGTCAGAGCCAAGAATATCCTAAACACTACAACAATAATAATCGCCACGACAATGCAGTATTCCTATCAACAAAAAGAGCCTAAGTCGTTTGTGTCTCCATACATCAAACTAGGCTGCGAAATGCTTGTGTAATCATAAATGGGTATGCATAAAAAGAGGAATTAGGTTTAATATACTTAATGTCTACTATGCTTGATAAAGTCTAGCTAGAGTCAATGATACGAGATACTGGTGCGCATGGCATGCCGCATAGCCTAGTGCAAATCTCAAGTCTGTGCGTCAAATATTACGTTATAGGGAAGGGTAGCTCTCTTGAGAAACCTTAATACCGAAGTATTAAGCGTTCTCCTGGCGTACCTCAAAGACAAACAACGAGCTTAGAATAGTGCAGAATGGTATAGGCAAAAAGCCCTCATTCGTGCATGCTCTACTCTCAATGGCACACAGACTAGAATTTACTCAATCAACTCCAGTTCTCAGGTATGTCGTGCAGCTTTTTACCTAAAGCCAGCACTCATAGGAAACAATACCTTATAATATCAGACCCCTAGTCTAGCATTATCTAATCCAGCAGAACACTAATTATTATAGGAAGCGGTACTAAACAATATGGATGCTAACCAATGCTTCGTGATCAACTTATCTTAACAACTAAACATACATAGGTTATATCAGACCTTAATGCACAATACAACTGGCCAGCATGAAGCTGATTTTGCAGAGTTAACCAGAGGGGGTATAATATTAATAAAAGGTGGTGAAAGATATGGAAAATGAGAGAGATAGGCAGAGGAAAAGATTCTCAGGTGCGAGCGGGGGACAGGTAGCATGGGATGAGATAGATGCGTTCTAGAAACCAGATCTGAGGGAGAGAGTGGCGAGGAACTGTATATATACTCGCACTAGCTCGAGCCGCGTGGGAAAAAAGCGGTTACAAGTCCTCTAGCCACTAGCAAGGGAGCTAGCAGCATGGTAAGGACCTTTCTCCACCAACCCCCACGAGGCAGCCAGCCGTGAAGTCATCGAGCGGGACAAAAACACTGCGCGCTCCCTCTCACTCTGTTCTACTCTCTCTCTCTCTCCCAGATCCCATCATTACTAGTTAATGATAAAACATAATTATACTTTACAATTAAATATATAAAGCCTTGACATGGGTGAAAACAAAGAGCCTTTCTGGACTGCCCATGACACGAGCTTTCATATGAAATAAAGCACACTCTAATACATAAACTGTAGCCCCATCCACTGCCCTGGCGATCCTAGTGAGTCAATGTAGGACAAGCCATGCGGTTCTAACGGAGTGGTTACCGTCAAACCTCCCCCAAGATTTTTCTCAGAGGCCCCAAGGCTCACAAAAATCTGATGGTTAGAACCCATGCTATATCTCCACTTCCCATCACCCAGCGGCAGTAAAATATCTGGCACAGTTCTTCAACAAATTTTTTTTTCAAAATTATAACCCTCCCCAACACCATAGGTTAAATTATATGTAGTTATGCTCCTCAAGAGCGAGCTTCTCTAGCCCAGCATTCTGAGAGGAGTGCAACTCAGAATTACTGCTATAACATACTAAAAAAATTCAACTATCAAAGAAAGTTTTTATTTGATTTTTTATGTTTATAATTTGTTTATTTCGGCTGCACTATAGGGGCAAGCCTAGTTTTTTCTTCTATACCAAACGCTCAACTCCTGCTTTACGACCCAATACGCTGGGCTACAACCGCGAGCCAACAAGCACCAAGCGCAAAATACTATTCAAACTTAAGCAGGAGGCTACCCGTGTGTCAATCTATCCAGGATCATATACCCTTGAACGACCATCTGCAACCACGTTGTCACAACCGGCAATATGGCGTATGTCCAGGTTATATACCAATAACCTTAGTGACCACCTGGTCAGCCTCATATTCCGATTGTGAAACTGGTCCAAGAACTTGAGAGGGTGATGATCTGGGTAAACTACAACGACCGGACCATAGGCTGGAACATAGACCTCAAAATGCCCAAGCACAACAGCCAGTAGCTCCCTCTCGACAACAGAGCAGCTCCCCTGGGCTGAATTGTACTTCTCCGAGCAGAAACTAACAGGATGCTCCAGCCCATCATCGTCCTTTTCCACAAGGACGGCACCAGCCCCCACACCACTAGCCTCCGTTGCTAGTTGGAAAGGTAGGCTAAAGTCAGGGGCCCTGAGGATCGGGTGAGTGCACAACAGGTGTTTTACTTCTCTAAACACCTTCTCACACTCAGGCGCCCATTTGAACTTCTTATCCTTCCAGTTATCCTCCACCTGAGCTCTCCTTCTCCACCTTGACTGCTAAACGTCATCACAGGCACAGTGAGAGGCTCAGGGGGGTGCCTCCCATACTCCTTCATGGGATTAACATGACATAACTGATTGCGCTTCCGTCTGTCTGGAGTGGCTACCAAGTAATCCAGGTCTGATAGCTCCTCCACCACCCTATAAGGACCAGCGTACTTCGCGGATAAGGGGTGACCTACAAGGGGCAGTAGAATCAACACCTCCTGACCCACGTGAAACTCCCTGAGTTCAACCTTGAGGTCGTACCTGTCCTTCCTGAGGGCCTGAGAGCTAGTCAAATTACGGCCAGCCAACTCCAGACTGCGCAACATCCGTTCTCGACTGTTGAGGACACACTTGAGCATAGAACAAGGTTTTTCTGCGCCCTCCCATACTTCTTCAACCATATGGAGAGGCCCTCTGACACGGTGTCCAAAGACGAGCTCATTAGGGCTGAATCCCAAACTCTCCCCAGGTATCTCTCACACAGCAAACAAAACACATGGCAGGCCAAGATCCCAATCCCTCCCACTCTCAAAGCAACAACAACGAAGCACAGATTTCAAGGCTGAGTGCCATCGCTCTAACACACCCTGGCTCTCCGGATGATACGCAGATGACACAACCCCAACAATCTCATGCTGCGGCATTGCTTGAACAAAGAGGCTAGAAGTGAAGTTGGGTCCCTGGACTGACTGAATCCCCTGCGGGTAACCATACCGGGAAAAATACACTAGCAAGCTTCGGACCACCGTCTTCGCCGACCCATTTCTCATAGGGTACGCGTCAGGGTACCTTGTTGCTACATCTCCCGACTGTGCATCACTGTCCACCTTCAACTCTTTCGTCTTTTTAAGCCCATCCTCTGCCCCTTCAGGAACAGTTACTGGGTCTTCTCCAGACTCGAAATGTGGTCCTAATAATGAGTCCCCGAGAAGGTCCGTTGACACTAAACTCTCAACCGCATCAACTTTCAACCCCTTCTCGGTACCCTTCCTCCGCTGATCTAAAGATTGTTGACCAGAATGTGACTCCCTGGATGCAGAATCTCTGGTGACAACACATGCCATAGGCTGCCCCGGACACTTCTCAACCCACTCCTGCTCCTCCCTACTCACGTCGGCCGGCTTCTCGGCAACGACCAAGGGTGGAACCTCAGAAGTAGGTCCCGCAAAGTCGTTGCCGAGAAGGAGGTTGACGCCCCCAACAGGTAACTTCTCCACAATTCCTACATCCAGGTCCCGAGTCACACCATCAACTTCCACCTTCATTCTTACAAGCGTGTATGACCTTGTCGCATTAACTCCCTGAACCACAACCACCCGCGCCGTATTGACAGGTTTACCAGTGAAATTTCTCAACAGTGTTTGCGATGCCCCAGTGTCACGCAAAATTCTCACCTCATGTCTTCTACCCTCCCACTCCACACAACCGAGTCCCCTGTGGTCACTAAAGGCATCACGGACAGGGAATAAGCCTTCCGGATCCTTCTGCACTGGCAGTGTATTTACCTCGGAAGAAATGCCTCTAACAAACTCCGATGTCCTCTTGAACACTCCAATGCCGTGAGCAAAAGACACGGCTGCCGGAGGAGGTCGACTAGGGCACTCATTTGCCTTATGACCCTCCTGGTGGCAACTAAAACACATAAATTTCGGTTTCGGCTTATACTGTGATGTAAAAGGCCCCTGACTTTTCACATACGGTGTGGTGTAAGATTTGGATTCAGTTTTAGTTTCATGGCTCTTCTGTTTAAATGTGTCATTGTTACGGGGAGGGGGAGGATAACGGTCCTTAGCACTTACATCGTACTTCTGTGAGGACCCGCAACCCCGAATCAACGACAGCCATCGATCAGCCATTTCTGCTGCTTCGACTAGAGTTCTTGGATTTTTCTCCTTTAAGTTCAAAGTTAGATCACCGCCCGTGCTCTTAAAGAACTGCTCCAACATCATCAACTGCTTAACTCCATCAAATGTTGTGATCTTCTCAGATCGGAGCCAGTTCCCCATAGCATCGGACAAGTCCCGGGCGTGTTCCAAAAAGGTGCTATCTCTTCCCTTAGTTACACCCCGGAACTTCAAACGGTACGTTTCTGGTTGCAGTTCGTAAGCCCTCAGGACAGCCTCCTTGAGATCCTCATACACAATACATGACTCCTAAGGTAACGCATCGTAGGCTTTAAGACCCTTGCCTATTAATCTAGAGGATACAAGTGCTGCCCATTTATTCTCTGGCCACTGGTGTTCCTGGCACTTCTTCTCAAAGCGTGTGAAAAATTCTGTTACACCACTCTCATCAAACACCGGAACCAATTTCAATAAGTGCGAGAGAGACTGCTCATGAACACGGTTACCAGCCCCAAGTCGCTGTCCCGTTGTCTCTACTCGCGACTTCTCTACGTCCATGTCGGCACAGTACCTAGTCGACTCTAAGTCAGCTTGGATTTTTGCTAGCTCTATGTGCTGCTGACTGATAGTTTTTCTCTCATCTATCTTGGCTAATTGTAATTGCTGCTGAAGCTGAAGCTCAGATACCCTTTCTCTCTTCGATCTTAGCTAATTCGAGCTAAAGCAATAATTCTGGAGTTAACCCTTGAGGAGGTGAAGGTGCTACAATGTTTGAAATTACCGGTGGTCCCCCCAGGGGCAACCCACCCTGCCAGTCACCACCCAACTGTGGAAGCGTACCCAGGGTCGGCAAACTACTGGGATGGCTGGGAGTCGAGTGTAGGGGAAGCATGGCCGAAGGGCTCTGAGCACTCAACCCATCTCGCTCACCAGTCACCCTGCCCAGTACACACGTTATCAAGTTATCCCTGGTCATGCTAGTACCCTCATGACCGATAGCTGTGGCCAGGCATTGAAGACCGTACCGCTCCATACCCTCCAACCGCTCGGCAGTAACAGGCCATTGCAAAAATATCCTAGCATGCTCCTCACAGTTCACCTGATTAACCATATCATCATACAGCTGTTCCTCAGTTTCGACATTACGTAATGTGTCTCCATTCTCCTCTGATCCGGTATAAGACATGATGCTCACAAAAATTTCCCACCTCAATATTCAGAAAAGAAGTACCCCAAACTCTTATACCTCAATATACACACAAACATTCTCGGAAATACTCAAGGGCAATACTATGTTGCAAAACAAAATTATTCTTGCTGATCCCTGCAAAATATTCTCCAAAACAACAAATGTTCCCTGCTAATAAATGTAGGTTCACCAAATCCAAGGTAAGGTCGCCATTTCTTACGACTGGGGTTTAAATATATCAGGGTTCTTATTCATTGGACTAGTAATGGCATAAATGTTACAACGGAAAGCGCTAGCTCCAACCTCTGATGTATATTCCCAGTGAACAAAGAACACAAATACTCTACAGAGTTCTATATGCAATAATAGGCTATCAAACACTCAATAAATGTGCGTCTACTCTAGGCTTAATGTTATGTGAAAACAGCCTATTACTACCTATAACCGAAGGTGCTTGGTTATGGTATGCAAAGTGAGGTGGTAAGAGAAGTTACAGCTTACGTTACTTTAATCAATAAATGTCAGGCACTCCTGCATGAAAGAAAGTGCACTAAAGTCCTTCAACACTAACAAGGAATCTTCTTTAAATGTTAGATGCTATAAAGATGCTCGTATCGGAAATGGAACCCAAAAAGGCAGGCAGCGGAACAATGCTCGTGCAGGCTATGCACACAAAAAGGCAGAATATATAATGCCGTCGGAGCCAAGAATATCCTAAACACTACAACAATAATAATCGCCACGACAATGCAGTATTCCTATCAACAAAAAGAGCCCAAGTCGTTTGTGTCTCCATACATCAAACTAGGCTGCGAAATGCTTGTGTAATCATAAATGGATATGCATAAAAAGAGGAATTAGGTTTAATATACTTAATGTCTACTATGCTTGATAAAGTCTAGCTAGAGTCAATGATACGAGATACTGGTGCGCATGGCATGCCGCATAGCCTAGTGCAAATCTCAAGTCTGTGCGTCAAATATTACGTTATAGGGAAGGGTAGCTCTCTTGAGAAACCTTAATACCGAAGTATTAAGCGTTCTCCTGGCGTACCTCAAAGACAAACAACGAGCTTAGAACAGTGCAGAATGGTATAGGCAAAAAGCCCTCATTCGTGCATGCTCTACTCTCAATGGCACACAGACTAGAATTTACTCAATCAACTCCAGTTCTCAGGTATGTCGTGCAGCTTATTACCTAAAGCCAGCACTCATAGGAAACAATACCTTATAATATCAGACCCCTAGTCTAGCATTATCTAATCCAGCAGAACACTAATTATTATAGGAAGCGGTACTAAACAATATGGATGCTAACCAATGCTTCGTGATCAACTTATCTTAACAACTAAACATACATAGGTTATATCAGACCTTAACGCACAATACAACTGGCCAGCATGAAGCTGATTTTGCAGAGTTAACCAGAGGGGGTATAATATTAATAAAAGGTGGTGAAAGATATGGAAAATGAGAGAGATAGGCAGAGGAAAAGATTCTCAGGTGCGAGCGGGGGACAGGTAGCAAGGGATGAGATAGATGCATTCTAGAAACCAGATCTGAGGGAGAGAGTGGCGAGGAACTGTATATATACTCGCACTAGCTCGAGCCGCGTGGGAAAAAAGCGGTCACAAGTCCTCTAGCCACTAGCAAGGGAGCTAGCAGCATGGTAAGGACCTCTCTCCACCAACCCCCATGAGGCAGCCAGCCGTGACTTCATCGAGCGGGACAAAAACACTGCGCGCTCCCTCTCACTCTGTTCTACTCTCTCTCTCTCTCCCAGATCCCATCATTACTAGTTAATGATAAAACATATTATACTTTACAATTAAATATATAAAGCCTTGACATGGGTGAAAACAAAGAGCCTTTCTGGACTGCCCATGACACGAGCTTTCATATGAAATAAAGCACACTCTAATACATAAACTGTAGCCCCATCCACTGCCCTAGCGATCCTAGTGAGTCACTGTAGGACAAGCCATGCGGTTCTAACGGAGTGGTTAACGTCACACAATCCATATGTGAATGCCTGTAGAAACCAGATTAGGTTCATTGTTACTCCCGTTGCAGAGATTCTAGTTATTTTAACTACAGTCTCCACGAGCTCCATGCTTCCCTTTCAGAGTGTAGTGACACTGCTCCTTGGTCTAACGACATCCCATGCGCTATACTACGCCATCTCCGTCTTTAGAGTTTTTATTAGACATTATTAATAGGGTTTGGGGATAAGGTACTCTATCTGCAAGTTGGAAGTTGGGAATAGTTTTTCCCATTCCCAGGCCTGGGAAAGATCATTCTAATGTTTCCAATTACAGCCGCAGATTACGATATTATGTTTTGTGGCAGGAGACCTAGTTGACAAAGACTATTTTCCTAGGTCAAATCTGAACGCATCATGTATAAAGGCTCTGAATGTGTTGAGGGTTCTACCACATACCTCTTGCGGTGTTGACTGGAAAACACTACTGCATTTGTGTCTAGCATTTATCGCTTCCAAAATATTGTATGGCTGCGAGGTCCCTCTGTCACTGAATCCAGGCTTGAGACTCCACATCCTATCCATTGTCTGGCAACTGGGGCTTTACAGTCATCCCCAATTCCCAGTTTGTTGTTGGAGGCTGGTGTGTGTCCCTGGATCACACTTGGTCAGTCCGAAGTTTCACTTTGCTGGTTTCGGATAAGGCGCCTTCCAGACTCTCTTGTTTATTTCTGTGTGTCGTGACAGTCTTGTTTTTATTAATATAGTCAACACCCTCACATGCCTCGTCCATATAATTTCAGGGTTCGTGAAATAATGAACTAGTTTGGTTTGTTGACAATTCCTGTCGGTCCTGTATAGATCCCAAAGGTTGCCTACTGGGTCTTACCTGATGTGACTTTCTGTATGATTTTTGCAAGTACGAATGATTCAATTGTTCCAGCCTCTACTCTATTTGTTTTTAGTTATGGTATGTCTGTGCCTGTATATACTGACCGTTCTAAATCTGGCTTTGACATTGATTATGGGGTTGTGTTCCCTAATTTTAGCTGTTTGAGTAGTGTTTTTATTATTGAAGGAGGCTGGCCTCTTTCACTTTTGATGATTGCATTGCTTTTACATTAATGTTTGGTAGTCGTCTAGAAGTTTTAACTTTTGTAGTTTTTCTGTATATATTTTAGCTTCTACGGCGCCATAATATTATGCGTCATATTTTCTATTGATCAATCAATCTGCAATCCCTCCTTGCCACTCTCCTTGATCTTATACTCATTCTTTTTGCTTTCTCTTTTCCTTATTTACAGAATTATTTGTTCAATCAACCAAAAGCTTAATTCCCATTTGCTAGTTTTCCCTTCTCCGCAGTTCTGTCTAATAACCAATGAATGTAAAGTAGTTGGCATTGTCTGTCTTGATTAAAAAAAAAACATAGGATATACTCCCATACAAATGAATCCTTAAACTAAAATCCCATTGTACTAAAGTTCATGTACTCTGATGGAGAGATAAATGGCAAACGGAGCGAATGCAACATGTATAATTAAATGGTCTCTTACAAGATAAATGTCGTGATTGGTACACCATAAGGATCAGTATTTGGTAGAACAGGAGTGATGAGGCCACATACCACTATGGTATGTGACTGTGGTTGTGGTTGTGACTGTGGTTGTGACTGTGGAGATATACAAAACAGAAACACCATGTTGTAGAGAACTGTTCATTATCACAAAATATAAGAGACCCCAACAACTTGTTCACTTTAGAAAACCTTTGCTCGGCGAAGACTAATAATGTAACTGTTTGTGAGGTTATTCATCATATATGCTGTATTATAACATCAGATATTTCGATGATGCTTTAACCGTTTACTTATTAAATGTGTGTTTAAATGTTAGTAAGCTGGATTATATGTATGTTGATATTTACTATATAAATTATAAATAAATATTTGCATTAATAACTGTTCTAATGTATTTACACCGAAGACTTAGCTCTACCTATATTAATTTAATTATATTTACCTATTTGCCATCCTTATACTTTAAAATAATATATTTTGTACTGCACATTTAACAGGATTATGTAACGCATAGTATTGTGGTCAATGCATATCTATATTTATGTGAGTGTAATGACATATATATATATTGATATGGCTACTACTAAAGTACAAAAAACTAAACATAAACCATATATTATCTAAGGGATGAAACTCGCTAGAATCCACTGTTCCTTGACAAAGAAAGGTTTACTCCCCTACCACTTGTGTATAAACAAGATACAAACATTAACCCTGTCAGTAGATGTAATTGTTACTTAAGTGTTTGGATAAACCAACCCTTCCCTCTCACCCCTTGATATTCATTTTCAATTGTCATTGTGCTTTTGATGTATAATAGATTTAATTAGCAGTAATATATGTATTAAGTGCGCACAAATATGTGTTTATGTTTAGAATATATTATACGTTAGGGGGAATTAGCTAGAAAAAAGGCCAGGCAGGGCACTTAGAAACAAATCAAACTTAGAATACGGTACATTTGGAACGATCACAGACCCATGAAATGCATAGTTTTGGTAGATTGTTATCAACATTGATATTTTTATAGTTAAATGTTATACGGTAGTCAAATTGTATTGAATAATTTTAATTATATTAGGAATGTTACAGAGTAACCTAATTATAGGGATATAAAAAGTAATCACGGAATAAAAAAGTTTCTGAAGCAATGTTAAAGGCGATTTACAACGAGAATGCTGAAGATCATTATCAAAATAATGTGTATATTATTAAAGCGTTTATTTAAGGGTGCATAACTGGGAGGTGCAATACGATTTTCTCCCGAGATTGAGATGGAAGGATGGATGGCTTTGAGACATAATTATGCATGAACCTGGTGTTGGGTTGTGATGAGACCTGGCTAACACACGGCAGATGAGCATGGTGTAGATTTATTTGCGGCCATCCCCTGGGAAATCCATGCCTCTGGTAATATAGAGTATTAACCCTCTGTTCCCGGAAGGGCTCTTGAACGCCCATAAAAAAGCATACACGAGCTACCCGGAAGGGCTCTTAAACACCCATGACGTCAAAGCCTGTGAGCTTGGTGTGCGAGGCGTCGGTCCGACGCATGTAAACAACAGCCGGCAGGACCGACGCTCCGCATCTCCGGCCACAAGAAGGAGAGCGTCGCTTGTTCGTGTGTGCCTGTATGTTGTTGTTAAGTATCGAAAAGTGGTGTAAAGTGGCTGTTTTGGCCATAAAGTTATCTCCAATGAAATCATCATCACAGCTCAACCAGTTGACTTAGAGAGCTCTACTTAATGCCATTCTACAGGTAAATAACACAGCTACGCTTGGGGATGCGCGGGAATGCGGGAAGCAGTCTGATTAACGAATATACGGTAGCCTAGCCTAGACGTTTTTCGGCTAAAACACCCGGTTTTCGAGGAATATATATATAATACATAGCCGGGGCTGGAGGGTTAAGGACCTTTTTTGTATGATTGTTATATAATATTGCATAATTAATCTATTAAAATATGTTATACAAAGCATATATAATACCTCCAAAATTCTTAATTGCCGTGTGTGTGTGTGTGTGTGTCCTGTTTTCAAGTAGGCCGTTACCCCCACGAGTATGCCAACATGATATGCTATTTTCTATGATAATTGACCATTAGAAACGCTAAATGAAAAACAATTATGGAGCAAACCTTTGGTCAGTTGGTGGTGCTGACAACATGAGGAACATATATGAAGTAATTGCATTTGTATTGGGTTATTGTGAGCATAACATTTAATAAGAGGGTACTTTGTCAGAGAGAGAGAGAGAGAGCATGAGAGTGAGGAAGGGGAAGGACGGGGCAATAGATACATGCTTGAAAACTCAAATCTCATTAATTACAAAAACAACAAAAATAACAAATTACTTGATTATGATGACAGAAAAACAATACCTTAGAAGAAATGTGTTTGTCAAAATATTGTACACTCTTTGACAAGCACGACCCGAGAAATGTGGTGAATATTCTTGTAGCAGCATTATGTGAGGTAAAATATTGTGTTGAGGAACACCGAAATTGATAAGATGAGGAAGTGAGCGATGACCATCCACAACCGCAGCTATGGAACGGCCGGAAAGGAAATGAGACAAAGGAGTACAAAGGAGTACAAAGGAAATCAAGCAACAACAGGTCTAGTGACCCTTCTAGGCTGCTTGTCCTCCAAAACACTGAGGATCAAGTGTCCAAACAGTGGTTTAGAGTGGGTAAGGGAACATTGGAAAGGGAACTACTGCCCTAGAACTAATGTCCGTGGCAGGATTAGGAAGTTAGTAGGGGACAGATGGGTTAGTATCTGAGGGGGGGATAAAATAAAGTTATTCATTTACAAACGCAGTCAGTCGCGGGTTTGATGCGAGATATTTGTCTAAGGGGAGTTTAACCCGTACAGCCCCAGCGACGCACCTGACGCGTCGGCGATGTATGTAACGCACAGCCCCAGAGACGCGCCTGGCGCATCACCCTAATTGCGCCGACCGTAACCTCAGGTGTAGCGACTCGAGAGGGCTCAGATTTGTATGGGAACTGTGTACGTATCCCACGCAACCGTGCCGATAGTTGAAAACTCTCAAAGTCCACGTGCGTGCGCGTGAGCGCGCAATAACCTGGTTTTTTGGGGTAATTGTCTTCAATGTTTTACTCTTGTAAAATACGTTTTCGGGGGCTCTGTAGGACCATTCTTTAAGCTTTTTGAGCGGTTTTTCGTGGTTTTTCCTTCATTCCTAACCCATTCGCTATTGTTTCTGGAATAAAACCATTTTTTGAAAACCGGCCGGGTTCTGGTGAACAAACATTACAAAACTAGCCGGGGCTGGACGGGTTAAATGAATCAACGGTGCTGCAGTCTATAACGTCTCGGGGAAGCCCATTCCACAAGTTGACAACTCGATTGAAGAAGAAATTCTTAGATTCGTGTGAGTTAAAAGATTTACCAATAATTTTGCAACCGTTTCCCCGCGTGTAATTAGATTGGTCGATAGTGAAGTACTTACTACAGTTCATATTGTCGATGCCTTTGATGATTTTGAACACTTGAATTAAGTCACCTCTTAATCTGCGCTGGGTTAAAGGAAATAGATTTAATTCTCTAAGACGCTCTTCATATGGTTTGTTCTTTAGGCTAGGTATCATTTTGGTAACTCTACGTTGAACTCGTTCTAGCTTGTTAATATCTTTTTGGTAATAAGGGCACCAGGATTGAACGCAGTATTCCAGAAGAGGGCGGACTAAGGAATTGTAAAGGGTTAGGATAACTTCTTTGGATTTATGCTCAAATGACCTGCCTATAAAGCCAATTATTTTGTTTGCCTTCTTAACAACTTCTGAACATTGTTGACTCGGTTTTAGGTTACTCGATATTGTTACTCCCAGATCGGTTTCTCTGTTTACATTCTTAAGCTTAGTGCCATTCATCGAATAGTTTGCTTTCTCATTTAGGTATCCGATATGTAGTACTTTACATTTATCCGCATTGAAACTCATTTGCCAAATTTGGGCCCAACATGACAATTTATCTAGATTGTGTTGCATATCGTCAACTTGTTCTTTTGAGAGTACGCTATTTGCAATTTTTGTATCCTCAGCAAATTTTGAGATTGTACAGGTGAGACCCTCATCTATGTCGTTGATGTATATTAGAAAGATAATTGGTCCTAATACCGATCCCTGGGGTACCCCGCTACTTACATTGGTCCATTTAGATGCCTTACCGTTTATGACTACTCTTTGCTTTCTGTCGCTGAGCCAATTTTCTATCCATTTCAACACACCGTCTTGTATTCCATGCGCTTTTAGTTTTAACAGTAAACATTTGTGGGGAACTTTGTCAAAGGCCTTTTGAAAATCAAGGTATATAATATCTACAGCTTTACTCTCATCGTAGAGGTTGAGGATATCGTGGAAGAAGTCTAAGAGGTTTGTTAAACAGGAACGTTTTTTACGAAAGCCGTGTTGAGTATCTTTAAGTAAGTTATTTGCCTCTAAGTGATCTACGAGTCTGTCTCTTATGACCGTTTCTAACATTTTACATACAATTGAGGTTAAGCTAATTGGACGATAGTTACTGGGTAGGGATTTGCTGCCTTTTTTTAATATCGGTGTTACGTTGGCTAGCTTCCATACATAGGCACAGATGGATGGATAGAAACCGAAGGAGGGTAGTTTAGAATTTAAGATTTGTGCCAGACTCTATCGAAGGCCTTCGATATGTCTAGTGCAATAGAAAAGGTCTCGCCGAAGTCCTAAAAGGAGGATGACCAAGAGTTAGTAGGATATGAAAGAAGATTACCAGCAGAGCGACCCTTGAGGAATCCATACTGGCGTTCTGAGAGTAGTTTATCAGAAGAGAAATTCTTAAGAAATTTGGAAGCAAGAATAGTTTCAAAAACTTTTGAGATACAAGAGATAAGAGCAATTGGACGATAGTTGGAAGGACGAGAGCGGTCGCCCTTCTTTGGGACAGGTTGAATGAGAGCAAACTTCCAGCATGAAGGGAAGATGTTAGAGGAGAGACAGAGACTAAAGAGTTTGCCTAGGCACAGAAGCACAGTTTTTTAGTACAGCAGGAGGAACACCATCCAGACCGTACGCTTTCTTAGTATTAAGAACAGAGAGGGTAGAAAATACATCTCTAGAAGAGATTAGGATATTATGCATAAGAAGGGGAGAGGTGGGTAGACAGAGAGGAATAGCACCTTAATCATCCAAGTCGGAGTTTCTAGCAAAAGTTTGACCAAAGAGGAAGAAGTGATGGTTGTGCCATCAGAGTGGAAAAGATGAGGGAAAGACGAGGAAGAAAAATTGTTGGAGAGGCTTTTGGCTAGATGCCAAAAAGCTTGGTAAGAGCTAGAGTTGGATAGTTCAGTGTATTTATTATTGATGAAAGAGTACTTGGCAAGTCGAAAAACATATATGCCTTGAATCCGGGCAGAAACATAGGAAGCATGAGAGTCTTGAGTATTAAGGCGTCTGTACCATTTGAATGCTTCCTCCTTGTTGCCGACAGCAGTAGAACAAGCGTGAGTAAACCAAGATTTGTTTGCATTAGACTAAGAGATAGAAAATAGAATGTGTGCTTCCATGCCCGAGAGGATTACCTCGGTAATGCGTTCAGCACTCTTCGCGGGTCCTCGGCCACGGAAGCAGAAGTCATTCCATGTGAAATACTATAGGTTTGAGTCCTGGAGGGAAGAAGGAAAGCCTAATATTTAGTAAAGGCCCCAGAATCATTGACGATATGCCTTATACAGTAATGGCACTCTTCAAACTCATGCGTCAGCTGTTTGAAACACCGGCCTCAAGAGTGTTGAAGAGACCTACATCGTAAGCGTACGCTGATTCACTTATGGAATCGTCCTTATGATCAGGAGATCACTACGAAAAAACTTTGTAAAAAAAAATAAAATTCAAAATAAATTAGAACCACTAAAAGCTATACTTCCCATCGTGTGGATGTTGATAGCCTGGGTGTGCCTGCAGACGCTACCTTGCTGAGCGTCATCTATCTATCTATCTATTGCCTGACGCCGTGATCCCCGAAGGGGTGGCCACGAATGAACCGCCCCCATGCACCTCTGTCCCCAGTCAGTCGACGCCCCTCCCCCCAACCAGCACCGACTTTGTTCATGTACTTCCTCACTCCATCCTTCCACCTCTCATTCGGTCTACCTCTCCCTCTCTGTCCCTCCACCTCGCTCTCATACACCCTCTTAGTCATTCTCTCGCTTTCCATACGTTCCATATGGCCGAACCATCTCAAGTTGTTCCTTTTCACACTTTCCAGCACATCTACCTCCACACCACACCTCCTTCTTACTTCCTCATTAGTCTGTCTATCCCTCCATGTAACTCCGCACGCACTCCTTAAGTAATTCATTTCCACTGCTCTCACTCTTGGTCTGAGTCTCTCAACCAACGTCCATGCTTTGCTTCCGTAAGTCAGTGTCGGGATTACCACACTGTCATGCAAGGACTTCTTCACTTCCATACTGACCACCCTATTTCTTGTTACTGCTTTTAGCGTTCCTACAACCCTCTTCCCCTGTTGTACCCTCTCCCGCACTTCTTCATCCATAGTCCCATCTTTACTCAACACACTGCCCAGATACTTAAAAGAGTTGACGATCTCCATAGCCTGACCGTTCACCTTCACCTCACACTCTGTGACTTCACCCCTTTCGAAGACCATAACCTTGCTCTTCCCCGCATTTACCTTCAAATTCCGTTTTTCGCACACTGTTCCAAACTCATTTACCAGACCCTGCAACTCCCATTCATTATCACTCATCAGAACTGTATCATCCGCAAACAGCAGTATAGGTAGCTTCCACTCAAATCCCTCCCTTTTCAGCGATACACCAACATCCACTGCTCTTGATAGTATTTCTTTCATGACTCCATCCATATATACTTTAAACAACCACGGGGACATCACACACCCCTGTTTCAAACCAACATTCAGGTCAAAGAACTCGCTCTGCTCACTCTCCACACGTACTGCCGCCTTTGCACCCTCATACATGTTCTTCACTGCTTTCAGCAACTTGCCCTGTACTCCATATATTCTAAGTACTTTCCACCAACCTTCTCTATCCACTCTGTCATAGGCCTTCTCCAAGTCCATAATGGCAACATACACCCTTTGTTTCTTCTCCAGATACTTCTCCACAACACAATTCAGGGTAAAAATCTGATCTGCACATCCTCTTCCCTTCCTAAAACCTCCCTGCTCGTCGCCTATCCATTTCTCCGTTCTCACTCTCACTCTCTCAATCACTACCCTACTGTATACCTTCCCTACTACGCTTAGAAGACATATTCCTCGGTGGTTACCACACACTCCTCTTTCCCCTTTGCCCTTATATAGGGGTACTATTATGCCAGTCTTCCAGTCATCGGGTGCACTCCCCTTCTCCCATGCTAGTTTGCACATTTTCCACACCCATTCTATCATTATCTCACCACCATACCTCAACATTTCCCCACACACTCCATCTGTTCCTTGTGCTTTCCCAAACTTCACTCTTTTCATGTCTTTCCACATTTCTGACCTCCTGATCCCCACCTCCTCCTCCACTACTTCTCTTCTTCTCCCTCCCATACCATATCCAGCTATGTTTGCTGGCTCTTCATTCCTTACATTTAGCAACTCACTGAAGTACTCCCTCCATCTTTCGACTCTCTCTTGCTTCTCGGCTAGCATTCTCCCATTCTTATCTTTCACACCCTTACTGTTTCCCTTGCTACCTTCCCTAACTTTCTTGACTTCTTTCCAGAACAGTTTCTTACTCTCCCTCCATTTTACACTCAGATTCCTTCCAAATTCCTCATCTACTCTTCTCTTACTTTCCTTCACTACTCTCTTCACCACCCTCTTACTCTCCACGTACCTCGCTCGTTTCTGTCTCTCGGAATCTTCATTCCCTCTACTACCCAACCACTCTCTATATGCTTTCTTCTTTTCTTCCACAGCTATTCTTAACTCTTCTGTCCACCATGCTGTACCTTTCACTCCCCTCCCTCTTCTCCTCACTCCACACACCTCCTCACATGCTGCACAGATCTCATCCTTAAACACCTTCCTCATCTCCCTCACTTCCTCCATAACTTCCAGGTCTAACCCACCTAGTCATCTTTCCACTGCTCTCCTGTACTCCTCCCTGACTTCCTCCTCCTGCAACTTCTCCACCCTCCTCACCATTCCACCCTCCTCTTGCCTCCCTCCAGCTCTCCTCACCCACTTTTTTTGTATCCTAACCTTAGCTACCACTACATAATGATCAGACAGACCCCCTCCAATACCCTATACACCCTAGCACCCATCACAGATTTCTTCATTCGTTCATCCACACATACATAATCAATCAATGACTTTCGTTCCACCACTGTCTTATCCCTCATCGTCAACATCCATTTCCACGTGTACCTGTGGATCATTCTGTGTCGGAAGAAGGTGTTGGCTATCCACAGCCTCCTCCCCACACATACGTCCACAAGTGCACTACCATTCCCATTCACCTTTGATGGTACCCCCCACCCTCCCACCACTCCCTCAACTTTCCTATCACCCACCTTACCATTCATATCCCCAATCAGAAATATTCTTTCGTTCTTGTCAAACTTCTCCAGGCACGCCTCCACATTTATCCAGAACTCCTCTTTCTTTCTTTCAAGTGTATCCTCTGTCGGGGCATACACGCATACAATCACCCACGTTTGTATTCCTACTTTCATTCTCACCCACACAATCTTTGAACCCACAGACCCATACTCTCTTACACATTCCTTCCATTTGCTACTTACAAACAAACATGCACCTTCTCTCGCTGTTCCTTCACTCACCCCAGCACACACACCCATTCCACACTCCCACTCTCTCACATCTGAACCTTTCCATTTGGTCTCTGTCATTCCACATAAATCCAGCCTGGCATTCACTAACACTTCCAGAACCTCTCTCTCTTTTGTGCCATCATTCATGCCACTAACATTCCACGTAGCCATTCTTAGAATGTCCGAAGGCATGTCCTTAGTCGGTCGTGGTTCGTCAACGTTGGTTCCGTCCGCATCCGAGGCTGTTCGTTTGTTTTTCTTTGCTTAGACATATTTTCCGGGTGGGGGTCACAAGCCCACCGACCCAACCTCTTTAGTCGCCTCTTACGACACGCAGAAGGCACGTGGGGCATATTCTATTCCCTAACCCCCAGGGGGAAGCGTACGCTCATTCACTTACGGAATCGGCCTTATGATCAGGAGCTCACTACGAAAAAACTTTGTAAAATATAATAAAATACAAAATAAATTAGAACCACTAAAAGCTATGCTTCCCATCGTGTGGATGTTGATAGCCTGGGTGTGCCCGCAGATGCTACCTTGCTGAGCGTCATTCTGTTCTTCAATGATATATCAAGATAACTTAAAAACATCAAATACGAATGGGAAGGGGATGGAAGGGAGGGCCAGAATCGTCAATAATTCCGGGGCCACTACTAAATATTAGGTTTTCCTTCTTCCCTCCGGGACTCAAACCTATAATTTATTAGTGCCCCCTCCATCATTGACGATATACCTGATATCTCAAGTCTGGAGGGGGACATTCGTGACAAATATCAAACCACTAACAAATCAACAATAGGATGAGAAAACAGCCCAGATATAGAGTTCTAATACGTTATTTTGAACATTCAAAATATTTATAAAAATTGTAAAAGGAATACAGGTAGTGTACTTCAAAGAAGACCTGTGTGCAAACTCTTCTGAAAATCATGGGATACGATTGTAGAACAGTTGCTTAACATAAACCTATTAGGTACATGTAAAAATAGATCATTAAATGTATTCCACATTCTAATAATTAAATAAATCTGTGTTTATGAATATCTATTATTATACACAAATATAATAGATTATGACTCTGGTAAGTCCCTGAGTATCGTAAGGTACTATTGTGGACAAAAGTCCTGCTACACCTGTCTGAGAGGGATCCGCGAATTGTGTTGGTAACATTGGTAACCCCCGTACCCCACCCCATCCCCACTATACCACCCTTTCTCAGCCAAGCCCTCCCGTCCTCCTCTACTTTCGTTCTTGTTCACGTCTATAAGCCGTTCTGTATTTATCCCTCTCTCATCGAATCCTTGTATTTTTATGAATGTTTTCCAAATGTTCTTCCTATAATTAAATATTATATCGTTACATACTTCATATATATTGAATATTTGCCATTTTATACAACCGTAGCAGAATATAAAGTTTGATACTCCATTCGAATATGGAAGTTTATTAACAATATATGTTATTTAAGTCAAATACAACTGAGACTTTAATTTACTTTTGCATTATCATATTTCAATTCAGTTATAAGTATCTAAACCACTATATCCCACTGTTTGGATTAAGCATGGATTTCGCTGTCAAAGTTTATAAATTATTGAATGAAATAATTGACACACATAAAATGGGTTCCTATATTAAATTAATTGAATATTAAAAGTTATAAATATATGGTCACGTGTGTGTTCTCAATACTCGCCTGTCAATCCACCTCCCCCTTAACTACGGTAGCTCACACTAATATATTCATATTTCGTAACTAGTCAACTCAGACACACGGCCACACACATTAATGTAACATTACATTACACAAACTTGCATGTTATTTCCATACTTATTGATAGTTGGCGTCTTTCAACTGCCTCAGCGAACACGGCTCCTTCCGAGATTAACCCCTTCTGTATTGGGGTTGTGTTTTGTTTAATTACAGCTATATTTACGCAATTTTGTGCCGATAAGGAAGGATCTGTGGTGTTTACAAGAATTAATTGAGCTAGTATGAAGCATTTTAATTGTTACATTGCCTTCCTTAATTGAATAAAAACTTATAAATTTAGCTATTCTCCATTCACTCGAACCATACATCTGACTCCCAGGTGGTGTTTGTATCGACGTTCTTGATTTTCCATCTTATCAATACCGTAGCTCACTGGCCCAGAAGAGTCGCAGAACTGATCATTTCTGTATTATTATCTGTATTATTATCTGTATTATTCTGTATTAATTCATTATAATACTCGCTTTAATAATTTTAATGATTACTTAACAATCTACAGTGATATCCAAATCTTAAGTCATAATATATTACATTAATACACATTTATCACATATATAACATACAGTATACACAAGCGAAATAAAGAAATTATAAACCCAAAACGTAAGCAAGTGATGAATACTGACTGACTTGGACTAGTGGCTTAGAGCCAATCAATTATTACTCACAATAATAATAAGATAGGCAGCGACGGCATTTCATATCTTGCTTGTGTTTACGGTATTATCTGCGTTATTTATGTGTTCCCTGTAATAGTTCATTGCTCTTAAGGTTTGGATATCACTCTAGAGTATCACATTATTATTGGAATTAATTTAACTTATCCTTATTATTCCATATGTGTTCAATACACTAGATAAGTCTTAGTAATTAGAATTAAAATGATAATGACTGTGATAAGTTATATCCAAACCTTAAGAGCTATAAAATATCACATAGAACACATATATAACGAATATATCATACAGTAAAAACAAACAAGGGAAGAAACGCCGTCACTGCCTATTTAAATGTGTAAATGTGTGGTAGAGGTATTAAGTGTTGAACACAGAGTTAAAATGTTTCGAGTTTGAATATTACCTCCGGCAGGAGGAGGATATTCTATGGTTTTCCTTACAACACTATTTACCCCTTGAGATTCATGACGCATTTTGACAGTTTATTGTTGCCCTTTTTCGACGATTTATACAGCGTAAGAAGAACCTTTGGGATGTAAACTATAATTTGTTAACAGTGATTAAATTATAGAAATATTTCTATATCTATATTAATCACGATTGAAGTAGCTTAAATGATGCAGGACAAGCTAGCAAATGTATTATTATAATAGTCACAGACACAAATACTTATAATAAATTGACAAGTAGAATCTGTCATCTTTATATTTCTTCATTTACTACCATTTCACACACACATTTGTGTTCACTCACGCCATCACCTCCATTAGATATAATGGTGACACAAGGTTACCTAACATTGTTTCGGTTGTAATTGTTCATACATTACTTCCAATTATGTGTTTTAATGAAGTGCACGTCGTCATTTGTTAACAAATAACCTATAATTTAAATAAACAATATCTACACTCCATCATATTATTATAATAATCAATTTTGAAACAAACACCCTGGGGAACTTAGTATATGGTGAAGGACTCTCTAAAACGTTTTTTTTTGTTTTTTTCCCTCTCTCCTAAGTACCGTAAATAAAGCCCAGAGCGAAGAAGTTATTGTATATATTTGATATATTTTATATATTTTACTTTTCTTTTATTTGTATTTTTGTTTATTTTTTAACCTGGTATAGAAAAGGTTCGGCCCTACATGGACACTCTTTGAAGCATCGAAAAAGTCCCTAATTTCAAGAAAGCAAACTTCCATAAACTTAGAGCTATGTTTAAAGAAACTGACTGGAGCTTTTTAATTCACAATAACGACATAAATACATCTTGGAAGTTATTCGAAACCACTTACCTAAAAGCAGTGCAAGACTGCATACCATCGAAAATACGGCGTCCAGGCCATAATAATAAGCCCAAATGGTGGAATAAAGATATTTCAAACTGCCTGCTTGCTAAAAAATTTGCTAATGATAGATTAAAATCCTCACAAAATTACGAAGAACGTGTGAAATTTGTAGAGCTACGACGCAAAGCCAAAAAGTGAATTAAGCAAAGTAAAAAGACCTTAGAGTTACATATTGCGAATCAAAGTAAAACAAACCCGAAAGAATTCTATAGTTATATCAGAAAGACAAAATTAGTTACTTCAACTGTTGGACCGTTTAGTCGATGAAAATGGAGAATACACCAAAGACGAAGTACAACTGAGTAATGCCCTCAATACCTTCTTTGCATCAGTTTCTACAACAGAAGACCTCAGTGATATCCCTACACCATCGCCGATTCAGATTGATAATTCAGATGTTCTAAGCAATATCACCGTTACAGAGAGAGAAGTATTGAATTGTTTAGATAAACTCAAGGTAAATAAAACGCCTGGACCTGATACAATCTCGCCTAGAGTTCTAAAGGAAGCTAAGGATGAGCTCTCCAAACCACTGACATTACTATTCAATAAATCCTTGCAGTCTGGAACTATGCCTGATCAGTGGAAGATAGCCAACGTAACACCGATATTAAAAGAAGGCAGCAAATCCCTACCCAGTAACTATTGTCCAATTAGTTTAACCTCAATTGTATGTAAAATGCTAGAAACGGTCATACGAGACAGACTCGTCAATCACTTAGAGGAAAATAACATACTTAAAGATACTCAACACGGCTTTCATAAAAAACGTTCCTGTTTAACAAACCTCTTAGACTTCTTCCACGATATCCTCAACCTCTACGATGAGAGTAAAGCTGTAGATATTATATACCTTGATTTTCAAAAGGCCTTTGACAAAGTTCCCCACAAACGTTTACTGCTAAAACTAAAAGCGCATGGAATACAAGACGGTGTGTTGAAATGGATAGAAAATTTGCTCAGCGACAGAAAGCAAAGAGTAGTCATAAACGGTAAGGCATCTAAATGGACCAATGTAAGTAGTGGGGTACCCCAGGGATCGGTACTAAGTCCAATTTTCTTTCTAATTTACATCAACGACATAGATGAGGGTCTCACCTGTATAATCTCAAAATTTGCTGACGATACAAATATTGCAAATAGCGTACTCTCAAAAGAACAAGTTGACGATATGCGACACAATCTAGATAAATTGTCATGTTGGGCCCAAATTTGGCAAATGAGTTTCAAAGCGGATAAATGTAAAGTACTACATATCGGATACCTAAATGAGAAAGCAAACTATTCGATGAATGGCACTCAGCTTAAGAATGTAAACAGAGAAACTGATCTGGGAGTAACAATATCGAGTAACCTAAAACCGAGTCAACAATGTTTAGAAGTTGTTAAGAATGCAAACAAAATAATTGGCTTTATAGGCAGGTCATTTGAGCATAAATCCAAAGAAGTTTTCCTAACCCTTTACAATTCCTTAGTCCGCCCTCTTCTGGAATACTGCGTTCAATCCTGGTGCCTTTATTACCAAAAAGATATAAACAAGCTAGAACGAGTTCAACGTAGAGTTACCAAAATGATACCTAGCCTACAAAACAAACCATACAAAGAGCATCTTAGAGAATTAAATCTATTTCCTTTAACCCAGCGCAGATTAAGAGGTGACTTAATTCAAGTGTTCAAAATCATCAAAGGCATCGACAATATGGACTGTAGTAAGTACTTTACTATCGACCAATCTAATTACACGCGGGGAAACGGTTGCAAAATTATTGGTAAATCTTTTAACTCACACGAATCTAAGAATTTCTTCTTCAATCGAGTTGTCAACTTGTGGAATGGGCTTCCCCGAAACGTTATAGACTGCATCACCGTTGATTCATTTAAACTCCGACTAGACAAATATCTCGCATCAAACCCGCGACTGACTGCGTTTGTAAATGAATAACATTATTTTATCCCCCCCTCAGTTACTAACCCATCTGTCCCCTACTAACTTCCTAATTCTGCCACGGACATTAGTTCCAGGGCAGTAGTTCCCTTTCCAATTCCCTTACCCAGTCTAAACCACTGTTTGGACACTTGATCCTCAGTGTTTTGGAGGACAAGCAACCTAGAAGAGTCACTAGATCTGTTGTTGCTTGATTTCCTTTGTACTCCTTTGTACTCTTCGCGTATAAGCTATATACGAACACGTGAAAAGTGTGTATATATCTATCTATATCTATTAATTCCACATGGAAGAAATAAAATGGTACCGGTATTTTATAATATGTAACCAACCCTCGCATTTTCTTTTTACAGCATGAATTTGAGAAATATTCGATTGAAACATATATTCAGCAACTTGATGGTGTATACAGCTAATAGCTACCAACAAATATAATATTTAGTTTATACCAAATTTATAAATAAAAGACACCGTATATAAATAAGGCTTTATCAATAGTGCTCTTAGTTTAATGACGTGTTGCATGGGAAACCAAAAACTTTACCGGTACTCTTATTGTTAGACAAGACGATAATAAAACGCAAAAAATTTCCGCTGCATTTTTAACAATACATCTACCACTCCAGTGTAAATCTAATATCTTTGGAGGACAGCCTAATTGTATTATAATTACAATAAATAATAATTCAATGTTTTATTGTATGATCTGTTTGACCCAATAGCAATTATGTTGAAACACCTCTTACATAATTGGACATTACATATTTAAAGTAATAAAGGGACAACAATAATCTTATTTACAGTTGGTGAATTCACACTTTTTCAGTATTTACAAGATTCCTTAACCATTACATTTATATCCTACTTCATGAATCATTAGGTTGTTGTTGTTTTTTATTAGTCTCCTTGGTTGGTGTTTTATTATAATGGTATGGGCATGAATCTCCCAATCCAATTCACGCTACGATTATGAGGTTAACTAATTCAGTACCGGTGATATTGTTTTCATCATAATATTATTCTGGCAAATATTAGACAATTGTATTAAGCTAAAGAAGGGTGTCTACTATTTGAAATGCTGCATATTATCGCAAATAACACCTGAGCTAACACAGCCCCTTTCTTTTTTTTTAATTTTTTTTTTTTTTTTGGTCTATATTCCAACTTACTTCCTCTCGGGCATAGGCTGAGAGCCTTAACATTCACCGCTTTACAATGAACAGTGAAGCCCGTGAGGTCTTGTTCCAGTCTAGGGAGTGAGACATGTGAAGCACGTAGAGTACAACGAGCACCTGCCATCTTGCCTTCACATGAGGCACGGTGCTCACTCATGGCCCGAAACGACCCCATCTCTGAAGCCACCTCGTTCCCGTGCTTCACTGTCTCATCCCCTACACTCCGACTCTCACACTTACACACACACAACGCCACCTGTTGAGCAGATAACTCACCAGGCATTGCACCCCTATAGCATATTTTTAATATGGGAATATTCATACAGTGCTATTTAATCAGGGAACAATGAGGGTATTTTATTGACGTTTCGGTGGGCTTGTGGTAATGCACTGATACTAGATACAGCACAAATTCCATCCCAATAATATCTTCCCATTGATACATCGGGATTTGAACCCGGGACCTTTGGATTACCAGGCCAGTGGCAAGACCACTCCACCACACCTCCCCTACATATAATAGTCTGAATATAGCCATAGTGAATTATATATGAGATGTCCCCGGCACCAAAAGGGTTACTAAAATGTCTCTATTTGTGGCCTAGCTAAGATTCACCAAGGTCCTCTGCTCTATGATATAGAAATGGCATTTTGCCTCAACGTTATGATGAAACAGAGTCGAAATTAATTTGGTGTAAATTTACATACATGCAATCCAATATTATATTTGACTGAACTGCATTTCTGTATTTCTTTACGTTAATCGAAGGGACAAGAAGAACCAGACCCACTTTCGTGGGTCCATCTATCCACTCGGAAGGAGGGAGAACCGCAGTACTCCCTTCGCCACTTACAGGTGGCCTCTCCCAACACTTTAATCTCAACAATTGCTTAAATATAACTAAATCAAAAATAAACGGAACCCTAGTATGGAAGGGGTTAATATCGGAGGGAGCAGCGCTCGCTGAGGCAGTTGAAAGACACCAAATCTCCTCAAGTAAGAAAATAACATGCAACTATATGTAATGTTATATTAATGTGTATGGCCATGTGTTTGCGTTGACTAGTTACGAAATAAGAATAGATTAGTGTGAGCTACCGTAGTTAAGGGAGAGGTGGGTTGACAGGCGAACACTGTATTGAGAATACACAAGTAATCATATACTTTTAACTTTTAATATTCAATGCATTGAATCAAGGTACCCATTTTATGTGTGGGTCAATGATCTGTTTTAATAGTTTTGTATTTATACTTTAACAGTAAAATACATGCTTACTCCATATATTGGGATATATGGGATTAATTAATCATAACTTAATTGAAATATGAGAATGTAAAAGTATATTCAAGTCTCAATTGTATCTGACTTAGATAACATTATATTGCTAATATATTTACATATTCGAATGGATCATAAAACTTAATATTGAGCTCGGTTTATAATAATTGGCAAATATGAACATGAGCTACGTAACCAATTATTGCTATTTTAACGATATGTTATTTCATTTTAGGAAGAAGATTTGGAAAGCATGCATAAAAATACATAGAACGATGATAGAGGGAGAAATGAGAGAGAGGTTATCGTGATATTTATCATGTTATGGTTTTAGTCAGGGCCCTGGTTATAGTCACAGTGGTGGAACCAATCCAGGGGGAGGGGCTTACAGACGTGAAACAGGAAAGAAAGAAGAAGGGAAGGTTTGGCTGAGAGAGGGTGGTAGAGTGGGGAAGAAGTACAACAAAGGAAATCAAGCAACAACAGGTCTAGTGACCCTTCTAGGCTGCTTGTCCTCCAAAACACGGAGGATCAAGTGTCCAAACAGTGGTTTAGAGTGGGAAAAGGGAACATTGGAAAGGGAACTACTGCCCTAGAACTAATGTCCGTGGCAGGATTAGGAAGTTAGTAGGGGACAGATGGGTTAGTAACTGAGGGGGGGATAAAATAAAGTTATTCATTTACAAACGCAGTCAGTCGCGGGTTTGATGCGAGATATTTGTCTAAGCGGAGTTTAAATGAATCAACGGTGCTGCAGTCTATAACGTCTCGGGGAAGCCCATTCCACAAGTTGACAACTCGATTGAAGAAGAAATTCTTAGATTCCTGTGAGTTAAAAGATTTACCAATAATTTTGCAACCGTTTCCCCGCGTGTAATTAGATTGGTCAATAGTGAAGTACTTACTACAGTTCATATTGTCGATGCCTTTGATGATTTTGAACACTTGAATTAAGTCACCCCTTAATCTGCGCTGGGTTAAAGGAAATAGATTTAATTATCTAAGACGCTCTTCGTATGGTTTGTTCTTTAGGCTAGGTATCATTTTGGTAACTCTACGTTGAACTCGTTCAAGCTTGTTTATATCTTTTTGGTAATAAGGGCACCTTATGGGGGGGGGGGGATCAATGTTACCAACACAATTCGCGATTCTCTGCCTGGCAGGTGTAGCAGGACTTTTGTCCACAATAGTACATGCATATCACAAAATATTTGGTCATGTACATCAATACAAAATATGTAGACTCATGACTTATTGCATGTAACTAAGGATCATATGATAAATGCAGATTACCTAAACTATAATGTCCATGTATCCAAAATAGAAAGACGAAATGCATATCACTGGACTGTACTTCCAGTTCTGAAGATTAAGTATATCACAGTGCCTGTGCATGCACTTACAACCTGTCCGGCGGGGCTGAGGGTCATAGCTATCAATCCCCCCCCCCCCCCTTTTACTTTTAAAATTAACCTTAATCTTAAAAGCACCAGCCTATCAGACCCGTTGCCTTAATGCGCCACAGGTTAGACTCGAGTTATCTAGGGCAATAGATAAGTAACGCGTTAGGAAGGTGTGATTAGACGCCCATAATTGCGTACCTGCAATATCCGTGATTGAATAATTCTTCAAGAACCGAAGAGACACTGCCCATATACGAATGTCATGGGCACGTCCCACGGTACCTGGGTTACTTTCCCGTATCACATCCACAAGTAAAGTTGCTAACTTCCTCCTCGTAAAGCGTATACCCGTTCTATTTACCCAGAGGGCGCCTGGTTGGTTAGGCCGGGACACTCCCATAAAACTTAATAGAGATTTCACCGGGCATAATTTATGATGAGTATCTCTCTGGAGCGCCGGAGCCGTGAATTCCGTAAAAACATGCTCACAGTGCTCGTTTTTGGTGACGGCGCAATTGGTACATACATATAGCGTCGTCCAAACCTGAGACAATTCGGTTCGTTGTGCATCGCCGCCAGCTGAGAAACCCGGCTTCCTGTAGCCAAGGCCATAAGGAACACAGCCTTCTTTAAGATTAAATCAAAAGGAGGATCGTGACTATAATTCTGAGAATTTAACAAAGACAAAGTCTTTTCCAGTGACCAGGTAGGAATGAGCTGACGGGGTGGTGGGCGAAGTTTGAAACATGCCCGCATGAAACCCCTCTCCTCAGCTTGCGATACAGAGAGACCAGTTAAGTCATAAAAGGGGCCTCGTATTGCTGACATGTGATTCTTTTATTGTTACTACCGACAAGCGTTTATGTTCAAATATATAATCAAGATATTTGAAAATTAAAGTCACCGATGCTTCAGTGTGAACAGTTTCCACTATCCAAGTAGTAAATGCTTTCCAGTTTGATTGGTACTGACACCTGGTGGAAAGAGTGTACTGATCTATGAATTTATCAGTCACGCTTTCCCCAAAATGAACTAACCATTTGGGCCTTTGAATGTCCACAATGCGAAAGTGAGCGAGGTCTTTAGGTTGCCAATTGTCCCCAAGTGGAAGTACGAGATCGGGAGTGACACCGGGTTCTCGCACCACGTCTTCAACTTGGAGCACCACACCTGAGCCGGCCACAAGGGCGCAATCAGTGAGACTATACCCTGATAATCCCATAGTTTGTGAACTACTTGACATATGAGTCAAGCGTCTGGTGGCGGAAACAGATAGAGGAATTCCACCTGTTCCAATCCATCAGCAATGCGTCGCCCCCCCCTCCCCCCCGCCTGCAATCATCTGTTGAAAGACGGTTTGCTTGATCGCCCATTCTACTACTTTGCTCCGTCTCCGTGACAGAGCCTCTGCCCAGATGTTGGCCACGCCCGGCAGGTAAGATGCGTGAAGATGAATGTATACCTTGTCTGCTAATACGAAAATCTTTTCCAACCACTCTAGCAACACTCGAGACCTCGTTAACCCTTGTAGCGGAATGCCGGACACTGCGTTCATATTGTCCATCCGAAAGGCTATTGGTTTCTCCTCCAATGTGGGACGTTGTGCCTGAAGGAAAATTAAGGGAACTAGTAACTCTTTTGAATGTAATGTTTCCGGCCTTGCCCAGACCGCTAGTAAGTTGTGGATTAATTTTGGGATTAGCCATGATTTTTTCGCCGGTAACAGCGGAAAGTGGCTGTTTCTCTCCAAGATTAACCTCTTCACATTCAACTGGCCCAACTTCACAGTAAGTTTGACATGGTTTAGAATGGAATTGACATGATTGAGGCATTGTATCTTGGATTCTGCTACCACCAGCCAGTCGTCGAGGTACCACATGACCGTGATCCCTTGCAATAATAGTGGTAATAGAGCCTGTCGGACTAATTTGGTAAAGATCCTCGGTGCCAGGCTCAAACAGAAAGGCATCCGTTGAAAGACATAGATCTGATGCTCGATCCTCATTGCGAGGAATTCTTGGAACCTTTTGTTTACTGGGACATGCCAATAGGCTTCCATCAGGTCTAAAGAGCACATCCAACCTTGCGGCGGAAGTGTTCACCTGATCTGATTTACAGTGAGAATCTTGAATGATGTGTTGTGAATTTAGTGATTCAGGTGAGACAGGTCTCCGACTGGCATCATCTGAACACTATCCCTCTTTGGCACGAGAAAAAATCCGGACGTTTAAACTGGGCAAGTTGGATTGTCCGGATTGGATTGTCCGTGCCCAAGTCTGCCAGGGCCAAGCCCGGTGACACGTCCGTAATGAACCAGTCACGTAACTGGACTTGTCCAGCAGAACTACTAACCCAACTTGCCCATCACGGGCCCCGGGAGTGAGAGAGTTTTGTGGATGACTAATTTGTTGAATGGGGTGTGGTAGGTGTAGACGATTGGCTGGTAGAGGGTGGCCGTGACTCCTGTCCTGGCTTACTCTTAGTCTGACCTTTGTACCACTTACCCAAACTTTTACCCTGTTTTTTACTCTTGGTAGAACTACTGCCTCCCGGCGTGGAAGGGGCTCTGAAGTTCGGAACAAACTTACTCCCACTTGGGTGACTCTTGTAACTAAATTTTGGTTTAGTGTAAGGCTTAAGAACATTTAGTTGACTCCTTCCGCGCTGGGGAGGCAGTCTGTCTAGCAGAGTCTACGAGGCTAAACACACTCCTCCAAGCATCATGACAGACAAGATTTGGTGTTAAGACTGGGGAAAGAATTAAGCGGCACCCAATCTCTTCCAGCAACTTCTTTACCAGATAAACTCTTATGTCCTGGCGTGCACGGACCGCCTCCAAGAAGGCGACCCTGATGTCACCAAGCGATTGAATAGAGTTCTGGAGAACAAGACGCCTAGCGAGAGAGAGAGCCTTCTTAGGATGTGAATCAGTTATTGCTTCAGTTGTCCTGACCAGTGACTCTGCGATCTGGCGACTGAGCAAGAACGGAGACAACAGCCTCAAGAGCCTTTTGCCTCAATTTATAGTCTTTATCAAGCTGAGTTGGAGGGGGACTAGAAAACAGGGGTCTTGGATTTCCCATAAGAACAACTTATGGGAAGTGAGGAAATCAAGCAAAGATTTAGGTACACCCCCGGCTATAGCGACGGGCAGTGAAAACCAGCTGTGCTGTTCTTTTGGATTTAGATGGGACGACTTACTTGCAATTGTGAAAGCAAACTGTTGCGCTTCTGCCGCCCATTCCACCCAGGGCCCTGTTCATACCTCCCCAATCTGCTGGACTGGGTTGCCGGATCGGTCCCGGATAGAAATTGTATCTAATTCCGGCGTTAAATTAGCCAGAGCCTTAACGCCATTGAAACTGTCAACTTCCGACCAATCCGAGAAAGTCGTGCAGATGAGGCAGGTGGCAAAGCTGGGGAAGATGCATATACAAAGAAGTCCGGGGCATATCAATTTTGAATGGCCTTAATGGATACATCTAAAATTTCTTTGGACATGTTACGAGCACACAATTTCGTACTCTCATTAACCTGAATAATACAATGTTCAGGTACCGGAAGCTCTCCGAAGATCGTTTGCTGCGCGACCTGTGGGCTTTTTGAGCGACAATATCAACCCATGACCTATTCGGCCCGTAAAGTAAAGGCATGGGGCCTTTTCTAAGGGGGACTTTCTCCAAAGATGGAGGAAAAACATCCGTGACAACACAGACATTTGAAGTAGTCAAAGTTGACGTAGAAGGATTCGGACTAGAACTAGTATTCATAGGGGAGGGGAAAATTTGGTTGCCTAATTGAAACACTAATTGACTCCAGCGGTCGAGCAACTGACAATGGCAAAGGAGCTTCCGGCACCACTTTACCCACCTGAAATTTGTCCACCATTTGATCAAAAATGATTGCAAATCTGCCCTAGTAACATAGTCTTTGGCACAGTCCATAGAAACTGCTGAGTCGCACTCCGAGTGGCCAGACTATGCCAGTTTCTGACCTGAGGGTAATTGTTCTAAATTTTCCTCTAGACCTTGGCATTCCATGCTTTCAACCGACTCTTCTTCCGGTAGCCGGGCTGAGCGGGATCGAACCATCTCATTCCGTACCGCGGGATCCAACTGGTTACGTTCGAAAGCTTCCCAACGTAACTGCAGTATGGATGAAGGTACTTTTTCCTCAATGGCTTGCCGCACATTAACATTGTATGTGGCTTCCGAGGCAGTGGACATCTGACTTTATCTGTCAGAATCTATCCTGGTGCCCTCCGGATGTCCGCGGTATTGATCAGTTATTACCTTAGCCGGTACATGAGCACACGGAACCCGGCGGTATATTAGAACGGGGAAATGTATAACCTTGCCGTACTGACTGCGACACTTGGCTAATGTCACTATCACTGTCACTGGGAGGCGTCTTTGCTACCTCCATCACCACCTCCAACCCGCTGGCATGGAGAAGGTAGTGACGGAGGGAGGAGGTGCCATCACCGGCTGTTGCCGGAGCCACGCACTCGACGTCTCCGTTCGAGATGTAACCAGTTTACTGCCTGAAGTTGATGGCTCCGGTGTCATTTATTTCCTGGTGTGATTCTTCGTTACTTGTTCGCCGGCTAGTTTGACTGGCCTGACGAACGTGAAGATTGTTTCAAGGGTGACCTAGATCTAGACCGGGTCCTGCCCTCGTTGCGAGACTAATACGGCTTCGGTCGTTTCGCATTCCGGCGGGGGGCTTAGACATGCTTGTGTCATCAGAGTCATTGTCCGTACTAATGAGTTCTTTCAAAATCACTATAGCTGTTTTCTTTTGATCACCACGGAACGAGTTGACTTAGGCTTAATAACAGGAGATTTGATCACCAAATGATCCCACATATCCTCATCATCGCACTTTAATGCCTTATGGGTTACCTCCTTAGTACTGTATAGATATTGAAGTGCACCTTTATTTCTAAGAAGGCCACTTGACACATTGCTTCTCTGTGATTCAGAAGTCTATCACGAAGCCTAGTACAAACACCACATCTCTTAGATAGCCAAAGTCCTCTAGAGCGATCAAGACACGTTACGTAGTTTAAACAGAGCATATGGCTAAAGATTGGAATGTTCACGCACGTAGGTATAGTACAGAGGGTAACGTATTGCATGATGTAATAACCCCCCCACCGGGATCAGATCCCAGTCTGGAGCGCATTGCCGAGGTAGAAGTGTGGGATCTGGAAAGAAATTTCCAAGAATCAATGCTCATAAGGACAACCCAAGACATTCACACGTTATATACTTCTAGAAAACCACTTTCCGGTTTTCTCTTATTGAAGGTATTCAACATTCACACATGTTATATGCCTCGAATACGCCGGAAAAATAGATATAGTACATGCCACTACTCTAAGTTTCCTGCGTACCCTTCTAGAAAATCACTTTCCGATTTTCTCTTATTGAAGGTAATAATACTACATATCTATGATAATCCTTATCATCGGCCTATACTCAAGTTATCATTCATTGAGAATGTGTTTTACATTAACCATACTCTTTCGTCGCTCCGACGGATTTCCGTTAACTAAACTAACCCGCCGCGCTGATGGATTATTGGTGACCCGTCCGCCGTGATGACGGAGTCAAAGTTTTCCTCGCCGCGTGAGGATGTCTTATAGGAGAGTCATTCCGGCTGAGCCGTAATCCCGTTTGAAAGCCTTCCCCTTCCGCCGGGAATTAGTTCTGGCGCTCGACCACGAACAGGTTAATTGGAACTTATACTCTAGCCCGCAGCAGAGGGCATCCGGTAAAACAGCACTCTGCTATTTTCCGCCGGAAGAGTTGAACCAAACCTTTGTGTTTTCTAACTCGTTTGCAACAAGATAACCAAACACAACACGTACATAGTTTATAATCGTCAGGATGTCTCTTGACACCTTCATTTTATTTACAATAATAGTTATGAACGAGGCCACATCTTATGGCTACATTTATTATAATTAACAAAATAATAACAATAACACATCCTAGCCATAAAATACCCCTACACAGAGGCTGGCCACGTGGCCTAGGGCAAGCAGCATGACAACACAGTAATACTCTAACCTCAAGAAAGAATCCAGTAGCCACCATCATGACGACAACCAGAGCGTAGGAAAATGACGACGCAGAAAACTATAGAAAGTTCTTCACCACGTGAAGCAACCCTTAAACTATAGAGTCTGCCGATGACAACAAATACGCTTAGACTACCAGAAAGGTAGCCGAAAAGCGTTGCCCTGAATCAATAAGCCTCCTAAAAAAACTAGTGAGGCTAAAATGAGATCAGAAATAACAATAAAACTATGAAGGCCACGTTCATAAGGGAAGAAGGTGACGCCAGCCTAAGCAACCTAATAAAATCACTCCCTCCTGGGGGCCAATTGGGACGCCCGACCTATCTAAGTGAAACCTATTCTAGAACATGTCCGATAATACAAATGAGCAAATGACTCGCTAGTAGAGACCTTAGAATGCAGAATGAAGAGAGGGCGGCAAAAAGCACGTCTGTCGGCCACGGGCCTCAGAATGAGAAGAACGGAATGATGCTCAGCAAGGTAGCATCTGCAGGCACACGCAGGCTATCAACATCCACACGATGGGAAGCATAGATTTTAGTGATTCTAATTTATTTATTCTGTTATTATTTTTTACAAACTTTTTCGTAGTGAGCTCCCGATCATAAGGACGATTCCGTAAGTGAATGAGCGTACGCTTGCGATGTAGGTCTCTTTAACACTCTGAGGCGGGTGTTTCAAACAGCTGATGCATGAGTTTGAAGAGTGCCATTACTGTATAAGGCATATCGTCAATGATGGAGGGGCCACTAATAAATAAACAGTACTGCTGAAGAGCCTCCCAGTCGGCAGTACCAAAGTGCCACAAGCGCCTCCGGCTGGGAGAATTGGGTGGCCATACAGGAGAGATAGGATAGGTAATGGAGATAAGTTTATGGTCGGAAGAGCCCAAAGGAGATAAAAAGATTGACACAGTATAAGAAGAAGGTCAGAAATAATTTAAGAATGTTGGGCCGATCCGGGATACGGGTGGGTTGCTTGACCAACTGCTCTAGGTCACTGCTCTAGTCACTGTGCTGCTATATTGTCTATAAGTAGGCCAATAATCTTTACTACTAACCAATAACCCACTAATAAGATAATAGAGCTAATTTTTCCACCATTTGGGTGTGTCCGACAAAGAAAAGGTGTGAACATTTGCAACCCATTAGTTCTTGCCCTTTGGGAGCTACAAAGGTTAGGTGTTTTTGGTCAACCTAAAATGAATGACCAATAGAAGAAGGAAAGTGCTACAGATTTTAACTCTTTCTCAATGATATATTTTACCGTAATGCAAATTACCATTGGACAATCTACTTTAATCTCTCCCTGCAGTTTGTAAAACTGCATGAGCATGTTCCCACGACTCAGCCATCGCACTTCGTAATAACATTGTTGAGCCGCAATGACTGCGCACATAAATGTTCTTGGTGTATGATGCAGTAGCATACCATTAAATCACTTGGATTAAGATTGAGACGCTTCATATTTTTCTTAACACAGCAATTAACCCTTTTTATTCTGGCTATTATTGGACGATTTATTCAGATTAGGAAGGGTGTATGAAAATCAAAAGGTTAAATGAGATAGTCGTTACCCACAGATCCTTCATAAGCTGAATACAATTGTCTAATCATGATAGCCAGAATAAACTGCCAATTAAAGTGCATCATAACCGTAGGGGTTGATAATTACTTGTTTAATTATCTTATATTTGTATAAATTCTATGATATTGTGATTATAAATTCAAGGAGTCTGTAATTTTCGATTTAAACATACAAAAAGACTAAATTTGGTTTTAATACATATTAAATAGCAAGCAAATTAGCACATTTCAGAACACCTATATATTGCCTTGCGGGCCTGATCAAATGATTCCGAGGGCCTGATCAGGCCCCCGGGCCGGACGTTCCCCACCCCTGGGCTAGAAGTAAGATAGATTAGTAGATTTGTGGGAGATACAATATGTGTGCAATGAGGGATCGTAAACACAAACCTTAGTCAGGAAATATCAAAGGAAGATAAATAGAAATAAGAGTAGAGAAAGAAGGAAACTGTAAGGTGAACAATGAACATGTAAGGCGACAACGGTGGTGGTCAGTCCGTACAAGAGGAAAGGGAGACTTTCAATCAGATGCATACTTTCCCACCTGTATATTATTGAACTTGAGAATATCCTTTAGAGGTAAAATGATACATTGACGATCAGGTGGATGGGAATCGTCAGCCTTGGCGGCAACTCATCTAGGCTAGGGGATGGGGAAACAACCTGTCTTACATCTGTTTAGTTCTTCACTAGGGTATTTTATTCCTTCGGTCATGCTCATTCGCGGAGACTGTAAATTCATTACTGTAATATTTATGATTTATCCTTAACACCTTACGAGCGGCCTATGCGGTTTATTTATGTGTACCGCACAGCGGGGTGTTTTTAGCCAAAATAGGGCTGTTTACGTGATCATTTTCATGCCTAAATAAGACCCAGAACGTAAAACAAGTACCTATCCCTGAAAGGGCATAAACAGAGCTTTCGAATGACACCATAACGATCCTTGTATGATGGATAGTTTTCTTGCAATAACCGTGCAACGCGAGTGCAAAAAGCAGGTAATTCGGTACTTTCAGTACATAATTGAGTATGTAGCGAGTGAGAGAGGGAGGAGGGAGCTGAGATTTGTGTCAGTAGGTTCGCCGCGGTGGTCTGGAGCAGTCATACGCTCGCTAGTCTCCTGCCACCACTTGTCTCTCTCTCTCAGCCACATTACGTGCTGAAATTGCCACTCGAGTTATGTCGAGCGCCGCCACATAGTCCAGCTTTATTTAACTCGACTTATGTTGCTCGCCGCTAAATAAGGGTTAAAGCATGCGTATATAGTTACGTCTACATGCATTAACCCGTGGAGCCCCGGCTAGTTTTGTAATGTTTGTTCACCAGAACCCGGCCGGTTTTCAAAAAATGGTTTTATTCCAGAAACAATAGCGAATGGGTTAGGAATGAAGGAAAAACCACGAAAAACCGCTCAAAAAGCTTAAAGAATGGTCCTACAGAGCCCCCGAAAACGTATTTTACAAGAGTAAAAAATTGAAGGCAATTACCCCAAAAATCCAGGTTATTGCGTGCTCACGCGCACGCACGTGGGCTTTGAGAGTTTTCAACCATCAGCACGGTTGCGTGGGATACGTACACAGTTCCCATACAAATCTGAGCCCTCTTGAGTGGCTACACCTGAGGTTACGGTCGGCGCAATTAGGGTGACGCGTCAGACGCGTCGCTGGGGCTGTGCGTTACATACATCGCCGACGCGTCAGACGCGTCGCTGGGGCTGTACGGGTTAAGAGAGAGAGAGAGGGAGAGAGCGAGAAAGAGATTTAATGAGAAGAGATAACCGGAAGAGGGATATTAAGATATATTAAGAAACAAATTTGAAATAGCCGAACTGCTAAGCGCATTAACATACATACACACATAAATTATTAATCCATATAATACTATCCCAATCCCCACATCTACACTCCTCCGACTACCACCACTTCGCTTACTCGAACCACCACTAAATAAAACTTCAACAATATTTGCAACAGAAGCCAGAACTACAATCCTCACAACCACCATACCATGACACTATAAACCCCTTCTGTACTGTTGCCAATCGTTTTACTTTATTCTAGCTACTATTAGATGATTATATTCACTTTAAAAAGGGCCTCCAGCAATTAACAGGCTTCGAACTATCCTTCTCAAACTGCAAAATATTGTCTAAATATGGCTATAATGAAACTAAAAAGACGTCACCGGTACAGCAGGGGTTATCACCGTCCCTCAGCCACCCTCCACCTCGCACCAATAATTCCCCAGACCCAACACACGGGCCACAGTAGCGCTCCTCAAAACACCCAAACATATAACACCTCAGAAAACAACAACAAAAACATTGCATTATTTAGTTTACTGAAATGTAAGTGTGGATGTGGGTGTGTGTCTGCGTTTGAAAGTAGGTGTGTGTGAGTCTGAATGTGTGTGTTTTACTCTCTGTCTCTCTCTCTCTCCTGATCTATTAACCCATCATATCCATCTCATGGAGAGTTGGCTGGGCTGTGGTCGCGGTCAGACGTCTCCGGTGCCCGGCGAATCCGCGGCATTAAGGGGCAACTCTACTTAGCTGGTCCCGGTGATTGTCTACCTCGTCTGTGGTCCAGCGGCCTCTCCCCCCGGCTCCATCCCCTTCCTACATGCTGCCCTGCTCTGCCTTCGTCATCCTCTGCTCGTCATCTGTGCCTGGCTTCGCTCTGCGCCATCTTCGTCCTTCTGGTTGGTGGGGGCTGGCGCTTCTCTGGACCTGTGACACGTGGCTCGCCCGCTGGAGGGACGCAGCGCCCACGGTGGTCGGCTCTGGTATCGGCACAATCCTCGGCTTTCTACGGGGTTCCTTAGAGGACCCCACCCCCCTGTCGGTGCCAGGGCCGCCTTCAGCTTCTGGGGATTCTGTTGGCCCCTCTGTCCTCGCCTCTTCTCTTCACCACGTGTCTTCTTCCTGCCGGGTGTCATCGTTCATCACGTCATCTTCCATTCCATCCTCGAGCCCTGGGAGTATTGTTGCCCTTTTGCAGCCCCTCCTGGGTCCCTGACATTTGAGCCTCCTTCCAGGGAGGCCGCTGCGGCTTGACCACCACTGTGTCAGGGTTAGTAGGGCACTGCCCTCACAGCCCTTGAATCAAGAATCAAGAATCATATCCATCTAATCATCTCCACATCTCTCCCTCCACCCAATACATACACATACATACAACAGTACAACACAGACTTGCCACAACACAGCCCCATCATGTCAGCACATTGGCCGATGTTGGTATAGTGCTAACAGTGTCTCAGGAAGACTCGTCAAAGTCTCCTGCAAGAACTTTCACCTGGCAAATCCGCACGATACCACATATAATTGTATCATTACAAGTGGAAAGTAAAACTGCCATATGAATGCATTATGTAGTGTTTACATGCACAATAGCAAATACATGCATGGAATTCGTTATTACGTTTGTTACCAAGATCAAATAAATTTGCCATGTTTATGTATACATGGTGTAAGTATTGCAGAGTAATATTTGCCTGATTGCAGAGTAATATTTGCCTGATTGCAGGTATGAAGTGAAGGAAAGTAAGAGAAGAGTAGATGAGGAATTTGGAAGGAATCTGAGTGTAAAATGGAGGGAAGGTGTAAGCAACGGCTCTGGAAAGAAGTCAAGAAAGTTAGGGAAGGTAGCAAGGGAAACAGTAAGGGTGTGAAAGATAAGAATGGGAGAATGCTAGCTGAGAAGCAAAGAGAGTCGATAGATGGAGGGATTACTTCAACGAGTTGCTAAATGTATGGAATGAAGCGCCAGCAAACATAGTTGGATGGGGTATGGGAGAGAGAAGAAGAGAAGTAGTGGAGGAGGAGGTGGGGATCAGGAGATCAGAAGTGTGGGAAGCCATGAAAAGATTGAAGTTGGGGAAAGTACCAGGAACAGATGGAGTTGTGGGGGAATGTTGAGGTATGGTGGTGAGATAGTGATCGAATGGGTATGGACAATGTGCAGACTAGCATGGGAGAAGGGGAGTGCACCTGATGACTGGAAGACAGGCATAATACTCCCACTATATAAGGGTAAAGGGGAAAGAGGAGTGTGTGGTAACCACCGAGGAATATGTCTTCTAAGCGTACTGGGGAAGGTGTACAGTAGGGTAGTGATTGAGAGAATGAGAGTGAGAACAGAGAAATGGATAGGTGACGAACAGGGAGGTTTTAAGAAGAGAAGAGTATGTGTAGATCAGATTTTTACCCTGTATTGTGTTGTGGAGAAATATCTGGAGAAGCAATAACAGCTGTATGTTGCCTTTATGGACTTGGAGAAGGCCTATGACAGAGTGGATAGAGAAGGTATGTGGAAAGTACTTAGAATATACGGAGTGGTTGGTAAGTTACTGAAAGCAGTGAGGAACGGGTATAAGGGTACAAAGGCGGCAGTACGTGTGGAAAATTAGCAAAGCGAGTTCTTTTACCTAAATGTTGGGTTGAAACAGGGGTGTGTGATATCCCTGTGGTTGTTTACTGTATATATGGATGGAGTCATGAAAGAAATAATAGGAAGAGCAGGGGATGTTGGTGTATCGCTGATAAGGGAGGGAAATGAGAGGAAGCTGCCTATACTGCTGTTTGTGGATGATACAGTTCTGATGAGCGATAATGAATGGGAGTTGCAGAGTCTGGTAAATGAGTTAGGAACAGTGTGCGAATAACGGAATTTGAAGGTAAATGCGGAGAAGAGCAAGGTTATGGTCTTCGAAAGGGGTGAAGTCAAAGAGTGTGAGGTGAAGTTGAACGGTCAGGCTATGGAGATCGTCAGCTCATTTAAGTATCTAGGCAGTGTGTTGAGTAAAGATGGGTCTAAGGATAAAGAAATGCGGGAGAGGGTGCAACAGGGGAAGAGGGTTGTAGGAACGTTGAAAGCAGTAACAAGAAATAGGGTGGTCAGTATGGAAGTGAAGAAGTCCTTGCATGACAGTGTGGTAATCCCGACACTGACTTACGGAAGCGAAGCATGGATGTTTGAGAATAGACTCAGACCAAGAGTGAGAGGGGTGGAAATGAGTAACTTGAGAAGTGCGTGCGGAGTTACATGGAGGGATAGACAGACGAATGAGGAAGTAAGAAGGAGGTGTGGTGTGAAGGTAGATGTGCTGGAAAGTGTGAAAAGGAACACCTAGAGATGATTCGGCCATATGGAACGTATGAGCGAGAGAATGACTAAGAAGGTGTTCAAGAGTAAGGTGGAAGGACAGAGAGGGAGAGGTAAACTGAAGGAGAGGTGGAAGGATGGAGTGAGGAAGTATATGGATGAAGGCGATGCTGGTTGGGAGGAGGGGCGTCGACTGACTGGAGACAGGTGCATGGGGCGGTTCGTTCGTGGCCACACCTTCGGGGATCACGGCATCAGGCAATAGATAGATAGATAGGTATGATTACCCCTATACGGATGCCAAGCAATGAGACTGGCCCAGATGCGTGAATATTTCAGGGTTCAATATGTTTATTTATACATTGGAGGTATGTCATTGGCTCGTGACTTACCTGTTCTACACATTTGGTAACAGGCATGATATAATGCGAAACCCAGTTGAGCATGCAGGGGTATATATGTTTACATAAGCATATCCATATGCTCACAACATCACAAACACACATATACAGCCAAGTTTTGCAAACATCAATTTATACACACAAGAAAATAGTTTAAATAATAACATAACACAAGGACACGAACAATTAACCTCACATGCACACACCAATAAGAACATATAAATAGACACACGCACACATGCATTCTTAGTATCCATTAAGGGGAAGGATTGAGTTATTAGAATAACAAATTATCCAAGTTAATGTTATGTTTGCGATTTTGAACTGTTTATAGGATATTCAGTTACCCAATACAAAACGGCTGTAAGCAATATGATTATATTATTGCAGATGTGGTAGACTTTAACAAGTAAAGCACGCTGTATATTATAAGGGACAAATGTATATTGTAATTTGTTTTTTAAATATCCTGAGGTATGTGTAAATGTTGCAACAATTATACTAAAAATGGATATATTAATATTAAAACTGCCTGTATTTTTATGAAGCCAATACAGTTTTCAGGAGGAAATCGACTAACTCGGATTTCAGCAGCCGAATTCTGTATATACACGAATTTAGTTTCCGGTGTCGAACTTGAATTCATTACCAATTAAGCCAAATCTATTCCGCGATATTTATTAGCCGATAATGAGGCTCCACTTGGATGGAGAGATTTGTGAAATTGATAAGGGTATTTCTACATTTCCGGTTACAAAAAGGGGGAAAAAACGGGTTGAGATTATTATATTGTGGCACCTATGTTACAGGTTACCCTGAACAGATAAATCACGTTTTTATTGAGAAGACCTTTGAATGATATATAAATAAAATATGTTTAATTAAAACAATACTTTAAATTAATATGGTATATATTGAAGAAACCACAATCTTATTTGCTTGAAATAGAATGTTTGGCTAATCATCCAAATATTATCGTACCTCGTAGGAAGCTTGAAGAAGGGGCTTCTGGGGTGGTTTGAATCGAAGTTGGGGCAATGTACCTTTCTTATCATATCTACCTCTCTTGGCCTTCAAGGTTTCGAGAATCTGTTCTTGTTCTGCTGGCGGCTTTGCCTGGTGGTCTCGAAGTCTAGCAGGCTTCAAATTAGAGTTGCAAATAATACAATGGCAGGTCAGGCATTGTGCCCAGTCAACACCTCCTCAATCATCCAAAAGTGCAGTGAAGCCATAGGTGACATATTCATCACTCCATTTGTGTGTCTTTGGCATGTTGATGTCACAGACTTAATACCAAACGTAACCAACGTCAGGGATATTCACACATTTGTCCTTTTCAATCATGGTGGTAATATGTTGCTTACGTTTCTCTTTTCTTACAAGCATAACAAAAATGTAATTATATTATTGTTTGCAAATTCTTTGTTTATTTGTACAGCATTTTCAGCACCCCTTAAAACTGATATCAGCACCCCAGGTTAAGAAGCACTACCCTAGGGCTTTTTCGCGTTTAATGCGTTAATATACTTAGTTTCTCAATTAATTATAAATCCGTATGACCTTTGTTTTCTAAACCAATATGTCTAACTCTAGACTCTAGAGTCATGAGTGGTACCAAATTATTAGTTAATGTTAGCCGATTGATGATTGTATTTTGGTAATTAGAGGTAACAATCAGGATCAATGTTAAAGCACAAAGTAATATTCGTTCCCATTTAGTATGTACTAGTTTTATTAATGAGTATGCATATCATCTACCCAAATGTTATTAAGTTTGTGTTTGTCCATATACATACTCCATACAATGATTTAACTGAATGTCCATTGTAAGCGTGTGCAATGATGGTTTATCTATAATTTACAAGACATGAGAACAAGCGTCGCCAATCACTAACTGCCAGGTAGAAGAGAAAAGTGGGGGAGTTGGCGATAGTTTGGGGGTGGCAGGTGGGGTAGACTTAGACCCGACTCCCCCATTCCACCAACCCCGGTTGGAGGGAAAGGAAGGACCCCCCCCCCCCCCGTGAGTGCACTAAGACTGGTAAGACAGGATTAAGGGAGATTATGAGGTATATTCTGGAGCGCTAATTAATTGTCCTGACATATGTAGGTTAGCATACATATCCGTGCACGATACTGCTCTGTGTGGCTAGACAGAGAGAGAGAGAGAGAAAGAGAGAGAGAAGGGGTGGGGGGGGGGTACAGAGAAAAACAACTTAAATTGGCATGTTAAAATACAATTTCTAGCTATCGTCACCAGATCTGCGACAGACACAGGCTATACATTGTAAATACATATTTCAAACCCGAGATTGTACTTGATGAGACGAGAACCATTCTTGCCTCCCTACAATACAGAGCCAATGCAGCTTTATATTATATTTTTCTTAGTTATTTAAAATCGTTCACCCTTTGTCCCGTATATTAAATTTTCATTTTGATATTATGAACTATCAATCAACGATAGCTTCTTTTCCACATCAAGTGTATCAAACCAAAGTAATATAATCCAGAGATTCCCCATGTTTTACAAAGTAATGTGATTATTGTCAAGGTTTTTATCTATCTATCTATTGCCTGACGCCGTGATCCCCGAAGGGGTGGCCACGAACAAACCGCCCCCATGCACCTCTGTCCCCAGTCAGTAGACGCCCCTCCTCCCAACCAGTACCACCTTCATCCATATACTTCCTCACTCCATCCTTCCACCTCTCCCTCTCTGTCCTTCCACCTCGCTCTCGTACACCCTCTTAGTAATTTTCTCGCTTTCCATACGTTCCATATGGCCGAACCATTTCAAGGTGTTCCTTTTCACACTGTCCAGCACATCTACCTCCACACCACACCTCCTTCTTACTTCCTCATTCGTCTGTTTATCCCTCCATGTAACTCCGCACGCACTTCTCAAGTAACACATTTCCACCGCTCTCACTCTTGGTCTGAGTCTCTTTCCGAACGTCTATGCTTCGCTTCCGTAAGTTAGTGTCGGGATTACCACACTGTCATGCAAGGACTTCTTCACTTCCATACTGATGTTACGACCGGGACTCATATAAAACAAGGGCTCTTAATCATTGGACTAGAAAGGCACACAGCCACAACGGTAACACTAGATCCAACCCTTGAACTTATAATGCCGGCGCACAAAAAACACCTATACCCTCCAGAGTTAAATCTGCGATAGCGATAGCTGGGTATCCTATAACTTGGTATAAATGCACTACTACTACAGGCTAATGATCTCTGATACAGCCTGATCACAACAACATACAATTACGTTAATAATGTATACAAGGACAAGATAGAGATTTTAATTAAATCACTGCAATGATTTAATGCAAACAAGAAGAAGGTATAATTAAAGTTATTCTAAACAATAATAAACTGTCACTCCTATATTAAAGAAAGTGAACGAAAGTCCTAAAGCATCGAGCAGGAATCTTCTGAAGAAAGTCTGATGCTGCTTAAGATGATCGAATCGGATTTTGAACTGTTATATAAAGCAGGAACAAGATATGACAAGTGTATGGACATACAGTGTTAACTGGCACGGGAATAATAATAAATGCGCAATAGTATTATCTCCAACAACAAAAGAAGTACTTCCTCACGCAACGCAAAAGCCTGTTCGGGTTGTGCAACTCAACAACAACCAAGGCTTACAATCAATGTGAAGAAAAATGCTGCATACATAACATAAGAGTTTATAATCCTAATCGGGTGTCTGCTAGGCGAATAAAGTCTAGCTGGGATGTAGTAGGCTAGGAAACAATGGCTGAGCAAGCGGCTCGTAGCCTAGCGAGGTTCTTAAAACTGTACAGCCTAATTACGTTAAATGACGGGGTGCTCTCTTGAGAGATCCAGATCGCTAGTATCTGGTTTTCTCCTGGCGACCCTCTCAAAGTCAAAACAAAACGAGTTAGCACAGTGTTGGGTGGCAGAGGCAAAAGCCCTCACTCGCAACACAGTGCTACACTCACAAGGTACACAGTCAGAAAGACAACCTAGGCTTCCCACGTATCCGTTACAATTGTACAGGTTCAGCAAAACCTGGTACACATCGGAAATCACAACAACAATGGCCTCACCCCAGTCTAGCATTAAATAGCCCAGCAGACAACCAAGCAAAAGGTAGGGAGACACCGCGAGTGTGTCGAACCTCTACAGACAAAATGTTAACCCCTCCAAAATGTCTAACTAAACATGGAATATCTGAGAGCTTCAGCATATAATACAATGGCCGATATATGAAATCGTGCAGAACCAAAGGGGAGATATGATGTTAAATAGATTGGAAGAATGAGAGGTAAGAAGTTGAGAGAGAGAGAGAAAGTGTTCTATAGGTAGAAGTCGGGGACAGGTGGTAAGGGAGGTGTGAAGGGTATGCTGGTCAGGCAAGCTCTGAGGAAGGAAGACACAAGGCAGCAGGGAGTGCGGGGGGAACAACTTCCTGACGCGGCGGGAGGGTAGTGAGGCAGCCAGCCACTCAGAGGCCCCGGCCGTGGCATGACGTCTGCCTCCTGTACTTACTCACTCACACTCTCTAGCTGTGTCATTCAGTCTTATACATTAAACTTATAACTGATGATATAAAATATAATGCATTGTCACAGGCAAAAATAAAGACCACTTCTGTACTGCCTGTGACATGACGATTCACAAGAAAGTACAACATTGTAGATAGACTGTAGCCAAATACATTGCCCTGGCGAGTGTTAGCGAGTGGCCAAGCGAGGGATTGAGCCCACGTGGCGTTCTGCTAAGCTGCAGGTGTCACACTGACCACCCTATTTCTTGTTACTGCTTTCAACGTTCCTACAACCCTCTTCCCCTGTTGCACCCTCTCCCGCATTTCTTTAACCTTAGTCCCATCTTTACTCGACACACTGCCCAGATACTTAAATGAGCTGACGATCTCCATAGCCTGACCGTTCAACTTCACCTCACACTCTGTGACTTCACCCCTTTCGAAGACCATAACCTTGCTCTTCCCCGCATTTACCTTCAAATTCCGTTAATCGCATACTGTTCCAAACTCATTTACCAGACTCTGCAACTCCCATTCATTATCGCTCATCAGAACTGTATCATCCGCAAACAGCGGTATAGGCAGCTTCCTCTCATTTCCCTCCCTTATCAGCGATACACCAACATCCCCTGCTCTTCCAAGTATTTCTTTCATGACTCCATCCATATATACAGTAAACAACCACGGGGACATCACACACCCCTGTTTCAACCCAACATTCAGCATTCAGGTCAAAGAACTCGCTCTGCTCATTCTCCACACGTAGTGCCACCTTTGCACCCGCATACATGCTCTTTACTGCTTTCAGCAAGGTTTCAAAACGTTATTAAGGAGATTGAAGGCAATATTGACCATGAATCTAGTATACAGTAGAATACTCCAACACATTTTCATGCATAAATTAACTGAAAAAACAAACATCCATTTACATAATGGCATTCTCCATTAAAATATAACTTATACAAATCGGGCAAGAAAGAAGTAAACACACCTATCATTATAATGGTCGATACATCCCCACCCTCCAGAATACCATCATTTGGTAACTATAATAATGAAAGAGTTTACCGATATAACGTTACGACATCTTTAAATGCAAACATTGGAGGTCGACCGTATAATATTATTTTAGGCCGCATAATTGGTCCCCGTTGTTGTAATATAAGGAGCCAGGCTGGTGCGTCCATAATTACAATACCTATTTCCTTATCGCTTATGGGCATTTTATGAAAAAAATAACTTTCAATAATGCTTGATATGACCGTTTTATCCTTAACAAAACACATTTTCCATCCTTTTCATTATATTATTTGCAAAATCATATGTTCACCCTTATATCTGCTGGCTATTCTGTACTCTCGACTAAAACACGCACACACACACTTGTTTGTTTTCAACCACACTATGTAGCTTAATACAATTGTATTTTGTCACTCGTTACAATTAACATTATTGCACGCGACTGATTATGAATATACTGATACTGTATGAGTGTGGATGGGTATATGTGTATGAACACTCAGGCAATTATAATCGGGTAGAAATGATTGTTTTTAGAATTTTCCGGATATATATTTGTGCATGAATGGTCCGTTTGTTGTGTAAATGTACGCATGAGGCTTTTCATGATAATACTTCATGTGTAAAATTTGTGAATTGTCCATGTTCACCGGTTATTGTTCCTCCTGTATACCTGTGATTAGTGAGTGTTTATTTGTCTATTGTATGTAGTGTGTTATGTGTCCGTTATTTATAATTATGTGTCCAATAAATATTTTTGTTTTTTATTTTTTTATTGTAGCCTACCTGGTACCCAGCTTTTTTGGCATGTTTCGGATGCCACTAAATAGTTAAGCTGAGACCAGTCGCGGCGTACAGTGCCTCGCCGATGCTGCTAGGCCCATCCATATAAACAAGTTTTAGTAATACCGATATATAGGTTTTCTATAGTATAATACAACGGCATACCAATGCATCAGGCAGAAAACTTCGCATTCAGCTCTGGAAACATAGATAAGCCTTGTACCATTCGTATGGTAGAACTAGTTCTGGGAATAGAGGCAGCTAAGAAGATCAAGGAAGTCCCTCTGTCCAACGATGTCATTGCAGGGAGAGTTGCAAATATGAGCAGCAACATCTTGGGCCAGGTTTGTCAGGAGATTAAGGACAGTCCCACCCACATCAACCTACAGTTGGACGAATCAACTGATGTTTCCAACATGAGTCAACTGATTGTGTATATCCAGTACATCAAGGATGGTGTAATTAAAGACGAGTTCCTCTTTTGCAATGCTTTTCAAACAACAACGAAGGCAGCAGATATATTCAGACTCTTGGACGAGTTTTTTGAGAAATATCAGATTAAGTGGGAGAAGGTTGGGTCTGTCTGCACGGATAGTACTCCAGCCGTGATAGAGTGCAGGTCTGGCTTCACTGCTTTAGTAAAAGAAAAAGTACCAGATATGTTCCTCCTTTCTCTTTCCTATCTGTCAGACATCTTCAATCACTTGAATGACCTCAATTTGTCTATGCAAGGTTCAAATGCTAATGGGCTTGTGTGTGCAGAGAGGGTAGAAACCTTCAAAAAGAAGATCTCCCCATGGAAGCGTAGAGTCCAAGGAGGGAATGTGGGAAAATTTCCAAAATTGGATTAGAAGCTGGGGGTTAATAAGGTTAGTCCAATGCTTGGAGAAAATATCACTACTCACCTCTCGCACCTTGAGACCACCATGGCACAGTACTTTCCAAAGGATCATACATATCCAGAATGGATTCAGCAGATTCTTGGCAGACATAAGTGATAATAACAATTTGAAGGAGGAGCTCATCGACCTGCAGTTTAACCCAGGATGTCTGACATTATTCTGTGCTCTTCCGCTGTCTGACTTCTGGTGTCAGCAGTTGTTAGCATACCCTGGAATTGCAAGAGCAGCACTGGAGATGATTATTCCCTTCCCAACGTCCTATTTGTGTGAGAGGGCATTATCCACTATGCTGCAGATCAAAACAAAAGCCTGGAACTGCCTTCAAGATGGCTGGTCCATGACATGAGGGTGGCTCTCGCCCACACTAAGCCTCAATTTGGGAAATTAGTCACACAAAAGCAACAACAAAAATCACATTGATGAAAGCACTCTGAATGTCCCATTTTCTATATCTGAAGAAGTGTATCCATACTCTTAAGGTTTTGCCTTTTCTCTTTTTCATATCGGTTTTGCTTAGTATTCACATCTTTAACCCTCCTGGCCCGGTTGTCATTTTAAAATGACACCACGAACTAAGGGCAGGAGCCCGGGTGTCATTTTAAAATCTGTAAGCTTGAAAGCCTATTCAGCTTGGTCTGAACGCTGTGCGTCCGACGTATGTAAACAAAGCCGATCGTTACGTCACCGCACCTCCGAAAACAAGAAAGAGAAGACTCTTTTGTTATTGTATGTCTGTATGTCGTTGTTTCAGTAGTGAAAAGATCGTCATATTGCTAACATCGCCTGCAAGTGCTCTCCACTGAAATCGTCATCACAACTGAACCAGTTGACATAGAGAGCTCTACTCAACGCCAGTCTACAGATTGGAAACCGCACTACATTTATAGATGCGTGGGAAATTTCTAGCAGTTAAACTAAACAAAAATACGGTAGCCTAGGCCTAGACGTTTTTCGGCCAGATCGCCCGGGTAGCCCACCCTGTCATTTTGAGAGCCTGCCCGGGCCAGGAGGGTTAATGTATCATGAGCATGTATCATGAGTTAATGGAGAATGAGCAAAATGAATTGTTAAGCAATATTTCATTTACGTTTACGTTACCCTTATATTAGTGTAGCAAATGTGAATGAGTAACCAGATGTAAGGGGGTGCTGGACTGTGAAACCTTACTATACAGAGGGTGCTGATGTCGGAAAAGGTTAAGAAGCACTGCCCTAGGGGTAAGGGTACTTATTTGTGAATTTCTAGCCTTGGATTCTGACATAATTTGTTATATATTTGGTATAGAAAATTATTTGTTTTCAATGTGATTTTATTTTACATATATGATGAATATATGAACCTTGAAGAGCGATAAAATAAGCGGGAAAAGCATTTCGGTGGTGAAAATCGTGAATATTCCCCACCCGGTCGTATTCTCAGGTGTGAGACAGCACTCTCGCTGTCTCTGAGTCAACTGAAGCACTCCCGCGGTGTCTCGGTGTTATATAACGATCTTTTATGCAACCCACTTGTGCTACATTACCGCGGTAGAGAAAAATAACCGATAAATGATGAAAATAAGAGGAAAAATAGGTGATAATTGAGGAAGGGGGGGGGGAGAGGGGATTAAGCTGGGGAAGGAGGGGGTTAGGAACATATAGATGAGTGATAGGATGTACTAGAGGGGAATTATCTCACCTAATGACATACTCCTTTGTTTTGAGAGTCCCTGGGGTGCTTTGGAAGTTTTTTTTATGGTCTTGCTTCCGTGAGGCCTATCGCGTTCACTATGGTGACCCTTCCGTGAGGCCTATCGCGCTTAACTCATTCTGTACCGTCCATGTCATTTTAGCTTTATTCAGGCTACTATTAGACGATTATATTCAATTTAAAATGGGCTTCCAACAATTATCAGGCCTCGAACTATCTCACTTAACCCTTTTTGATTGCACAGATTCTTCTTAAGCTGCACAAAATCGTCTAAATAGTGGTAAAAAAGACGTAGCTGGTACAGAAGGGGTTAAGCGGTTCACACTAAATCATCTTTGGTTTCCTGCTTAACTGACATATAATTTGATTGAGATAATTTATAACAGCATATTCTGGCTATCATTGATTGATTGTATTCAGTTTTGGAAGGCTTTCTAGTAAACCAATGAGGTAAAAACTATCTCAACCATCTCTGACTCCCTCAATGCCTTCCTAAACTATCTCAACCATCCCTGACTCCCTCAATGCCTTCCTAAACTATCTCAACCATCTCTGACTCCCTCAATGCCTTCCTAAACTATCTCAACCATCTCTGACTCCCTCAATGCCTTCCTAAACTATCTCAACCATCTCTGACTCCCTCAATGCCTTCCTAAACTATCTCAACCATCTCTGACTCCCTCAATGCCTTCCTAAACTATCTCAACCATCTCTGACTCCCTCAATGCCTTCCTAAACTATCTCAACCATCTCTGACTCCCTCAGTGCCTTCCTAAACTATCTCCACCATCTCTGACTCCCTCAATGCCTTCCTAAACTATCTCAACCATCTCTGACTCCCTCAATGCCTTCCTAAACTATCTCAACCATCTCCGACTCCCTCAATGCCTTCCTAAACTATCTCAACCATCTCAGACTCCCTCAATGCCTTCCTAAACTATCTCAACCATCTCTGACTCCCTCAATGCCTTCCTAAACTATCTCAACCATCTCTGGCTCCCTCAATGCCTTCCTAAACTATCTCAACCATCTCTGACTCCCTCAATGCCTTCCTAAACTGGATAAAATAGTGTGCTGATCGCCAGACAACTGTCAACCTGAGTCATAATCCTGGAGGGGGAGGCGGAGTACAGTACAGTTGTGGACAGAAGTTTGTGTTCTACTACCTAACGATAACTACTGTACCACACTTGGTTGTTGAGGCGGCCCACATTGTTTTTTTGTTCTCTCTCTCTTGGTTGTATCCATTTAACCTACTGTTTTAAGATGTTTATAATCATAAAGGTGTCGATATCTTCTTGGCGAGCGGTAGCGAGCCAGCATATTTTGTTATGACAGCAGGCTAAATTTGTAAATGTGTTGATAGAAGAATGTCTCCGGCGGCATTCTCCATACAATGCTGGCTCGCTATCGCTCACCAGGAAGAAATCGAAACCTGGATGGGGATAAATGTCTTAAGACATTAGGCTGAATGGGGCCGAATGGATACAACTCAGAGAGAGAGGGAGATACCTATAAAACAAACAGGTCACCTCCCTTAAGGCATAAGGGAAAGATAATTATAAGGGGTACTGTACGTGTATGACATAAAGTATACCTTACATATCTGACCACTACTGTACCGTCTACAACAGGCTTCTTCACCCTCTCCACTATACCAGCTGTATACACTGTTTTGCTTTACCTTTAATTAACCCCTTGAGGATTGTGACGCATTAAGACAGTTTATCCTGAATATCATTAGACACTGTTATTCAGGTTAGGAAGGCATTATGGAAGTCAGAGTTTTTTTTTTAAGTAGTCTTTACCCTTTTAATAGCCACAGATCCTTTCTAAAACAAATGAACTCGTTTAAAGAAAACCGGAATGAGCGGTCAAAACACGTCACAATCCTAGAGGGGTTCAGATCAACATGGCCAACAACAACACAAATATACTGTTGGCCAAAGGTTGTACAGCGAGGATAATCATAATTTTCAAGGAAACCCAGATAATTTTATTTCAAATTACACACAAGCACTCGCGCGTATTCATCAATTAATAAATAATTTCCTTTGCAATACAATGTTCAAGTTTGTCAGGCCATGTATTCAAAGGTTAGTGTATGTGGCAATATGTGTTTAGTTATATATATATATATATATTGTTTGGAACTGACAATTGTGTATATACACACTGTATTTAGGTCTCATAATTAGCTACAGCTTTACGATATAGGCCTAAATCGTATTAGTGTTCAGTATTTTTTAAGAATTATGGATGAAGAAACTTATGTAAAGTAAGATTCCTACATATAATGGCAATGAATAATTGGATATCACACTACTATCTAAATACTGCCAATTATAAGGAGAGACAACGCGGCTGCAAAAGATATATAGATCTATAAATCTAAAAACTAAAATATAGCCATTACCAATAAAATTATTAAAAGCAAGAGGTTAAATGAGAATATAACACTATATTATGTCAACCATTACCTACACATCACACAATAAATATAATTTAAGGAGCAAGTTGATTGGTTGGCAAGTTGTCAGTTGTCTTTTTGTGAAAAGTGTCTATAGCTCTTATTTTCGTAACATTACATACCAAATGTGCCTTCTTATTACAATAATACATTGTGCAGATTTATGTGATAGAGTTGATACGAATACAAATATTATTTAACACCTATGAATAACTGGATGTAATTAAAGGACACGAGCTATGTGGGTAGCACGGCTTCTACAGGGTGAGGGAAGATCATAGCAACTGCACGGAAATGGACAATATACAATTTCAGACATTGCATATATTGTTGTATACTATTATATTTACAGTTAATAAAATGCCGATTTATTCTGATAGTGTAAAAAGTAAATTGTGTGTTAAATGTAAAACATGACAACCTTTTGGAGAATCCATAAAGGATCGGTTTGCGCAACTGTAGAATGCGTCCGAAACACACTGAAGTTACCCCCACCCCCCCTCTCTCTCTCACACACACACAAACTAAACAACCAACACCGAGGCTCCTCGATTTTCAGTTGCACAATGTGGATTGTCTTCATAAGCATATACTGTGCAGTCTGCGAATTCAAGATGCAAGGGATTTGGGTGTAGGACTAATATTGTTAAACAACAAGTTGCACGCAGTTAAATTCTTGGTATCTCAGGCCAAGCCACAAGCCCTTCCAAACCCTCCTTACTTTTGCCTTCGACCCTCACGTCGTCCAACCCCTCACCCACCAGCTACAGAAGACTATACCCATCGGTAATAATTATATATCTGCGTCTAGCGACGGAGACAACAGAGTCTCCTACCCTAATTAAGCAAAGTAAAAACACCCTAGAGTTACATATTACGAATCAAAGTAAAACAACCCGAAATAATTCTATAGTTATATCAGAAAGAAAAAAGTAGTTACTTCAACTGTTGGACCGTTAGTCGATGAAAATGGAGAATACACCAACGACGAAGTACAAATGAGTAATGCCCTCAATACCTTCTTGATACCTCAGTAATATCCCTACACCATCGCCGATTCAGATTGATAATTCAGATGTTCTAAGCAATATCACCGTTACAGAGAAAGAAGTATTGAATTGTTTAGATAAACTCAAGGTAAATAAAACGCCTGGACCTGATACAATCTCGCCTAGAGTTCTAAAGGAAGCTAAGGATGAGCTCTCCAAACCACTGACATTACTATTCAATAAATCCTTGCAGTCTGGAACTATGCCTGATCAGTGGAAGATAGCCAACGTAACACCGATATTCAAAAAAGGCAGCAATCCCTACATAGTAACTATCGTCCAATTAACTTGACCTCAGTTGTATGTAAAATGCTAGAAACGGTCATAAGAGACAGACTCGTAAATCACTTAGAGTAAAATAACATACTTAAAGATACTCAACACGGCTTTCGTAAAAAACGTTCCTGTTTAACAAACCTCTTAGACTTCTTCCACGATATCCTCAACCTCTACGATGAGAGTAAAGCTGTAGATATTATATACCTTGATTTTCAGAAGGCCTTTGACAAAGTTCCCCACAAACGTTTACTGCTAAAACTAAAAGCGCATGGAATACAAGACGGTGTGTTGAAATGGATAGAAAATTTGATCGGCGACAGAAAGCAAAGAGTAGTCATAAACGGTAAGGCATCTAAATGGACCAATGTAAGTAGCGGGGTACCACAGGGATCGGTACTAGGACCAATTATCTTTCTATTTACATCAATGACATAGATGAGGGTCTCACCTGTACAATCTCAAAATTTGCTGACGATACAAAAATTGCAAATAGCGTACTCTCAAAAGAACAAGTTGACGATATGCAACACAATCTAGATAAGTTGTCACATTGGGCCCAAATTTGGCAAATGAGTTTCAATGCGGATAAATGTAAAGTACTACATATCGGATACCTAAATGAGAAAGCAAACTATTCGATGAATGGCACTCTGCTTAAGAATATAAACAGAGAAACCGATCTGGGAGTAACAACATCGAGTAACCTAAAACCGAGTCAACAATGTTCAGAAGTTGTTAAGAAGGCAAAGAAAATAATTGGCTTTATAGGCAGGTCATTTGAGCATAAATCCAAAGACGTTATCCTAACCCTTTACAATTCCTTAGTCCGCCCTCTTCTGGAATACTTCGTTCAATGCTGGTGCCCTTATTACCAAAAAGACATAAACAAACTAGAACGAGTTCAAAGTAGAGTTACCAAAATGATACCTAGCCTAAAGAACAAACCATACGAAGAGCGTCTTAGAGAATTTAATCTATTTCCTTTAACCCAGCGCAGATTAAGAGGTGACTTAATTCAAGTGTTCAAAATCATCAAAGGCATCGACAATATGAACTGTAGTAAGTACTTCACTATCGACCAATCTAATTACATGCAGGGAAACGGTTGCAAAATTATTGGTAAATCTTTTAACTCACACGAATCTAAGAATTTCTTCTTCAATCGAGTTGTCAACTTGTGGAATGGGCTTCCCCGAGACTTTATAGACTGCAGCACCGTTGATTCATTTAAACTCCGCTAGACAAATATCTCGCATCAAACCCGCGACTGACTGCGTTTGTAAATGAATAACTTTATTTTATGCTCCCCTCAGTTACTTACCCATATGTCCCCTACTAACTTCCTAGTCCTGCCACGGACATTAGTTCCAGGGCAGTAGTTCCCTTTCCAATGTTCCCTTACCCACTCTAAACCACTGTTTGGACACTTGATCCTCAGTGTTTTGGAGGACAAGCAGCCTAGAAGGGTCACTAGACCTGTTGTTGCTTGATATCCTTTGTACTCCTTTGTACTTTGTACTCCTTTGTACTCCTTTTGTTTATCAGGCCTCTGATTAGCGATTACGCATTTAGATCAACAGAGCTCTAATAGGCATGTCAACTTATGTGTTATTTCAAGTTGATCACGTTATAAAGTCTTTAATTCATACACACTCTTTCTTACCCCTAGTATTTTAACACACACACTCACATTCATCAGGTCACCCCCCACCCCCCCCAACCCACCCCCGCCCTCTCTCTCTCTCTCTCTCTCTCTCTCCCTCTCCATGTCTCATACGCGCGTCATATTTGGTATAGATATTAGGTATTAAGTCTAGTTCAATGGGTACAATTGGCAACCCTCTCAGTTTAACGGTTTACTCACGGCAGGCTGGGAAGGGAGCAGAGTACAGCTCAGTCTGTTTTTCGATACTTTCACGTTTATTCGTGTATCTCAGTAACTATTTGATGTATAGTAATTCTGACGTTACCAGTGGAATCCTCATTAAATTCCACTTCCATATATGTATGCAAATAACAAATGTTGTGGGCAAAAGTTTGAGCTAGTGCGAGTTGGAGATAAGGTATTTAATTTTTGTTTTACAATTCTTATTTCGGAGTGCCCCAATGTGGTTGTTTTGTATTTATTCTATGTTTTTATTTGCTTATCTTCAAGTTCAATCAATAGCGAAGCCGATGGTACCTCATTAATCCAAATACAAGGATTTTTTGGTGGATAAAAACGTCACAGAAACAAATTATCGCCGGGCACAAAACTGGCTCTGAGTGAGCTGAGATATATTTTGGGAGTGGAAAAAACTTTAATTGGAAACTATAGGTGCGCCAAAGGGTTAAGAGCTTTTCCGCCCTTTACGGGTTAACATGCCACACATCCAAACTGTGTTCCGGCAGCAAAACAACACCTGACACTGATAAACTGCCCAGTCCATCACAAGACTGGCACTTCTCTTTGCACTCTCCGGCAACGGGACCTGCCAATAACCTTTCCCTATTTCCACCTTAGTGATAAACGAGGCAGCCCCGATGCGGTCTATGGGGTCGTCAACTCTGGGGAATGGATAGGCATCTGTCAGGGATAATACACTAACACTACTGCAATCAACACAACAACGGATCTTGCCACCCATCTCAGGTTCCAAAGTCACTGGCAAAGACCACTCACGATATCCGTTATCCCTCAGACCCTTCTCCAACATGTAGTCCAGCTCTGCGTTTAAGACAGCCTGTCGAGCAGGATTTATACGGTAGGGAGGCAACTTGAGCTTTGCACTGTCTCCAGCCTCTATGTCGGGTGCCACCCCGGACACCAGGCCTGGAGAATCAACAAACATGTGGAAGTACTGCCACAGCCTAGTAAACAACTCCTCTTGGCGCTTAGGAACAAGAGGTTGTAACTTATCTCGAAGAACAACATACTCATTGCCCTCCCACAACCCAGCCGGGACCACAGCCTCTAAACTATAATCTCCCTCCTTCTCCACCTCCGTCCCTAATACAGCCAGGTCATGAGAGGAACAATCCCTACCACCTGTGCAGTCACTCCCACAGTTCATAAGTGCTAAGGCTTCCCCGCCGATACCATACATGCGCACTCCCGCATTCCTTGCGGCTACACCTGCCTGCGCAACATCACCGTCTTCAGCGCCACGGCCAGATGCAGTCGGTCTATGGTAGGGCTGTTGCATTTTACTAGGCCAGCATTGGTAGGCTATACGACGGTCGGGCGTATCTATTACATAGTTAACCTCACCAATCTGCTTAATGTCCTGATACTGACCACAAAACTTAGCAGCCATGGGTCGACCCTGAACTGACAACCGTGCCAAAGCCTCGTCGCCCACCATGAACACCCTAGATTTAGCCTGTTTGCTACAAGGGTCTCTCATCTTCGTGTTCATGCTGCTAACCGGGATAGCCTCCGGGTATCTAGTGGTAGTATCAATTAAAATGTGCAAATATTAATCTCCCGAACTGGTGGGTAATAAGGGGCCAGCCATGTCAACTATGACACGAGTCAATGGCGGTTCAACTGCAGGTGTAGGGATCAATGGTGCCAAGGGTATTCCTGGGTGGGGTTCTCCAACTACCTTACCAATATGACACATCAAAAAAGAAGCCACCAATGCATGCATATTAGGCCACCAAAAATGAGAATGTAGCCTATTAGTAGTCTCACATACCCCTAAATGACCCGCCAGTGGTGCCACCTGCGTTAGCCTAACCAGCGCTTCCCGGAACTGGGCAGGCACCACTAACTGCTCCTCCCCCAAACCTGAGTTCGTATCCGGCTTCCACTGCCGATACAACAATGCCCCCTTTACAACAAATTTCTCGGCTTGACCGTTCTTCCCACCAGTCGTACCAACATTCTTAAACAGGAGGCCCAGACTGGGGTCCTCTTGCTGCAACTTGCTCAGTTTGTTTCTAGGTAACTCCATCAAGGCAGTTACCTCTGACCTCTCAAAAATATCAGAAGGTTGAGTCGGTTTCACTATGTCAGACTCCTCGTCTGGCACTAGGTCACCTCTACTAGTCTCGGTAGCCTCACTGGGGTCAGCCAAGCCCACAGCTGTCTCCGGACCAGTTTCATCTAGTAGTGCATCATGGGATGGCCCGCACTCATGGCTGTCGGCTCCCGCATCCACTAAACCATCCACCTGTTGTGCCAAAGGTGCCACTGATTGGGTCACTGCACCAACAGGGTAGATAAAATCCATGTTATATTCTTGCAAACCACCACCACCAGGGGGCACAAAAACTTCCTCAGCGACGACTATAGGAGGCGGGAAAACTACATCCCCTGCCAAGTCAGTCCCGAGCAAAAAGTCCACCCCCTCAACTGGCAGAGTGTCCACCATAGCCACCTTACACCCGGCAGTCAAAAGTGGGCACTCTAGGATCACCAGGACTAAATCACATAATTGTTCGCTGTTGATTCCCCTGCACATTACAAACTCTCCCTTGCTAATAGGTCCCCCTGTCAGGTTGCGACACATGGATTGCTGCGCACCAGTATCCCTAAACACCTTGACAGGGTACGTCTGCTCCCCGATCCATACTGATCCATCATGTATGAATGGCCGACACCAATCAGGGGAATTCTGGTTATGCTCAGGTGGTGATACCATCTGGGGCGGCAAAGTGCTTACTACTCTGCTTCGCGCTGGCCAACACTGCCCCCCAAACTCACCAGTACCTGTCTTTCCTTTCACAGGCACCTCCCCTAGTGTCGCCGCCAACTGGACAGCTTTGGGTTCCTGGATAGCCTTCCATTTAGCACACTGAGGTTTAACCCTCTCACGTTCTTGACGCAATTTTGAGCCTATTAGGGATACTATAAATCCTTTGTTACCATCAGGGGTATTTAGAAACCTTTAGTTTAGTTACTTTAACCTCTGCAGTTGTCTTTGAGTTGCCTGTGGGCAGAAAACTAATTTTGGAGAGGTAATTATAAGAGTGAGAGAACTCTATGTCTTATTGCTAATCTGCCAACCTTTGCGCCATATAGTCGTGAGAGGGTTAATATGACCCACTTGTTTGCAGAAATAACATCTCACTTCCGTAGAAGCTTGCTGGTGGTCAGCCTTGGTATAATGTGTCTTATTTGTGGTACCTTAGGGTGATGATGGACGAGCTGATACTGTGGCTACTTGGTGCACAGGTTGGTCTCTCCTGTCACCAATGCTCCCCATGCACGTGCCATGCCGGGCTAGTGCAAAATCATCAGCCCAAACTGCTGCTTCCCTTATTGATTTAAACCATTTTACTTTTAATTTTGTCCCAATGTCCTTATCAACTATGCTTGCAAACTGCTCCACCAGCCCAACCTCACACGCCGCCTCAAAAGTACCAGCCGACTCTGAACGCAGCCACTTAGCTAGAGTATCGCGCAGGTACCTGTCACATTCCACGTGCGAGTCCCCCTGCTGCTTCCGAGCCCCCCTGAAGGCCAACCTGTAAGCCTCGGGATGCAGCTCGTAGGCTTTTAACACAGCCTCTTTAAGTACATCATACTCTAGCTCCTGCATTTCTAGGCGATCGTATGCATCAAGAGCCTTGCCTTTTAAAACATTAGACACCAACACTGCCCAGCGCTGCCTCGGCCACTGACACTCGTGGGCCCTCTTCTCAAAATGCAAGAACCACTCTGGGACCTTGAGTTCATCGAAGGCCAGCACAAGTTTCAGCCGTCGATACAACAGCACCTCTTCTGCCTCCCTATCCCTCTGTCTCTCTTCTCTCTCGGCCTGTATTCTCTTCTCCTCTATCTCCAACTTCCTCAATGCAACTCTCTCTTCAATATCTTTCCGTCTCTCTTCTCTCTGTCTTTCTTCTGCCTGTATTCTCTCTCTTTCTATCTCCATCTTCCTCAACTCCATCCTCTCTTGCATCTCTCTATCTTTCTGTCTCTCTTTTATCTCCATTCTCTTTAGTTGGAGCTCTACTTCTGGACTCCTTCTCGACCCTATCGGGGTTATAGGAGGAAACTGGGCATAAGGGAGAACATTGTGCTGAGCAGCCACCGTATGAGTGGCAGTGAAATGCTGGGGTGTGGCCAACGACACATGGGGGAAAAAGGAGGATACTGAGGATTGCTAGCATAACTTGAAACAAATGGACTGGCCATAGGGGCCTGAACATGGCCCTGTGAAAATGAAGGGGCCGTATAGATAGGGTTTACTGCCGACGGTGGATGCATGGTGGCAGGTGCTGTGGTAATCGTAGGAGACTGCCTACATACAGTCTCACCTTGCTCTGGAGTAGTTGCTCCACTCCGGTCCCCAGAAGAGTGGTAGCCATCATCCACATCACAAGTACTAGCTTCCTGAAGACCATTCTGCTGTGCAACTAGCTTAGACACCTCTTGAACTAACTCTGCCTTAGCCATACCACTGCACCTCCATCCATGCATCTCCAACATGTCTTAATTCATCGCTACTCCTGCTAGCAACCTCGTCTTGACTAGGTTGGGTTGTAATAAACTGCAAAACGTCCTCCTTCCCCACAATATGAACAGGAACGTAGTCAACATGCGACGTCTTAGCAATAGTTGTGGACACGGGTTAATGAAATAAGAGTACTATGTCCGTAGACTTTCAATTACAAGAAAAATTACTGACAATCTATATATAATGCTTCATCCCACAAGAACTCTATACTATCACACTATCCTGGTCTGAGGTCGCCACTGTTACGAGGGCAGCCGGGGCAACCAGATGCTTACATAGCCTAGCCCACAGCACCGCACTACCCTGCAACAGACACGCTCTTAATACCTGACTCAAACACCAAGACATGCAGGTTCTCTAGAAAAAAGGGTTATCTTCCTTTTTGCTTATTAAAGCAGTAACAAGGAGACACAAAAATATCTATTGTCCCCGAGTCAATTCCATAGTGCGTGTAGTATGCAAGAGAACTTCTAAGGTTATTCTCTACTGCACTAACATTATGCAACCATACCACTACTAGACTCCCAGAACACTCTGTATCATGCCTAATCGCTTAGGATTTTTTTTTTTTTTTTTTTTTTTTAAAAGAGATAATGAACGGAGGAAGGAAAAACACAGATAAAACAAAAAGGTCCATGTGCCTAAAGGCATCCTCCATTCATAAAATGTTTGTAACAACTGGATTTAAACATTTGTAGATTGTAAGTTTGTGGAAAGCAATTCGAGGGAAGTTAATTCCATAGAGTAGTAGCTCTGGGGATAAATGAATTCTGATAAGCAGAAGTTCTGCATTGTGGAGGAGAAAGTGTAAATTCATGGGCGCTCTCAGCTGCCCTAGTTCTACGGGGAAAGATGTGGAGAGGCGGCACAATTGAAGCACGTTCCTCGGAAATATCTGTAGAATAATGCAAGGGATGCAACGTTTCTTCGTATGGATAATGTAGGAAGGTCCTGTGTGATTGCAGGGTTATTGATTAATCTAATAGCTTTATTTTGAATTTTGTCCAACTGCCTCAATGCAACCACTCCACTTCCATCCCACAGAGGTGAACAGTAATCCATCTGAGAACGCACATGACTTTTATATATCACGGCCAACTGCTCGCCAGTGAAGAATTCTCGAACTCTGTACAGGAGTCCCAGTTTTTTAGAGGCATTCTTAGCAATGCTTCTAACATAATGTGTCCAGCTCAAGTTAGTAGTTAATGTTACACCGAGAATGTCAATACTAGGGGAAGTGGGAATATTTACATCATTAAAAAATATATGGGAGTCAGTGAGATTCTGTCGGTTAGAAAATTGAATGTACTTGGTTTTCTGTGCATTAAAGGAAACTAGATTCTTTTGTCCCCATCCATTAATTCTAGAAAGTCCTGGTTCAGAGAAATTGCAGTGTTTATTTTTGAATTTATAAGATTGGGTTGGGTGAAAGAATTGGTAAATGTGAAGGAACTGTGGAGTGTTGAGTCATCTGCGTAGGAATGTATTGGATTATGAGTGGTAGATATGAGATCATTGATATGAATGAGGAACAGAATTGGGGCCAAAACTGATCCCTGGGGAACACCAGCATTTATTGAGTGAAATTGAGAATAAAGAATAAATGATGCAAGGCCGTAGTGTGACATCTTCGACAATAAGGATTGATGCCAGACTCTATCAAATGCCTTTGATATATCCAGTGCTATTGTATGTGTTTCACCATGTTGGTCTGTAGCTTGGTTGATTTGATGCGTAAGAAGGCAAAGCATGTCTGCAGTTGATCGACTTCGTCTAAAACCATATTGCCTATCACTGATTAATTTATTATTCTCAAGATGCTTAATTATGTGATTATTTAATATAATTTCAAAGACTTTACCAAGAGTGGAAGTTATAGCTATTGGTCTGTAGTTTAATGGATCTGAAGAGGCACCTTTTTTAGGAACTGGATGGATGTTTGCTTCTTTCCAGGGTACTGGGAAGCATGAGGTATGAGTACACAGACGGAAAATTTTTGCCAATACAGGAGCGAGCACCAAGGAGCAATTCTTAAGTATTATTGGAGGAATTTCATCTGGACCAGGAGCCTTATCTACTGAGAGATTCTGCAAAATAGTTTTGACATGTCTGGTGTGGATCTTAAGTGAGGGAATTTCAGGCAAATTAAAATTAAGTACAGGGACATCTTGATTTATTTCATCTAAGGTTGAGTTGGTGGAGAAAATATCCGCAAGGAGGTTAGCTTTACCTCGTGGGTCACTTACAAGATTGCCAGTCGGAGATTTTAATGGTGGAATGGATGAAGCAGTAGTGAAGTTGGATTTAAATGAGTTAAGAGTAGACCAAAGTATTTTGTTATCATTTGGATTATTTAGAAGTTTATTTGCCTGCTTGTGGAGAAAGTTTGATTTAGTTAGGTTTAATACAGTTTTGGCATGATTTCTGATGTTTCTAAAGTAATTAAAGGCTTCATGTGTTTTTGATCTTGTGTATGCATTGTAGGCTATTGCTTTTTGTTCAGTTACTCTAGCACAATTATGGTCAAACCATTTAGGTGAATTAGATCATTTACTGTACTGTTGATGAGGAATAAAAGTTTCCATTCCAATTTTTACAAAATCTTGTATGTGGCTCAAGGTGGAGTGTGCATTGAATTGAGAACAATACAAAGCAAAAACCCATGGAAAGTCCAGTACAATAATCCTCTGTGCCAAGCCTATTATCCCTAGCCTATGTCCTAATAATACACCGAGTGGCTCTCTTCAGCACAGCACGGTGGTGGTGTTGTAAGGGATAAACAACTTTAATGACTTATCGCTTACAACATCATCTGGGGTTAGCTCAATACATCCGAGTACAATGGGGACAACCTCACCTAGTAACAGGCTCCACCCCTAGTCCCTAACTGCACCAGATGTATTGTTGCTAAAACTACACAAGGCCCAAGGGTTGATATCCTAGTAGGTTGGAAATTGGCTGCCACCCTTAAAGGGTTAAATAAGGCTTGAGTTGGAGGATGCTGTGTGGTGGAAGGAAAAAACAAGGTAGCCTATTATGGCAGTATACAGGCCTCCTCACCACCCAACAATCTCGGTCCTCCAGGGCTCAACAAATGCTGGATAAACAGGTCAATCCCCAAACCACCAGCGACATCAACCAGGAAGAATATGCACATATAATGAGGAATAACAATGCAGCAAAATAATGGAACAGAACATGGAGAAATAAAAGGAGAAGCTTATATGTTAGATTGCCAAACAATGAATGAATGCAGTAATTAGGATTAAACTAAAGTTGTTAAAACAAAACAATATGCTCAATATGACTCCAGGCCCTGCTATGCTCCAATCAAATAAAGAACCAAAAGAAATATGCGGTATTCAAGGGACAACACGAAGCAAGCCTATCCAACACCAAACAGAGATGTTGACAGAGCGAGAGCTACGACGGGAGTAACGCTCTGGCACTCGCTCTAGTTCCCACGGCCAGACGAGGGAGGAGAAGGGGAGCACCAGGCACCGCCAGAATATACAATTAACTAGGCAGCCTGGGCTTTCACTAGCAATACAAGGTAATAAAGTAAAACATAAGACAACATTGTGTAAACTTATGATAAACGAAATAATCGCCAAGCTGAACAAAAGAAGTAATTATACTCGTGGCAACAATAACAATGTTCCCGTAGGCGCAACCCTGACGATACAAAGGCTGACTACGAGGCAAGGCCCCCTAGCCTCTCCACAGGCCACATGAGGTATCATAACACACATACAACTGAACTGGGGTATAAGTTCGGCAGGACGTGACAATATATATATACCGGTATATATATATATAAATTTGACATTATTGGATATCGTCTGCATTGTAGGAGAGGGAGGTGTGGTAATTTCCTCCTAGCAAGCAATAATACTAATAATATATTTAAATACTAATAATATAATAATATTATAAACGATATGTAGATGACTGCTTTTTTATTTTCAATAGAAATGAGGATATACATTTGTTTTTGGAGTATTTGAATAAACAACATCCCAATATTAATTTCACAAAGGAGGTTGAAGATAGCAATACATTAGCTTTTCTGGATGTTAAAATAATCAAAACCGGGAACGGATTGATCACTGATGTTTTTAGGAAACGAACCTTTACTGGTGTAGGTCTCAATTGGCTTAGTTTCTGCCCAGATATTTTCAAAATAAACTCTATTAAAACAGTTTTAAATCGTGCCTACAATGTGTGTTCTAATTTTAATGTTATGCATCTAGAATTGGAGTTTTTGAAGCAGTATTTTATATCCAACAATTATACTATGAATGTATTTAATAAAGTACTTAAATGATTTCTATACACGAAGCAAAATTTAGAGGTCACAGTTTCGGAAGTACCTAAACTTATCAAATATGTTAAATTGCCTTTCTATGGAGAATCAAGTTTCTTGTTCAGGAATAAGTTGCTAGCCTTTCTCAAAATTGAATTTCCTGCCGTCAACTTTCGAATAATATTCAATAATGATTTCACTATAGGTTCAGTTTTTCAATTTTAAAGACCATATTCCTAACCTGATGTGTTCAAATATTGTATATAAATGTTCGTGTCCCAGCTGTAATGCTAGGTATGTCGGATACTTCCAGACATTTCAAAATTAGAATATCTGAACATTTGGGTAGGAGCTATAGAACGGGTCAATATCTTAATAAAATGCCTTTTTCGGCCATAAGAAATCATTCACATGAGAATGACCATCTTTTCTCAGAGAATGATTTTGAAATAATAGGTAAATTCAATAATGAACAAGAAAATTTTTTAGGGGAAAAGATATTAATTCAACAACTCAAGCCGGAACTAAATACTATGAACTGATTCAATTGTTTAGTCAGTTTTCAAATAGTTTAGTTTTAATTGTTTCATATTTGTTTTGTTTAATTTCAAATTCATTAGGAGTGTTTCACATTGTACGCCCAGTCAGAATATATCATTTTCAGATGTTCTTTTGTTTTGTGTCCTTGGGGTTGTCGGTGTTAGTGTTAAATGATCAAATAATGGTCTTCAGTTGTACTCGAGGTGGGCTTGGGGTTGGATCTAGGTGGGTAGGGATTGGTCTTTATTATTTAGTCATATCGCATTAGTTTTCCTGTTATTCATGCGGTACTGGTGTTTGTTAACGAACTAACTTCATTTAGGTATTTTATACCCTTATTTACTTTGTATTTAAACTATTTTACGGGTCCTTCTATTTACGAAATTTTATGTATGGTAATTTCATTTTATAGGATCGTGTACTGACCTGGTGATGGACGCAGAGTCCGAAATATTGCAATAAATATGAAGATGGGGATCTTCCTTGTTTTGGCTACCCTTTTCCTTTTGAAAATATAATAATATTATAATGGAAGAATAATAATATGATAATAATTAATATAACAAAATAAAAATAAAAATATAACAATAGAATAATAATAAATTAATAATGACACTAATAATAATAACAGTGATAAAAAACATAAACAAAATAAAAAATAAATATAAAGACAAAATAATAGCGAAATAAGTATTCAATAATAATTAAATAATATTTAATAACAATTGAATAATAATGTTAATTATAATATCACCCTAATAACAATTATACAAACACTAATAGTAAAATAATATTATATATACTAATAAAAGTAATAATGAAATAAAAATAAAAATAATAATAATAATAATAAAAATAATAATAATACTAATAGTAAATAATAATAATTGTTGTTAGTATTATAATAATAATAACAGATTGTTTTGGGCAACAATTGTCTTGACTTCCCAGATATCAACAACAGTAGGCCTACTGTTCCTCAACATGAGAACTGGGAAAGGTGTTACTAGCCACATTTTGAACGATAGAAAAGGACTTTGGTGTTATTGAAAAGGACCTTGATATATCCCTCTTTCTAATTGACGGTAATATATGTCCACCTAAATTATCCAAAAGAACGAGTTTGTAATGACTATACCCTGTTCATAATAGGGAGGCCAAACATCGTAACATCTATCCTCTGTAACTCAAGAAGGGCTAGAGCAAATGAGCTGATCATGTATACACCTATTCCCTGGCTGACTCTTTCTAATTGGTAAGAATATAAATCCGATTAATCTAGCCGTTTTTTGGTGTGGCTCAATTTTACCAACTTAAGAGGAGGGGGGGTGGGGGATTTATCTATTATTGTGTTTTGTTTTATTATTAGTAGTAGTATTTATTATTAGTAGTAGTATTTATTATTAGTAGTAGTATTTATTATTAGTAGTAGTATTTATTATTAGTAGTAGTATTTATTATTAGTAGTAGTATTTATTATTAGTAGTAGTATTATTAGTAGTAGTTATTAGTAGTAGTATTTATTATTAGTAGTAGTATTTATTATTAGTAGTAGTATTTATTATTAGTAGTAGTATTTATTTATATTTCAGTTTACTCCCTAAGCCTCCATCAACCTTAAAAAATACTCCCATGACATCCCTTCGAGATATATTTATAAGTTTTTTGGTAGAACAATGTCCCTGGTTCCCCCTATTGTTTAGGGTCGCTAACACTCGCCAGGAAATAATCAACACCTTAATGGCAGGAAAGACCTTAAAAGTGACAAAGAAATGGGGTGAAAGGTTTTAAAATCGCCTAACTAATGGGGCAAGCATCTTAAAATATAAAACAAATTGGTGTTAAACATGAGGGAGAAGGGGGTCCAGATAACGAACCCCCCCCCCCCCCATAAAAGATATTTCGTCAACCAGCTAATATTGTTTTCTTAAAGAAAGGCTTTTGTTTTTCTTCTGGACCCCTTCTCCTTCATGTTTAGCCCCATTTGTGTTTGAAATTTAAAGACGTTCGCCCCTATTAGTGTGGCGATTTTAAGAAATTGTGCCCCGTATTAAGACTTTTCGTGTCATTTAGGTGTCAATTTTTCCTGGCTAGCGAAAGTGAGCCTGCATTTTTGTGATGGTAGTGATGATGGACCAATGGTAATAGTGAAGATAATTTTCATTGTTGTAGTAGCTATAAGTATAGGGATGATAGCGGCAGTATATTCCCATTTCATTAACTTTATTTTGTAACGTTAATGTTATATAGCAAACTATTATATTGGATATGTGTTAGACAGATAATTAGTATTTACACCATGAGGATTATGACGCAATTTAGCCATTCATTCTAGATATCCATCGACGATTTCATACAGCTTAGGGAGGATCTGTGGTAGTTTAACGGGTAAAGACGATCTCAATCAACCCTCTTTCTGCTATAGACCCTTCCTAATCTGAATCAAATCGCCTAACAATAGCCAGAAATTATGAAAGTAATGGGTCATAAGATACTGAGAGGGTTGAAGACATAGTATAATTCTTAGTTATCCCTATTTTCTTAAAACATTTATAAATCATTAATAACATCATTATATATACATTGCAGGCAAATGAACATACAAACCGTATTAGTCGAGTAATTATATTGTTCTTTACAAAAATGTCGTATTCTATCTATTTATCTATTGCCTGACGCCGTGATCCCCGAAGGGGTGGCCACGAACGAACCACTCCCATTCACCTCTGTCCCCAGTCAGTCGACGCCCCTCCTCCCAACCAGCACCGCCTTCATCCACATATTTCCTCACTCCATCCTTCCACCTCTCCTTCGGTGCACCTCTCCCTCTCTGTCCTTCTACCTGCTCTCTTATGCTCCTTTCCTACACCCTCTTATGCTCCTTTCCCACTGATGCGATTTCATACGATTTTAGTCGCCTTTCGTCGCTGAGGACGTAGTCTTGTCAATTCGCAACGAATTTCTGCGACGTCAACGATTTTGACCGTTAAAAACCGTTGACAAGTTTACACTCGGCGATGATGTCGCCAATGAGTAACACGTAATCGGCGACATTATGCGAATCATCAGCAAATTGAGCGATGGTTTGGCGAATACCTCGGCGAGATTATTTAGTTTCATTCCTAGACCTCCATCAAGCATATAAAGCACACCTCCTTCAACATCAATTTGTAAATTTTTCGATAGAAAAATATCCTGGCCGAAGGCCGGTTCCTCAAAAAGTACAGGCTCGCTATCGCTAGCCAGGACAAACTCTACGCCAAATGACACGAAAGTCTTAATATTGACAACGAATTGGGGTGAAATGTCTTAAAATCGCCAAACTAATGGGCCGAACGTCATAAAATTTGAAAACTAATGGGGTTAACCATGAGGAAGAAAGGGGACCTGAAAAACGACCCTTCTCCCCTTAATTCGGAGATTGGCAATGTCCGGCTTCGCCGGAGAAATTTTTCTATCATATAATGTAAAAATTTAGCTTGCTCTCAAAACAAAAAATATATAATATTATGTTGGCTCGCAACCTCTCACCAGGAAAATATTGAAACCTGGATGGGGGTAAACGTCTTAAAACAGTAGGCTGAACGGGGCCGAACGGATACAAGGCAAAGAGAGAGGGAGAGAAATAGAAAAAGAAAAAAAACGAGGAGAGAGGGAGAGAAAAGAACACAAAAAACAGCGAGGTGGGCTCAATGTTTGCGTTACGGCTCTCCCTCTCTCTTTGCCTTGTATCCGTTCGGCCCCGTTTAGCCTACTGTTTTAAGACGTTTACCCCCATCCAATTTTCCTGGTGAGCGGTAGCAAGCCAACATATATATATTTTTGTTTTGAGGGCAAGCTAAATTTGTACATTTTCGATAGAAAAATTTCTCCGGCGAAGCCGGATTTCTCCATATAATGCTGGTTCGCTATCACTTGCCAGCAAGATATCGATACTTGGGTGGGGATAAACGTCTTAAAACAGTAGGCTGAACGGGGCCGAACGGATACAAGGCAAAGAGAGAGGGAGAGAAATAGAAAAAAAAAAAAAAAACGAGGAGAGAGGGAGAGAAAGAGAAAACAAAAAACAGCGAGGTGGGCTCAATGTTTGCGTTACGGCTTAACAATCGAGCCCACCTCTCCTTTTTTAGTTTTCTCTTTCTCTCCCTCTCTCCTCGTTTTTTGTTTGTTTTCTATTTCTCTCCCTCTCTCTTTGCATTGTATCCGTTCGGCCCCGTTCAGCCTACTGTTTTAAACCGTTTACCCCCATCCAGGTTTCAATATTTTCCTAGTGAGCGGTAGCGAGCCAACATATATATATTTTTGTTTTGAGAGCAAGATAAATTTGAACATTTTTCGATAGAAAAATAGCTCCGGCGAAGCCAGATTTCTCCATATAATGCTGGTTCGCTATCGCTTGCCAGGAAGATATCGATACTTGGATGGGGATAAACGTCTTAAAACAGTTGGCTGAATGGGGCTGAATGGATACTAACCAGAGAAAGAGAGAAAAGGAGAGAAAGAGAAACAAAAAACAGGTGAACCCCCCAAGAGATGTGCATAGAAAAAATGGTTGACAGGTTCACTATAGGCCTAATCATATTTTTTTACGCACCTCGCCGAAGGTGCTCTTTGGCATCGTCGATGTTCTCGGAACATCTGAGAGCAGAGCATCTTAGAGCATCGGTGAGCATCCATGCAGCGTTGCAAAAAAAAATGTGTGCGAAACCCTCCGCGATGTCTCGCCGATGTCGCAGATGATCGCAGAAGCCCTCGCAGATCCCTCGACGATGCTAGACGATGCTTGTGAGGGCAACGAACCTTCGTGAATCCTCGTCCAAAATTTTGAACAGTCCGAACATTTGCGACGACCCGCGAGGGCCCTTTCGAGGCCTTGAGAGGCCTTGCGAGTCAAATGATTTTTCATGAGAGGGTTTAAGACATGTCACGAATGTGCCAATATATTTGTGTCGGCGATGAAAATCGTGAGAAGTCGCATCAGTGGGAAAGGGGCATTAGTCATTCTCTCGCTTTCCATACATTCCATATGGCCGAACCATCTCAAATTGTTCCTTTTCACACTTTCCAGCACATCTACCTCCACACCACACCTCCTTCTTACTTCCTCATTCGTCTGTCTATCCCTCCATGTAACTCCGCACGCACTTCTCAAGTAACTCATTTCCACCGCTCTCACTCTTGGTCTAAGTCTCTTCCCGAACGTCCATGCTGCGCTTCCGTAAGTTAGTGTCGGGATTACCACACTGTCATGCAAGGACTTCTTCACTTTCATACTGACCACCTTATTTCTTGTTACTGCTTTCAACATTCCTACAACCCTCTTCCCCTGTTGCACCCTCTCCCGCACTTCTTCATCCATAGTCCCATCTTTACTCAACACACTGCCCAGATACTTAAATGAGCTGACAATCTCCATAGCCTGACCGTTCAACTTCACCTCACACTCTGTGGCTTCACCCCTTTCGAAGACCATAACATTGCTCTTCCCCGCATTTACCTTCAGATTCCGCTTTTCGCACACGGTTCCAAACACATTTACCACACCCTGCAACTCCCATTCATTTTCGCTCATCAGAACTGTATCATCAGCAAACAGCAGTACAGGCAGCTTCCACTCATTTCCCTCCCTTATCAGCAATACACCAACATCCACTGCTCTTCCTTGTATTTCTTTCAGGACTCCATCCATATATACAGTAAACAACCAAGGGAACATCACACACCCCTGTTTCAACCCAACATTCAGATCAAAGAACTCCCTCTGCTCATTCTCCACACGTACTGCCGCCTTTGCACCCTCATACATGCTCTTCACTGCTTTCAGCAACTTGCCATCTACTCTGTATATTCTAAGTACTTTCCACATACCTTCTCTATCCACTGTTATAGGCCTTCTCCAAATCCATAAAGGCAATATACACCTTTTCTTGTTTCTCCAGATATTTCTCCACAACACAATTCAGGGTAAAACTCTGATCTACACATCCTCTGCCCTTCCTAAAACCGCCCTGCTCGTCACCTATCCATTTTCCGTTCTCGCTCTCACTCTCTTAATCACTACCCTACTGTACTAGGGTTAGAAGACATATTCCTCGGTGGTTACCACACACTCCTCTTTCCCCTTCACCCTTATATAGGAGGACTATTTTGCCTGTCTTCCAGTCATCAGGTGCACTCCCCTTCTCCCATGCTAGTTTGTACATTTTCTATACCCATTCGATCACTATCTCACCACCATACCTCAACATTTCCCCACACACTCCATCTGTTCCTTGTGCTTTCCCCGACTTCACTCTTTTCATGGCTGCCCACACTTCTGACCTCCTGATCCCCACCTCCTCCTCCACTACTTCTCTTCTCTCTCCCATACCCCATCCAACCATGTTTGCTGGCGCTTCATTCCTTTAATTTAGCAACTCGTTGAAGTACTCCCTCCAACTTTTGAATCTCTCTTGCTTCTCGACTAGCATTCTCCCATTCTTATCTTTCACACCCTTACTGTTTCCCTTGTTATCTTCCCTAACTTTCTTGACTTCTTTCCAGAACAGTTTCTTAAACTCCCTCCATTTTACACTCAGATTCCTTCCAAATTCCTCATCTACTCTTCTCTTACTTTCCTTTACTACTCTCTTCACCACTCAATTTCTCTCCACGTACCTCGCTCGTTTCTGACTCTCCAAATATTCATTCCCTCTACTACCCAACCACTCTCTATACGCTTTCTTCTTGTCCTCCACAGCTATTTTTACCTCTTCTGTCCACCATACTGTACATTTCACTCCCCTCCCTCTTCTCCTTACTCCACACACCTCCTCACATTCTGCACAGATATCTTCCTTAAACACCTTGCTCATCTCCTCCACTTCCTCCATATCCTCCAGGTCTAACCCACCTAGTCGTCTTTCTACTGCTCTCCTGTACTCCTCCCTGATTTCCTCCTCCTGCAGCCTCTCCACCCTCATTGCCGTTCCACCCTCCTCTCGCCTCCCTCCAGCTCTCCTCACCCACTTCTTTGTTTAGCTACTACTACATAATGGTCAGACAGACACCCTCCAATACCCCTATACACCCTAGCATCCAGCACAGATGTCTTCATTCGTTCATCCACACATATATAATCAATCAGTGCCTTACGTTCCACCACTGTCTTATCCTTATCCTTCATCGTCCACACCACTTTCCATCAGTGGCGGATTTATTGGGTGGTGGGGGGGGGGGGGGGGGGGGGGGGGAGTAAGCCATGGCCTAGGGCCCCGCGCCTCCATGGGCCCTGGGGCCACAGCTTGGCCTGAAATTAACAACAAATAAAAATTAAAAAATTAAAAGTTGATTCACAATTTTCATTTTCGGTTATTATTTTTGTTAGCGATTACCCCATTCCCAGTACTATTGGGATTAATGGCATTATGACTTTTAGAACATAACATAATGGGTATTATATGTATAATGATTGTGTTACATTTATTTTAAACCGTAAAACGCTTAATCCGTTTACTTGGTAGAAGAAAACATTTAGTTATCCCTGATCATAACATATTCATGTTATAAGTTATTATATTCAAAAGTTCACGTAGCCTCGAATGTTACTGGCGTTTGGTAAACAGAACTGACCGAGCAGCTGGGCTGAGAAGGTAGGAATCGATGTTTTGTTAACATTATATTATTGATTATTGGGAATCTAGGACTCTTTCCTCAATTTCTTTCATCGATCCTCACTTATAAATACCTGTGATAAAGTGGTTATGTTACTGGCACTGCCTATGCCTTGAATTTTTGCTAAACCAATTATTATTGATGGGTAGTGTATGGATAGTAGCCGCCGCTATAGCACAAAGCTCGGCACGCTCGTTTCCTATCCCAGACGAGACTCAAGAGGAGCAAATAGTTCCCGTAGGTGGAGGTGCAATTTTTTATGCCTAGGTCTATGGAATCTAGACCCATTCTAATCAATATCCTTAGTCCTTAGGCTGTTTGCCTACATTACCTTAACCCATTCAGTACCAGTGCCATCCTTTTAATTTTATGTTGGCTTCTTTTAGACGATTTTATTATATTACAAATGTATAATAGCCTATATATCAATATATGTTTTGTCAATATATATTTTATCTATATAATCTAGGCTATTATACTATATTTTATGAAAAATAATTTTGTCTAGCCCATTTTCCAATCACTTACAATACCGTCTTGCATTAGGCTAAGTAGACAGGTAATAAGTTACAATTATAATTTGTAGTCTTGGATAGTAGTTAACAATTTAAAGGTGGTTTTATCATGCTAGTCTAAGGATAAATATAATTGGCATGCGATCATGCCTTCATCTTCAGCAACTCATTCTAATTTATATGACATAATGGCAAAGGCAATTTTCATATTGAAAACTTGATCAAAGTAAAATATAAATTGTTTGTTTATATTTCACGGAAGTTCAAAGCCTCATTCGGCAAAACCAATAACTGATCCATTCCCATAGCCTAGCTACATACAGCAACAGCTGCAAAATATGCATTTTCTTTTTGTTTTCTTAACAAAGCAGACTGATGTAATCAATATTGTCAGTATTATCGTTGTTGTACATAGATCTATGGTTAATTTTGTATACCTGTGTACATCTGCTATTTCAATTTACTAGTTACAAAGCAGTTTCTGACTTCCTGGTTAAATGTTTATGTAGATTTGCTGCAGTTTGCATTTGATGGAAACATCTGTAATTAAGTTTGGAGTAAGATCTTTCATTATCTTAAACATAAGTTTAGCTACTGAAGTAACATACACAAAAAATAATGATAATAACTTTAAGGATTTATATAATGGTGCTGAATGTTTTCTGCAATGCCGATGGACCGATAAAATTATTCTTACAATTGTTTTTTTATTGTTAAATAAATATAAGTTTAATTTGTAATTCACTTGCATTACCCCAAACTTCTACCCCATACGTAATATAGGGGTATACAAAATAATTATACCATGTCACTAAAGTTGTGACATTTTCAAAGAAATGATGAAAACGGTGAAAACCTACCATGTGCGTTTTATTGTATAACTATTACACTGTATAGACTGTATAGTACTATAGCAAATAACGTTTTACAATCTAGTACCAACATTATAATAAATTAAATCCTAATGAAAAATATTTGAAATAAACTAATATGAAAGACCAATGCATCATGTATTTTATTTAGTCTGTTATTGCCAAAGGGTATTTGCTCAGAAATTAAGATGAGAAGCCAGTCTCTGGCAACATAAAAAAGAATACTTTTGTTGTATTCGTATCTGAATGCTAGTACCTGCTCTGACAAGCCATCCAGCATCCTCAGATAGTGAGAAGATAATTTCTTCAGATATATGATCGTTCTTTGATTATCATGAGTGAGAAGCACTATGGTCATATTAAAACCATTATTAATTACAGAATTTCACTCCCTCCATAGGCCTCAAAATGGCCCTAAAAGAACTCAATTTGCCCAAATTTTCTTGGGGGGTGGGGGGGGGGGGGCCTACAGCACCCCCCCCAAACCCCCCAGCTGTAGGGGCGAGCGAACCCACCCATTTACAGGGGCCCCGCATAGCCCCGGTGCCTAGAGCCCCATAACATGCAAATCCGCCCCTGCTTTCCATGTGTACCTGTGTATCATTCTGTGTCGGAAGAAGGTGTTGGCTATCCACAGCCTCCTCCCCACACATACGTCCACAAGTGCACTACCATTCCCATTCACCTCTGACGGTACCGCCCACCCTCCCACCACTCCATCAACCTTCCTATCACCCACCTTCCCATTCATATCCCCAATCAGAAATATTCTTTCGTTCTTGCCAAACTTATCCAGGCACGCCTCCACAATCACCCAGAACTCCTCTTTCTCTCTTACTTTTTTATCCTCTGTCGGAGCATACACACACACAATCACTCACGTTTGTATTCCTACTTTCATTCTCACCCACACAATCCTTGAACTCACAGACCCATACTCTCTTACACGCTCCTTCCATTTGTTACTTACAAACAAACATACACCTTCTATTGCTGCTCCCTCACTCACTCCAGCACACACACCCATTCCACACTCCCACATCTGTACCCCTCCATTTAGTCTTCGTCATTCCACATGATATTATATCCAGCCTGGCATTCACTAACACTTCTTCCAAGACTTCTTTCTCTTTTGTGTCATCATTCATGACTCTCACATTCCACGTTCCTATTCTAAGATTGTCCGTAAGATTGTCCATAGTCGGTCGGGGTTCATCAACACAGGGTCCGTTCGCATCCGAGGCTGATCGTTCGTTTTTCGTTGCTACCTATTTTTCACGGGTGGGGGTCGTAAGCCCACCGACCCAACCTCTTTAGTTGCCTCTTACGACACCACACGCAGAAGGCACGTGGGGCATATTCTAATCCCTTATCCCCAGGATTTTTGTTTGTTCCTTATTAAAACCCATCGCTTCAGATTTACATGTGTCTCTATTAAAATCTAATTGTCTTTTCTATACTACCACCTTTCCCTGTTGTGTCTTTAGTATATTCGGATGATATATGCACAGTGCACACTCATAGGAATTCGTCGACCCTCTATGATTTTCTTTATTAAATGATATCTATGTGGAGAGAACTTGCATTTAAATTAATATGTATTTTTGTGTAGTTATTGTATAGAAAATGTTATTCATGAATTAGTTTTCGGATATATATTTCCATAATTATAAATAGGTTAAGGCCACGAATATTTATGAGTGGGCTGGAGACTATTGCATCCAAGTGTACATTTGTTTTCGCAGTTTCACCGCCCAATTCTCCACCACTCTCACCCCTTTGCTAATTTCCATGTTACACATATTGCCCCTGAGATGCTACAAAATTACCCTTTCTCACCACAGTCTATGACTTTACTGGTGAATGAGTATCCGCATTATCATAGTGCAGTGGACATGCAAGCAGCAGTCTCCTGTGTATGAGAGAGAGAGAGAGAGAGAGAGAGAGAGAGAGAGAGAGAGAGACAGAGAACAGAGTACGCAATTGAAAGTAATGTAGAGAGAGCGAGAGAGAGAGAGAGAGAGAAAAAGAGAGAGAGAGAGAGAGAGAGAGAGACAGAGAACAGAGTACGCAATTGAAAGTAATGTATAACTAGATCATTAAGCAATTTAAAGTCGGCAGAATGAAGAAATATTGTTACTCATAACGGGAGGTGATGATTGTATTGGGAGATTAATAAGATAACCGCAGACAAATTATAGGTGAGGAAGGCTAATATAGGTGGAGGTACATTTGAATTTAAAGTGTGATGATTAAACAAATACAATTTGTTAAAATATTTGTATTAACATGATTTGGATTTAATTGGTAAAAATAAGTATAGATTGATATATGATAGAACAATAACAATACATATTTGTTTAAGCCACTAGTATTTGGGTAATTCCACACTAAAAAGTATCCATAAATCAAACGTACTCTTATTACCCAATCATCACAGTCCATAGTGGACTGAAAAGACTCAATTGTTGTCGTCCTCATGCAGAAGCTTCGGGGGCAATAATTATACATTTTAACACATTCAGTAAAGGCGACGTCCTTTTCATTATTTGCTGGCAACTTTGAGAGGATATTATTATGCTTAGGAAAGACCACTAACCATTAACACCTTACGAGCGGCCTAGGCGGTAACTTCTACTATCTGCCAAGCGGGGGGTTTTACCCTAAATGAGCTTATTTCCGTGCTCTTTTTCATGCATAAACAAGAGCCAGAGCGTAATACAATTATGTATCCCTGAAAGGGCGTTAATTGAGCTTTCCAATGACACCTGAACCATCCTTCTACGACCACGCGTTCTCTTACAACGATCGCACAAGACGAGTGCAAAATCACTAAAATACGGTAATTTCCTTACATAATTCCCTGTGTATCGAGGCAGTGGGTGTGAGTGTGTGTGGAGTAGATGTCAGTAGTCGCGCGAGAGCTGTGCCGAGCGGTCATGAGCCGACCTATGCTCCTCCCACCGCTCGGCTCTCTCTCAGAGCACATTATGTGCTCAAAATTGCATGCTACTATAGTCGGGCCCCGCTCTTTAGGTTGGGGTTCTCTTGTCCGACTATAGCCGGGTGCCGCCAAAGAGGGGTTAAAAGACTGCAAACTATCTCGATTCATTATCTAGGTTACCACATATCCCTCCTAAGCTGATTAAAACCGTCTACTAGTTGCCGGAATGTAACGAAAGCAAAACGTCACTGGTACTGAGTGGGTTAAGTAAGTGTATTTTGATGGCAGCCTGGCATGTATAGGAGACACACCAAATGGTTTCAAACTTTTAACGGATAAAGGAAGCCCTTATATGTGTATGAACCTAGTTTGTCATAGTTATTCTTCTATTCATTTACGGTAGAATTTTAATGTGCAATAAGTGACCTATAATAAAAGTTCAAAGGGATTGATGACTATGTTATCTGATGTGTACTATGAGTGTACTATGCTGTGTCCTTGGAGTGCCACATGTATTTGTTGTTTTCATTAATTGAGTTTAGAAGTGAAATTGGTTGGTGGAAAAAACATAACAATAGATTACTATAGAATAAATACACACACATGAGTAGGCTCTTTACAGGAATCAGAAAAGTGTGAGTAAGATAATAGAGACAAAACAAGAATTATATATATTATAGGTTTATGTAGCAGGTTAGAGTGAAGCTCTGGTGAAACTCAGAAATACGAAGAACGAAATACGGATACTTGAATACATAAACCCCGCAAGGATCAAATCTCTAACTATCTATCTGTCTGTCTTACATAGTAAGTTATCTGTGAGTTGCAGTTGGGATGTGTGTACATGCATAGATTGATATGCAGGATTCGAAGTTGCATAATAAATCGTAGGCAGTCTCCACCATTCTTTAACTGCCTTCGTGGTGTAATGCATAAGGTGTTGATATTCGGTGTGAGCGTCCTGGGTTCGAATCCACGGACTGCCACATGTGTTTGTAATATTTCATTAATCGATTTTAGGAGTAGAGTTGGTTGTTGGATAGAACATAATATTACAAACGAAGACTATATATTCAATAACACAATTCTACTTCAGAGTTACTATTGGTGGGATTGTAAATGATAAATATCGACAGATAATTGGCATCTTAGATTTTTTTTTAACTGACTATTTATAAAATAAGGTAAGTTTGTCCTGATTAAGAATATTATATGGTCACACTAAGAATTGTAATTAAACTAGTAAGATATTTCCTAAATGTTATATTATCACAGACGATAAAGGAAAGCATTACCGCAACTTTCGTCGCCCTCACAGCAATATTTTCAGGGCGGTAATTAAAAGTTTTAAATAACTGCCTTAATGATGGCGGTCTGAAGTATAAGAGGAGCCAAATTAACAAAGTCAGCATCAGAATATCATGTCAAAGCTGATTACATACCCCTGGGTTATGTAATTCTATATGTTTGGTGCAAAGAGAAATTTGAGAAGGAAGACTTAATTTATTGTATTTGTGTCAGGATATAACCCCGGACCCCACATCTACCTCTTTGTCAACCGGCTCAACCTCGCTCAATGGGCTTTTGGGTTTACCGTACATCATCGGCTATAAATAACCAACATTTGTCTCCTGCAAGACGGCCAGGATGACAGTCTATTTATGTTTACCTTAATGACTTTGTTCTCTTGGAAAGTGTGTGTTTACGATTAATAAGATAAGGACACTTAAACTTAAATCTGCTGCTTTGACTTCACATGATTATGACAACCAGTTTATTAATCACACAATCGGTTCATTCTTGCTACCTACTCCCTATCTCTTCTTTCAACATAACATTTTGACTTGTGAATATGTGTCGACAACTTCACTGAAGGTAAATTATTTTAGGTAACACAATTGGTATAAATCTGTATATCAATAGATGCCAGATCAGTGCTGCGGTTGAAAGTTGATGGAAAAAACACTCATGTGAATGCATGTTTACAATTCTCACCTTCAGGAAAAATATGGTGTCCTTCGCGATTCTCCGCTACCCGAGAGAGAGAGAGAGAGAGAGAGTTGGGTTTCCTTCGATTTATGGTGATGGTCTCTGTTTGCAATTTATTGTTTTTATTTGGAACAATAGATAATATTTCTTGGACTGCTGGTTTATGACTCATGTTATCTGGGTCTCTTTCTTTATGAGAGTCAAATATATTTAGCCAAATATTTATACAGTCAATAAAGAGACTATTAAATTAAACGTTGCTAAGCATTTTGAAAGTAGATCCTCTCCTGAAAAGCAACTAAAACTGAGCAAATTTAGGTTGTTAGATTTCATATTTAATAAATAAATACCCATAACTGCAACTAATAAGAAACTTTCCAAAAAGAGTTATCAATAGCTGTAACTTAAACCTTATAATATATGTATATTGTTATCAGTAGCGCTTAGGGTTTATTATATTAATGTATATATTGTTTAACCTGCTTAGTTTGCAATTAGCCCTGTCTACCAATAAAACTGTATTTGGAGCTGATTGGCTGAGGGGACTATTCAGTAATTATCTTGCTGTATTGTGTTGTTTTTGTTTTGTTTCTCAAGTGAAAACATTTATTCCGACACAATACCATCAGCCAATCAGTTAAATGCCAGTTCACAAGCTGGAAGGGACAAATGCAATCTCGCTAGGTTAAAACAATATGAGGACTATAGTTCCGTTTGTCTTTTTGTTCTATGTGTGTATAATACCTACGGTGTATATATACTATATACAGTATATCATGTTCAGGCTATTGGCTTCGTAAAGTTCTATACTTCATTACTTTAATTCTCAACTTTCATAAATGTATTTGTTCATCCCTTGGTGTTATTATTGTTTTTACTCCACTGTCTTAACCATGTTGTCAACTTCGAAGAAATAGTATATCAGTCTTGAATTACAATATGCAATCCTTCCAGGTTCACCATTATTTTCACATGTCTTTCCATCGTCTTTTGTTCCTTCTCTCTCACTTTTCGTTGTTGTTTATTTGTAAAATATTACTCCTCATTAGTTTCCCTCTTAACCTCATGATTCGTATTTGTTCTCCTGTTTCCTATTATTTCATAGTTTCCTTTGTGTATAGGTTATATTTCATAGTTTCCTTTGTGTATAGGTTATATTTCATAGTTTCCTTTGTGTATAGGTTATATTTCATAGTTTCCTTTGTGTATAGGTTATATTTCATAGTTTCCTTTGTGTATAGGTTATATTTCATAGTTTCCTTTGTGTATAGGTTATATTTCATAGTTTCCTTTGTGTATAGGTTATATTTCATAGTTTCCTTTGTGTATAGGTTATATTTCATAGTTTCCTTTGTGTATAGGTTATATTTCATAGTTTCCTTTGTGTATAGGTTATATTTCATAGTTTCCTTTGTGTATAGGTTATATTTCATATATTTCTCGTTTCGTTCTCCTTCACGATATTTACCTTTAGACAACATGTATTATCATTGATCCTCACAGAGCTGTTTTGTGCTTACTTAATTATTTATTCGGCACAATCCATAGTACTATATATTATGTAGGTATATACAAAATAATGATAGGAAATAACTTAATAATTAAATAAAGTACATCTAAAGAGTAAATTCATCTATATTTGATGATACATAATGTTGTAAATTATGCAATCAATAGGCCTGGTATCTAGGCCTATTGAACCTTACATGTTTAAATATTTATTAGGTGCATAATAAACGTAACATAATTCAATATTTATTAGGTGCATAATAAACGTAACATAATTCAATATTTATTAGGTGCATAATAAACGTAACATAATTCAATATTTATTAGGTGCATAATAAACGTAACATAATTCAATATTTCACTCCTTTGTTCTCCTTGATCCATTACATTCTCCCCCTTATATTCTTATATAGTCATTTTAAGTCGCCATCTGCTGCGACAGCAGATGACGACTACTGTAGATCGGCTCTCTCAGATAATTATCAAACCACCTTGCCCCTCTCCTACTTCTTCCGGCCATGTAATTGGTTCCTTTCCATTCCCTTTCGCACTTCCTCAGGATTTCCTCTTGTCTCATTCTTATTCGTATTGTCCTTTCGTCTCCCCTCTTTTCTTCCTCCTTTCTTTAAACTTTAGAATAAAACAATTTAATATATAATTCTTGAATTTGCACAACACTTCTCTCTTGTTCTCTTATTTATCCATCGAGTTCATTCTTCTCCTGCTGGTTATCCCCCCCCCCCCTCCCTCTCTCTTTCTCTCTCTCTCTCTCTCTCTCTCTCTCTCTCTCTCTCTCTCTCTCTCTCTCTCTCTCTCTCTCTCTCTCTCTTTCCATATATAAATATATATATATATATATATATATATATATATAAATATATATATATGTATATATATATACAGTAGATACAGAGCATACACATACTAAATATAGTATATACATCTACTAAATATGGGAGGTGGGTGCTCAACCCCGAAAGAAGTTGAAATAGGGGAGCTATCCCCCCGCCAAAGGCGGCTTTCTCGAGCTGAGCAATCTCTGCCATTCCCATAGCTTACTCTGACTGTTCCTTTTACTTATATATTTTATAGATCTCAAGTGAAGGCCTCCCTACTGCCAACCTAGAGGTTGGGAGATTGGGAGCCAAATCGTCACATTTTTCGTTTGCCCCTCAACTTTCCCTCCATAATTGCTGAGGGGCACAGGGCCTTTGGTGGGGCTTTGGTTTCCCGGGCGTTTCGGCACCCTCCTTAGTTCCCCGCCTTGGAGTGGCTTAGACCGGGATTTATTAGTGGTAAGCAAGGAGGGTTTTGTGGGGGCACTCGTTTATGGCCTTGCTCGGGACCTTGGGGCTGTTCGGCCAGGCATCTTGGGGAACAGCAACAACAACAGCTAAATATAGGGCACCTTCTGTCTTTCTGTTCACAAACCACTCCCTTAGTGTTCAAGATGGAGTGCCCATACTTGGCATGCATACTAAGGGGGTGGCAGAATAGGTTTTAAGTGTGTGTGTGTGTGTGTGTGTGTGGGGGGGGGGGGGGTACTTCGATTTTCTCCTGGGCAGCGCCGGGTACCTTAGCTAGTATATATATATTTTCTAATATTCCAACTACTCCATCTCGGGCATAGGCTGAGAGCCAGTACATTCAACCATTAATCATTGAATGGTGAAGCCCGAGTCGAGGTCTCGTTCCAGTCTAGGGGGTGAGATTATGTGAAACACTTTTAGCTGTAACCAGCCCTTGCCATCTTGCCTTCGCATGATGCATGGGGCTTAGTTGCCCACCCAAGGCTCGAAGCAGCCCCATCTCTGAAGCAGCCTATATATATATATATATATATATATATAAAAAGTATTTTTCCATTCAAAGCGACTCTATTCTTCTTTCTAATAAGCTACCACTATGTCTCTTAAAGTTACATGTTTGTTTTGTATTTTCTTGCATATATTGCATTATCTACTGAACTTTGGCTTCAATAGGATTTGTATATATTTGTTTTAGTTTTTTCTTGAATATTAGGACAATTTCATATTATATAATTTGTATCAAATATACTGTATATGGATGGATATAGGCAATGGTAAACCATCACATTATCATCATCAGGCATTTAACTTAATGTGTCCTATCTCTTCTCCAAGCCAGCCACATTTTTCTTTGGCATCACGCCCTACATTAACAACCAGGCTTCCAACCCAAGTTTCTTTATGGTGCTAAACACGTCGCAGCCACAACAAATAATTGGGATAAATTTGCATGTTGTAAAGGTCGCAAGGTTCAAGGGTTTTCAAGCCAAGGTAGTTTTTGAAAGAGAAGGATAAAGCGAAACGAATGCATATATTTGAAAGCGTATTAGCTCTGTAAGGATCATGTCACGTTTCAACAGTTTACTTTTAAACAATTAGCTTTTGTTAGGAGGAAAATGTGGGAGATAGAAGAATAATAGGGAGAGTTTATACCCTTTAAATTACAACATATCCTTCCTAAGTTGTATACAATCGTGTAATGATAGCCAGAAGAAGCTGTATCAATTCCTCAGGATTCTCAAGGGGTTAGCTAAATAGTAGTAGCAAATGGAAGTACACATACATTAATGACACAGGCTATGGGGTAGAACGATGTTAATATGACAATTAAAGATAAACCAAATTAGCAGCAGAACAAAGAGTTTGTTATTCAGTCAATAACCAGTAATGAATCTCTAGGAAATGGCAAAATTGGATTACCATTTTATAGGATGATGAAAATAGTTAACGCTATTGAATCTCGGAGCGAGGGCTAGAGAGAAATGGTGCTATATAAGTAACCTGCACATTATTATTATTATTATTATTATTATTATTATTATTATTATTATTATTATTAAATAGAACAAGAAGAGAGACCTGTCGACAAAAGTCCGTACATTACTCAAATTACAATATATCCGTACATTCAATATATTAGAGTATTGATAGTATTCATGATTCTCCCAGGCATCTAACTGTTAGTAAATATAGTAGGCAAGGGAACGAGTACACTATGTATTCTGTTCAATTTGGAATAATTTAATTTATAATTTTCCTCAAGAAAAGGCAAAATAGACAAGTACACATTAGTAAAGGGGGTATTAAATGTTTTTGTTCTATGTGAATGAGGGAGACAAAAGCCATAACTGCCTGCAGCGAGTGCATCCCCCAGATTTCAAAGAGTGACAGGGCCGAAATCAAGGGATGTTCGAGCAAAAATGCCTGGACACACGAAGTTTGAAGCAATTTAAGTCATAGGAAGAGGGAAAGACTGATTCTGGGAGAGAGTTCCAGAGCTCAGAAGTTGAATAGAAGAAAGTCTGAGAATAGCGTTTCACTCTTGGGTTGGAGAGTTGCACAGAGTAGGGGTGGTACTGTGCTACAAGGCGGGTACTACGCACCCTTCGTAGAGGAGGTGGTATACACTGGGAAAGCTCCGAGGAACACTGATTATTGTAGTAGCGATAGAATAGCGAGAGATGCAACATTGCGGCGAAGAGGGAGCGATTGCAGAGAGTTGGTGAGTGGACGGGAGTCTATGGTCAATATTTTCCTGACAACATCCCTGGGACCTTTTGCACTGGTATCGGAAACTACACTGAAGATGGGTTGATTTAGGTGGCAGAGGAGAACGAGGAGGACCATGGTATTCACGAACATCTTTAATAACAACGTTTCGACTTTTCAATAGTCATCATCAGGATCTAAACATTACAAAAGATAATATCTCGGTATTCTTACCTAAAATTATTTATAGACACTTAGTACCTAATAATTTATTTGGTACTAAGTGTTTTACTAAGTCTTTTTAAATGCACAAATAATAAAGACTACGATTCCCTAGTAGGCAGAGGGTTTGTAAAAAGTTGGCCTCATAAGCTGCCAGATCACGTGTGATAGCAACTTTTGTGATAAGTGTGCAAGCACACCTGTCAGCAACACTCCTCCTTAATCCAATTGTTGTATTACCCAATCATTAAACTTTGTAACTGTGATCTGAGTTGGAAACAAAGCGATGACATTACCTATCTATCACTATTAAAGCCTCCCACTATAGGGGTCTATTAATTGGTGTTTGGCTTTTTAGAGAGAGAGAGAGAGAGAGAGAGAGAGAGAGACAGAGAGAGAGAGAGAGAGAGACAGAGAGAGAGAGAGAATGAATGCACTGTAAGGTGAGAATATCCGCGTGTTTTGTGCTATACAGCAGCAACAATACAAACAAATGGTAGGAATTCTGTAACTGATGGTTTCGTCCTATCTCACCATTAACAACTATCAGGTTAATGATAATATAATACCGTTTTCTCTATGCGCATGAAGGAGACAAAATGCAAACGGGTGGTACCCACTCTCCGTAAGGGGTGAGATATACATTGGGAGAGCTCTGAAGAACCCTGATTATTGCAATAGCAGCAGATAAAGGAGAAAGATGCAGTATTGCGGAGTTAGAGTGAGATATTGTAGGAAAATAGTAAGGGCAGGAGAGTTGATGAGGCGATAGGCTTTTGGCTCTACCGTGTATACAAAAATCCAATTAATTGTAATGGACAAGACATTGCAACTTCTATATTTACACCCTAAAGAAGAGTGCATTGCACAGTAAATTCCTTTGCGTTTATTTTTAGGTCTATGTGAGTATCTGCACAACTGACAAGTGCCTTCTACCATAATATGATAGCCACGATATACCTCTGAAATATTATCTTAATATGTGGTATGTTACATATTATTAACACCTTACGAGCGGCCTAGGCGGTTTATTTATATGTACCGCCCAGCGGGGTGTTTTTACCCAAAATAGGGCTGTTTACGTGATCATTTTCATGCCTAAATAAGACCCAGAGCGTAAAACAAGTATCTATCCATGAAAGGGCATAAACAGAGCTTTCCAATGACACCATAACGATCCTTTTATGATGGCTAGTTTTCTTGCAACAACCGTGCAACGCGAGTGCAAAAAGCATGTAATTCGGCACTTTCCCCCATACAATTCCGTATATAGCGAGTGAGAGAGGGAGGGAGGGAGGAGGTGGGATTCGTGTCAGTAGGTTCGCCGCGGTGGTCGGGAGCAGTCATACGCTCGCTACTCTCCTGCCACCACTTGTCTCTCTCTCTCAGCAACATTACGTGCTGAAATTGCCACACGACCTATGTCGAGCGCCGCCAGATAGTCCAGATTTATTATACTCGACTTATGTTGCACCCCGACAGTTATGGGTTAAAACCTGTGATGTACTTTTTTGTACACACACACACACACATACTCTACTTTTGTTTGTCGCTCTCTCTCTCTCTCCTTTGCCATCATCAGTACGTTTCAGCCTTTTCTATGCTCCTGCTAGGATGACAAATACATACAGTATATGGTTCATATCGTTTAGGGTGCACGTAACAAGTCTTTAGGTACAGGTGACTTAAAAATATATCGGCAAACACTGCCCTCAAAGCTTTGGTTTAGTGGCTGATAAACAATGCATGTAAAGTCACGTTGCTGGAAGGCCAGATACAAAGGTGTTTAATGTTTACCAGGTCTCTAGGTAAAGTGTGTGTGTGTGTGTGTGTGTCTCGGGTCAGGTCAGGAGAAAGTATTGAGGGATAATCCTTTATAACGGCACCACATATGTACTTTTCGAAGGGTGTCGAGAAGGGAGAAGGGGTGTTGGAGAGAGAGGAAGCTGTTGGAGTTGTCTGTATATGATTGTATTGTGTGCGTGTTATGTTGATTTTGTATTTGTAATGTTCTTATTTATGATATACACGTGTATTGGGAGAACCATATAAGTTTTAGTCTCATATGAGTAATATTATATCACCCATTAACCTATTCAAACATTGATAAAGTACACCTCGCTGTTTGAAACATGGTTCCATGATTATTAACAACCGGCAAAGAGCAATACAAGGAGAATTAGCAGGAGATCAAGTAAATGTTTGATGTTGTAGACGATGCTATTCTTAATTAATTACTTAATTAATTTAATTGAATAATATTTTGTTTCTGAGATAATGTTCGTATGTGAACATCTATTTCCAAAACTCTTTTGTGAACCTAAACTTGCTGCAACTCATCCATGCAAGGATGCTTAGCCTTTTGTGTTACCGTCCAGCTAACTTTTGTGTCATAGCGCAACTCTCTCTATCATTCCATAGTAAAGGAGATTAAATTACAAGACTGACGTTGACCTGAATAATGATTAGGGCGGCAGAGCTGGAACTCTCGATAACACATTGCTTTTAAGTAAGGGTCCGGAATAGCACGACCAAGAAGGGCTTGTTGGGAGTTCAGTCTTGGAATGTTCAAATATGTCAAACTCTCAATTCAGGAAGGTATTCCGAGACGTAATAATAACTAAAGATGTATCCTTCTTGATATATCTAGATTTTTACTGTTATCCGGTGAAGCAAATTTAGTGAATATATATATATTTATTGAATAATCTATGGTGATATTAGACCATGTAGAACACAAACACTGATTACATTTTATATTGTCAGTCACTGTAACTTATATCAAATAATGGTAAATACTGTAATATACTGTAACTGAATACAAAATAAACAAAACAAGTCAAGATAGAAATGGAAATCATGGGTGAATCTACAGAACTGGAACACCAATACCATGTAATGTAGAGGTGTGGACAAATATTATCGTGGTTGATTGAATTTATTATGTTGGTTGTAAATATATATTGTTCACACTGAATATAAAGATACGGTACATATATATATATATATATATCTATATCTATCTATATCTATCTATCTATCTATATGCTCAGGCCCAATCCCCATTTTGGGGGTATCCGACTCAAGACAGAGCAAGAACAGGGAAAACACAAAAACAACATAAAACAAAAAATAAACACTGATAAAAAACACAAACTCACACACATCCAGGTCACCCAGGAGAAGACCCAGAGACCAGGGTTACCAAGGTCGCTCCAGCACTCCCCCGGCCCCTGACCACCCGGAGAGGTTCCGATCTCGGCAGGCAGACATGCAGGGGAGCCAAAGCCACAAGCCCTCCCACCACACTTCCAGGCACACCCTTCATATTAATCGTCTCCCCGGGCCAGGCACCTGATGGACTATTATCTAGTCCAACTTGCGCCCGACCCCTTACTCCAAATGACCACGTGTTCACTCAACTATTCACAAGCATTCTCCATTCACTCCTGTCCACCACCACTTCCCCTGCCTGATCTATAGTCATTCCTCTATCATCCAAAGCCTTTCTTACACAGTCTCTCCATCTCAATGGGGGTCTTCCTGCCCTTCTATCTCCCCTTCTACCTGACTCACATATTATCTTTGTAAGCCTTTCATCTCCCATTCGTTCAACATGACCATACCAGCTCAGCACCCTTCTGTCCACTCTGGCTGACAAATGTTCCTGCTGCCCCACTCTCCTACGTATCTCTTCATTCCTCAATCTGTCTCTACGAGTAACTCCACACATACTCCTCAAGCAGCTCATCTCCATCACATCCAGCCCTCTTTTCTCCTTTTTCTTCAGAGCCCATGTCTCAGCCCCATACATCACTGTTGGCACAACAATTCCTTGATACAGTGCACTTTTTACTTTCACTCTGAGATTTCTCGTCTTTCACATACTTCCCATTGCTCCGAAAACCTTCCTTCCTTCACACACTCTCTGTTTTACCTCCACTTCCATACCTCCACTCCTGCTTATCGTTCCTCCTAGATATTTAAAACACTCTACTTTTTTTTTTTTTTTTTACCTCTAACAAGCTTAGAAACACCGCCAAGACCTCTCTTCCAGATAAAAATTTACATTTGTTGGTAGAAAGATTTCCCGGCCGAACGCATTTTCTCCTAAATTAAAGGACAGCTATCTCTCGCCCGAAACAAAATAAACTTCTAAATGGTACATAAGGTGATATTTGGAAAGAAATAAGGTGAAAAGATCTTAAAATTCCCAAACAAATGGGGCGAACGTATTAAAATCTCAAAGCTAATGTGGCTGAGGATGAGGGAGAAGGGGTCCAGACAAAAAAAAAAATATATGTAACCACAATTACCCAATGTCAACCGTCATAATAAATTTACGAAGATTAAATACCTAAGTGAATTCCATAACTCAACTGTATCCTCAATTCTAGAGACGAACAGGATGCAGTCGTATGTAGCGGAATTTCCTTTGATTCGATAATTTATTTCTTACTTGTTCATATCTGTTGAGGAAATATCGAGTTTAGGAAATCCTGCAGAAGCGTTATTCCTCATAAATGTGTGCTCACGTCTGACAAGCAGTGTTTGTGTTTGAAATGCTATTGCATCTCTGAGCGAGGGCTATAAAAAGAGGGCGTTTATAAGGATTCACCCATTTTTTTTTTTTTTTTTTTTTATCTATATTCCAACTTACTTCCTCTCGGGCATAGGCTGAGAGCCTTAACATTCACCGCTTTACAATGAACAGTGAAGCCCGTGAGGTCTTGTTCCAGTATAGGGAGTGAGACATGTGAAGCACGTAGAGTACAACGAGCACCTGCCATCTTGCCTTCACATGAGGCACGGTGCTCACTCATGGCCCGAAACGACCCCATCTCTGAAGCCACCTCGTTCCCGTGCTTCACTGTCTCATCCCCTACACTCAGACTCTAACACTTACACACACACAACGCCACCTGTTGAGCAGATAACTCACCAATTTAAACTTATTATCGTGGATTCGCGATAGTTAGTGGTATAACATACGTTTTCTATGTATCATACCCTATATACAGTATGTAACAGTACAGTATTTAAGTATGTAAGCTTGACAGTATGTATGTAAGCTTAATAAGTTAAATAAGGCCTATTATACGGAAGATACTTCTTCCATTCACCTATTCATAGCCTCCGATAGTGCAGTTGGAATGAATGTACATGCTAAGATTGGTATGCAGGATTCAAAACTGCATAATAAATCTTAGGCACGTGCAGCATTCTTTAACTGTCTTCGTGGCACAATGCATAAGTGTGTAGTTTTTTCGGTGTGAGCGTCCTGGGTTCGAATCCCCGGACTGCCACATGTGTTTGTTAATTTCATTAATCGATTTTAGGAGTAGAGTTGGTTGTTGGATAGAACATAATAATTATAATTGCGGTACAATATTTACCGCTAGATATCCGCTACAAACTTAGCAGTATCCGCTAGATGTAGCGTAAAGGCGATGACATATCTAAACGAGACGCCTCACGCTAGAGCACGTTTATATCGTCCAACCAACACCTCCACTCTTAAGTTCGCCGCGACCCTCGTTCCGGCTTCATCACGCTCTCATCCTTATAACTTCATCCAACTGACTGACAAACCGACAAGCTAAGCCATTATCATGATTTAATCTCTTAAAAATTATTTAGCCTATTCCCTTTTATGTTAAGGTGCGCCCACGTGGCCCCTTCGATGTAAACAACCAATAGTGTTCGAGAAATAGCCAACTCCCAACAATTCATCAATATTTCTACAACACCTAACTACAACCTTTCTATGGTGATTTAATAGTGAGTTACACTCCCGGTATTTGTTAATCATTTACATTTCATATCAGCGGACCTTTTCAGTCGAGGTAAAGTAAACTCAGCTTCTTTAAATCCGCCATATTGGTGCCCAGATCCGGGACTTTGACCCACAGTTTAAATTTCCTATAGTTAGTTAGGTATTATGAGCAAGGGCAATATTGATGGAGGTTGTGTATCAAAGGATCCTAGTGGGGGTAGGTCTAGGCTATCACCATCATACCCTATTTTGACTTACGACTGACCTACCATACCATTATTTCCTTCATTGTTTCGTTGCTTCATAGCCTATTATCATCCCAACCTTTCCTGGTAATATTTAAGGTAGCCTAAGCTGCTTGAATATAGTCATTATTATTTTTTAGCGTAATTCTATAGTATGATTGCCGAGTTCCTTGTCCGAAACTAGAAATGATCCGTTTCTTAGGCTAACATAAGTATTGCATATGACGACTATAAGTGTAAGTTCATATGACAATTAACAAAGGGTTGTGCTTATGTTTCACGATTGCGGCTTATGATAGAGGTCCATATTGGCTGACGAAGGGTTAGACTAATTTGTGTACATTATTTAATGGCTAGTAAATCAGAAGATAAACCAGCTAGAACTATGTCTATCACAGTGTTGATGAACCAGAGAGGGGGTTTGAGGGGTGTCATTACTTGGCTAACATCCGATTTGGAAAACTTTATTGCTATCGCAACTCCTGAACAGCTAGATGCCAGGTTAGAGTACCTAGAAACTACCTATGATCGTATAGTTACCCTGAGTGAGAGTATAGTATCAGATATAGAGGGTGTGACGTCTACCAGCGTTGGCAGAATCGCCTCTCGTTAGTCACTAGCTCTTGCCAGGGACAATCGAAATGGGCTACATTTATCAGAGAATGTTGTTCTTTCTTTCCTAGTAATCGCATTGTCACAGACAGTCCAGTGGTGGTCTTTGTTTTCTTCTGTGACAACGGGTTATATTTTATATCAACAGTAGTGATAATAGTACCAGCGTGTGAATGAGAAAGACTTTCAGAGCGAGGAGGTAGCAAGTGTCTGTATGTACGGGTGCATTCCTGCCTCTCGCTCGCCATTGGACGGCGTGTCTTGCTGTGTCATAGGACGCCTGCTGTCTTGTGACATCTTGGCCCGTGATTGGCCGACCATCGCGCCTTTGCGGTCTCCTGGGTAACTTACCTCCTCCATGAGGGTCCCCAGGAGCTGTCCTCGTCAGGACAGGCTTGGCGCGCGTGCTTCTAACATCCCTTTGCATACTCTCTCCCGATCACCACCTTTATCACTGTTTCTCTCACTCGATTCTCTCTTTCCATACGCTAACCTTTACCCTGGACAGGATTCGTGGGGTCATTTAAGGAACGCGAAAATCCGCCTTTGTCTATGCTTGCATGTCACGTGACCGGGGGAGCCAATAGGAGGCTGAATTTCCTGGTGAGGCAAGCCATCTATCAGTAGGAGCTGGGACCCCACCAAAGACAGACCTGCGCTGCTCGCTCCTCCCACCACAACCCTTTCACCCCTTTTCCGGTGCCACATATGACCCAGTAAACACAGTAAGTTTTTGTACCATATTTGTTGAAAGTTAGAGTAATCATATGTTTCATGCCTTTGTATTAGACTTAGGACTTTCAGTCTTCTACACATGATGGCTAGATTGTGTGACGTCGTGTCCTGACTGTTGCCAGATATCTGAGTTGCCATATACCGCCACAATTTTTTTTTTCTTCTTTTTTTTTTTTTTTTTTTTTTTCTGATTTCGCTATTGGTGTATTTCCTCATTGAATTTGACAAAGTACTTACCTGTTATGCCCCCAGTGACTACCTACCCATTTCCTTATAATTTTACCTGGTTTCTGCTGATTGATTGGTACCAATTAGTTACCTGTCATGCCCCCAGTTGCCCAGGGACAAGCTACCCATTTTATTACCATTTTACCTGTTCCTGGTGATTGAATTTGACAAAGTCTTACTGTGTTGCCCCAGTGACTACCTACCCATTTTCCTTATAATTTTTTACCTGGTTTTCTGCTGATTGATTGGTACCAATTAGTTACCTGTCATGCCCCCAGTTGCCCAGGGACAAGCTACCCATTTTATTACCATTTTACCTGTTCCTGGTGATTGAATTTGACAAAGTACTTACAAGTTGTGCCCCCAGTGACTACCTACCCATTTCCTTATAATTTTACCTGGTTTCTGCTGATTGATTGGTACCAATGACTTACCTGTCATGCCCCCAGTTGCCCAGGGACAAGCTACCCATTGTATTACCATTTTACCTGTTCCTGGTGATTGAATTTGACAAAGTACTTACCTGTTGTGCCCCCAGTGACTACCTACCCATTTCCTTATAATTTTACCTGGTTTCTGCTGATTGATTGGTACCAATTAGTTACCTGTCATGCCCCAGTTGCCCAGGGACAAGCTACCCATTTTATTACCATTTTACCTGTTCCTGGTGATTTAATTTGACAAAGTACTTACCTGTTGTGCCCCCAGTGACTACCTACCTATTTCCTTATAATTTTACCTGGTTTCTGCTGATTGATTGGTACCAATTAGTTACCTGTCATGCCCCCAGTTGCCCAGGGACAAGCTACCCATTTTATTACCATTTTATCTGTTCCTGGTGATTGAATTTGACAAAGTACTTACCTGTTGTGCCCCAGTGACTACCTACCCATTTCCTTATAATTTTACCTGGTTTCTGCTGATTGATTGGTACCAATGACTTACCTGTCATGCCCCCAGTTGCCCAGGGACAAGCTACCCATTGTATTACCATTTTACCTGTTCCTGCTGATTGAAATTTACCAAGTACTTACCTGTTATGCCCCAACATTTTTTTTTTTTTATATTTTTTTAATATTTTTAGGGTGTAGTATGTATTATTCAAGCAGTATTCATCATTCACATGAGTTGTGATCAAAATCCATGCATTTATAATCATCCTATACATTGTGAAAAGTGTTGTCTACTTTCAGAGGGTTGCGGCCGGAGCGGTGCTGGGAGATAAGGTTAACCCTTTCAGTACTGTGTGTGTATAACTACTCCAAACCCCCATTATTCATATGATATTGTTCTTAGGTTGTTTAGGAATGTCCATGGTGATTTATAGGCAGATTCATAAACAATTTGTTCAGTTTAGAATTTTTTTCTCTCAAATTTTTTGCCGAAAACTGTCTGACGTCTCGGAGTTAAGTGTACACAATGCTATGCATGCTATTTACTAGTTCTGATCTCAATATTAGGGTTTCCCTGTGTTCCAGTGTTGGTTGGCACTATTCTGACAAAGTTTTCAACTAATCCACCAATATTTAGGCACCCTAATGATTTTCTGTAAACCATTTGATCATTTTTTTTTGAGTTTCGAAATTAACCCTTTTTATTCTCTTTTGCACAGATCGCGCCCTATGGGACCCAGGTCGACAAGACTGCAGCTGATGAGGTCCACACCATCCCCCTACTAGTCACCAGAGTTTCACTATCCTCAGGGAACTTTAAGTATTTATTTTTTATTTTTTAGTAAACTTAGTCATTTTCTTAAGTTATTTTTCTAGAATAATCATTAAAAATATAAAAATCACTCTGATTTTCAATTCCACTTCACATTAGATTAAGCATTCCTTATATTACATGTTCAAATGTAGACAAAAAATCTATCTCAATTACCTGATTTTTGGGGAATATTTTAGTGCGGCGTGCCACTTTCGACCCTCGTTTCCTTTACCGTACGCGTTAGAACGCGAAACCTGTCCAGGGTTAACTGCACAACACTCCCCTTGGGTTCTGCATACGGTTTTCATAGCCGGCCCATTGTATTGCATGCGCCGTCGTCAGAGACATTTACATGTACTTAGCATAGGTTTGAGGGTTCTTAGTTAGTATAGGTTAAGAACTTTGTGTGTCTCCATTATTGATTTAGTGTTTCTGCTCTTAAATTTAATGCTAGACTGGGATAAGGTAACTGTAGTCGTTGTCTCCGATGTGTGTACGGTTTGCTTATACCTACACGACTTCGACCGGTCCTGTGGTAGCCTGGGTTGTCTTTTCGGTTGCGTCCTTTGCGAGTGCAGCATTGTGTTGACTGAGGGTTTTGGCCTGTACCAGTTCCACACTTTGCTGTCTCTTTGCTTGTTGCTTGTCTTTAGAGGGTCACCAGGATAGAACCAGATACTTGTGATCTGGATCTATCGAGAGAACCCCCTAGTCAATTAACGTAACTTAAAGGATGCAGTCTTAAGGACATCGCTAGGCTACGAGCCTGTCTTGCTCAACCCCAGTTCCTTACCTAGAGTATCCCAGCTAGACATTATTAATCGAGTAGACACTTGTTAGTATTTAATATAAGCTCTTTGATATGTGGGCATTATTATTCACAGCATTTATTAGTTTAGGTTGTTGCTGAGCCGCACAACCATAGCAGACTGTTTCGTTGATGAGGAAGTACTTCTTTTAGTGTCGAGCATTGCTACCGTTGCGCATTTATAGTATTCTCGTGTCAGTTAACATTATATGTCCTATCTTTTAGTGTATTCGATTTACACATGTGGTGTCCTGCCTCCTGCCTTTATATAGTTATAAATTAGTACGAGCATCTTATGAGCATCAAACTTTCTTCAGAAGTTTCCAGGTCTATGCTGTAGGACTATACTTCACTTTCATTCAGATAGGAGTGAAGAGTTTATTGTTGTTTAGAGTAACTGTATTGAAGCATCTTTTTATTGTATTAAATCTTGCAGTGATTTAATTGATCTTTCCATAGATTCCTTTTTATGCATTTTAACGTAACTTGCATCTTGTTTGTTATCAGGCTATACCAGTGTCGGTTAGCCTGAAGTAGAGTACATTTATGCCCAGTTAAGGATACCCCGCTATCGCAGATTAACCCTAGAGGGTATAGGTGTTTTGTTCGCCGGCATATAAGTTCGAGGGTTTGGATCTAGCGTACCATTGTTGCATAGTGCCCTATTACTAGTCCAATCATTGAGTGCCCTTGTTTTATTCGTAGCCCCGGTCGTAACAAATGGCGACCTTGTCTAGTATCTTATCTTAGTCGTCATAAGAAATGGCGACCTTAGTCTAGGATTTAGTGAACTAAGAAATAATTGCAGGATTTTTTTTGTGGAGATTTTTTTTTTTTTTAATCACCGTTTGGGGGTCGATTGTTATTTCTCACAGTTTGGCAGTCGACATTTATTTTTGAGGAATATTTTGGACACGTTGGAATTTTTTTTTGGCAACGTAGTATAGCACTTGAGTTGTCATCAAGCATTTTTTGAGTGAATAGTGCTACATGAGAGTTTAGTTTTTTGTTTTTGTTTTTATAAACGTTGAGGATTTCCGGTGGACACTATGTCGAACGACGGATCAGTGCACAGTGAGGACACAGTACGGGAAGCAGGCGAGGAGGTGGAGAAGGTGGAGTTGTTAAGCGGCGTTCGGGTGGTGAACAATGAGGAGGATGCTCAGATATTTTTGGAGGAGCCTGTGTCAGCGGATCGTGACCGGTACGGACTGCAGTGTGTAGCCACGGTCTTAGGGTTTCCCGGTACTAGCGGTTTGTCGGGAAGTGAGCTGGTTGCCTGTGTGCTGGGTCGGGTGCATGGGGGTTCGGCTGGAGCGGGAGCTGGGGCACCTTCGGCCCAGCCCCCATTCCACTCGACTCCTACCATGGGCTCTGGAGCCAGGTACGTTCCCGCAGGCCGATGGCCGCTGGCGGTTGGGTATGCCTCTAGGTGATTCACGGGGTGGGTCCCCAATAGTAGCACCCCCTCCTCAGGGTTTGTCTTCCGAGATGTTGTTTCAGCTCGAGCTCGCCAAACTTAAGCAGCAGTCTGAGATTGAGCAGCAGAAGCTCGAGCAGCGTAAGCATGAGGCTGAGCTCAGGCAGCAGCAGCAGTGGGAATCTGAGCTTAGGATTCAGGCTGAGGAGAGAAAGGCCATACGTAAGGCTGAGCTTCAGGTTGAGGCTACGAAGTACTGTGCAGACATAGAGCTTGAGAAGTCTCGGGTGGAGTCGACAGGGCAGCGTCTCGGTTTTGGGAATCGAGGTCTGGATCAGTCTTTATCGCACCTTCTTAAGTTAGTCCCTGCATTTGACGAGTCGGGTGTCACCGAGTTTTTCCTGCGTTTTGAGAAGAAGTGCCGGGAGCACCAATGGCCCGAGGTTAAGTGGGCAGCCCTTGTTTCCTCTAGGTTGGTTGGCAAAGGACTCAAGGCATATGATGCGTTGCCCTTGGAGTCCTGCATCGATTATGAGGTATGGAAGGAAGCTGTTCTGCGGGCGTACGAGTTACAACCAGAGACATATAGGTTGAAGTTTCGGGGTGTTACGAAGGGTCGTGAGTGCTCTTTTCTAGAACATGCCCATGAACTGTCTGATGCTTTGAGAAATTGGCTGAGGTCAGAGAAGGTGACGACGTTCGAAGAGCTTGAGCAGTTATTCCTTCTAGAGCAATATTTTAAAGCCACAGGCGACGACCTGACTTTGAACTTCAAAGAGAAACATCCTAAAACTCTGCAAGAGGCAGCTGAGTTGGCTGACCTGAGATTATCGCTGATTCGTGGGTGCGGGTCTGCACAACGGACCGATGCAGTTAACAAGGGGCGCAACACTCCACCCCCCGAGTCAGTGATGCAACTTTTAATAACAAAAGTAAGAGCAATGATACTAATTTTGATCACAAACCAAAAACCGTCCCGTTTAAGAAAGGTCAGGGCCCTTCCCCATCTCAGGGGAAGTCCAAGGGTGAAGTAGAGTGTTTTAAGTGTCATAAAAAGGGGCATTTTGCACGTTCCTGCCCTAGTAACCAACCTGCAGCAGTTGTGTCTTTGGCTAGCAACATTGGGGTGTCTCTGAGGTCTTCTGCATTTACCCCGGGTGATATGTCAGATGCGGGGTCACAGCCAGTGAAGGAGTGTCCGGAAGGCTCGAAACCTGTCCGCGATGCTTTTTGCCACCATAGAGGGCGTGGCTGCGTGATTTGGGCTGGTTGCAAGCATGGGTTGGAGTTGTTGCGTGATACAGGTGCATCCCAGACTCTGATGAAAAACTTTACAGGCCAACCTATAAATGCAGCACGGGTAGTTGTGGTGCAGGGTATTAATGCTACACGGTCATACCCGTTGGTTCGAGTGGAGCTGGAGGTTGATGGTGTGACACGAGAGATAGATGTTGAAATCGTAGAGAAACTGCCAGTAGAGGGCGTCGACCTTCTTCTCGGCAACGACTTTGCGGTGCCTACTTCTGAGGTTCCACCCTTAGTCGTTGCCGAGAGGGCGGCCGACGTGAGTAGGGAGGGGCAGGAGTTGGTCGAGAGGTGTCAATTACAGCAGATGGCGTGTGTTGTCACCCGATCTCGTGCATCTAAGGTGTCACAGCCTATTCGTCAGTCTCTAGACCAGCGGAGGAACGGTCGGAAGGAGAAAGCTAAAGTTGGGAGAAGTTTTGTGAGTTTTGATCCAGCGGCTCTTCTTGGCGACTCAGTATTAGCACCAATTTTTAGGTCCGGAGTGGCCCCAGAACCTGTCACACTTGGTGAGGAGGTAGGGCGTGAGAAAACTCTGAGACAGTAACGTTACACACTTAAGCAAGATAGGATCGAACAGTCCAGTATCGGGGGAGGCCATAAGTTGCTCCGGGAGCACTTAGATAGATTGGCTCCTTCGGATATCTGTCGGCTGCAGATAGATGATCCTGAGCTTCAGAAGTGTAGTAACGGTGCGGTTGAACTTGATGAGGACGGGGATGCAAAGCCGGGTGACTTCTTTCGTGTGGAGGGCATATTGTACAGGCGTTTTCTAGATCCCAGACGGAGTTGGAAGGGTGGGTCGAGAGTGGTTGACCAGTTGGTAGTGCCTAGTGTGTGCCGTGATAGCCTACTGAGGTTGGCGCATGATGTACCGTTGGCAGGGCATTTGGGTGTACGTAAGACGGTAGCAGCATTGGCGAAATTGTTTTGGTGGCCAGGTATGAAGGCACATGTGGCGTCATGGGTGGCAATGTGCAGTACCTGCTAGACAGTAGGTAAACCAAACCAGTGTATTCCCAAGGCTCCGTTACACCCTATTCCTGTAATCGGGCCAGCATTCGGTAAGGTTATAATCGACATGGTTGGCCATCTACCACCTACTAGAGCAGGCAACAAGTTCCTCCTCACAATCATGGATGTTGCCACTCGTTATCCGGATGCCTCCCCCTTGCGAAATGGTACTGCTAAGACTGTTGTTCGTAACTTGCTATTGTATTATTCTAGGTACGGGTACCTGCAGGAATTGCAGTCAGACCAAGGGTCCAACTTTACTTCTAACCTTTTCAAACAGACCATGCAGCAGCACGGTATCAGTACAGTTGTCTCTTCAGCCTATCGCCCAGAGAGTCAAGGGGTGTTGGAGAGGTGGCACTCGACTCTGAAAAGCATGCTGCGTTGTTAGAGTGTTGAGAATGGCAAGGATTGGGATCTAGGGTTGCCCTATGTATTATTCGCTGCTCGGGAGGTATCTGGTGAAAGCCTAGGGTTCAGTCCCAATGAGTTAGTTTTCGGACATCAGGTCAGAGCCCCCCTCAACATGGTTAGATGGTTAGAGAAATCTGGGAGGGCACAGCAAAACCATGTTCCATGTTAAAGTATGTCCTCGAGAGTAGAGAGAGAATGCTGAGAAGCCTAGAGCTGGCAGGTAGCAATTTGGTAGGGTCGCAAGCACTTATGAAGGACAGGTACGATGAGAAGAGAAAACTCCGGGAGTTTAAGGTGGGGCAGGAGGTGTTGATTCTGTTACCTCTGCCAGATCATCCGTTGTCTGCCAAGTACGCTGGTTGTTATAAGGTGGTAAAAAAGATCTCTGACCTAGACTATCTTGTGGCTACTCCACATAGGCGTAAAAAGAATCAGCTGTGCCATGTGAATCTGGTGAAAGAGTTTGTGAGGCGCCCCCCTGAGCCTCTCGCTGTCCGTGTGTTGACCTGCAGTGGTCATGGAGGAGAAGGAGTGAGAGACAGTGAAGCCCAGGTAGAGGATAACTGGGAGTGTCATGTCTCTGCTGACCAGTGGGCGGGGAACTCCAGACAGGTGGCTGACGATGCTCTAGTGCACCTGCCTGAGCAACAGCGTGCAGCCGTGCAGCGCCTGTTTGCTTCATACCCCACTGTGTTTGCAGAGCATCCAGGCCTCACAACTCGAGTGGTGCATGACGTGGACGTGGGAGATCACCCCCCCTTTAAATCAGTACCCTACGGAATTCCACCATTAAACTCCCAGCCCTCAGAGCGGAGTTAGAGTATATGTTGGAAAGGGGGCTGATTGAGAAGGGGGCAGTTAGGTGGACATCTCCTGTCACTCTGCAGCCCAAGCCTGACAGGAAGGTTCGCTTCTGCATTGACTTTCGGAGATTGAACGGGTTGACTCCTACCAATGCTTATCCCCTTCCCCGTGTTGACGATAGTGTAGACAAGATCGGTAAGGCACAGTTTCTAACTAAGGTAGACCTAGTGAAAGGCTACTGGCAGGTGCCCTTGTCTGAGCGGGCAAAGGGTATGCGGGTTTGTGGTTGATGGGAACACCTACCGTTGCAATGTGATGCCGTATGGCCTTAAAAATGCCCCAGCAACCTTCCAGAGTCTTATGAATGAGTTAGTAGCTGACATCCCTAACTGCACTGTCTACCTAGATGACGTTATAATCTACGATGACAACTTTGAGAGTCACTGTGAGCACATAGAAGCCTTGTTTCGGAAGCTCAGTGAGGCCAGCTTGGTGGTCAATCTGGGCAAGTGCGACTTTGTCCGGGCAACTGTGCAGTATCTTCGGTTTGTGGTCGGGTTAGGCCAGGTGTGGCCCCCCCAAAACAAGATACAGGCTATTAACCAGTTCCCCAGGCCGTCCACCAAGCGGCAGATCATGAGATTTTTGGGCATGATCGGTTACTATCGCCGCTTCATTCGGGGTTTTTCTATTTTGTTAGCTCCCCTGACAGATTTGCTAGCAAAAGAGAAAAAGTTCAAGTGGGCACCTGAGTGTGAAATGGCTTTTTCGCTGGTCAAGCACCTACTATGCACTCACCCAATCCTCTGGGCCCCTGACTTTGAAAGACCGTTCCAGCTGGCAACATATACCAGCGGTGTAGGGGCTGGTGCCGTCTTAATGCAAACAGACGAGGAAGGTTTGGAGCATCCAGTAAGTTTCTTTTCCAAGAAGTTTAATTCCGCTCAGAAAAACTACTCTGTGGTGGAGAAAGAACTGCTGGCAATAGTGTTGGCGCTCAGGCACTTTGAAGTATATGTTCCTGCCTACGGGCCAGTCGTGGTGATTTACACCGACCACCATCCTTTTAAATTTCTGAAACAATTCCACAACCGGAATATGAGGCTGACACGTTGGTCACTAATGTTGCAAGAATACAATCTAGACATTCGCCATATTGCCGGTTGTGAGAATGTGATTCCAGACTGTTTGTCGAGGGTGGAGGATCCGGCGTAGATCACCACAGGTGTGTGGATTTGAGTGGAGAAGAAAAAAAACCAGGCTTGCCCCTATAGAGCAGCCGTCAAAAACAACATTAAAATTAAATCAAAAATCACATAAAAACTCTTTCTTTTTGATAGTTAATTGTAAGTTGCCAATGTTATAGCTAAAGTCCTAAGTTGAACCTGCCTTTCACTTAGTAGGCTGGGCTCTGTGAATCTCGCTCAGGGAGCATAGCAGGCTAAATTATACTATTGTGTTTGGGAGGGGTTGTAAGATTTTCTTTATGCTAATATGTTGTTTTATTTAAGATTGAGCTTTGCATTTCATTTCTGGTGGAGTGGCTAGGTGTGGCGGGTCTTGTCGGCATTCTGCCTTGTCAGATATGGTGCTCGCCTAATGTTGAGCGTCCCATATCTTGGGCGGGGTTTGACGTCTACCAGCGTTGGCAGAATCGCCTCTCGTTAGCTACAAGCGCTCGCCAGGGACATCGAAATGGGCTACAGTTATCAGAGAATGTTGTTCTTTCTTTCCTAGTAATCGCATTGTCACAGACAGTCCAGTGGTGGTCTTTGTTTTCGTCTGTGACAACGGGTTATATTTTATATCAACAGTAGTGATAATAGTACCAGCGTGTGAATGAGAAAGACTTTCAGAGCGAGGAGGTAGTAAGTGTCTGTATGTACGGGTGCATTCCTGCCTCTCGCTCGCTCGTCTTGCTGTGTCATAGGACGCCTGCTGTCTTGTGATGTCTCGACCCGTGATTGGCCGACCATCGCGCCTTTGCGGTCTCCTGGGTAACTTATCTCCTTCATGAGGGTCCCCAGAAGCTGTACTCGCCAGGACAGGCTTGGCGCGCATGCTTCTAACATCCCTTTGCATACTCTCTCCCGATCACCACCTTTATCACTGTTTCTCTCACTCGATTCTCTCTTTCCATACTCTAACCTTTATTAACTGCACAACACTCCCCTTGGGTTCTGCATACGGTTTTCATAGCCGGCCCATTGTATTGCATGCGCCGTCCTCAGAGATATTTACATGTACTTAGAATAGGTTTGAGGGTTCTTAGTTAGTATAGGTTAAGAACTTTGTGTGTCTCCATTATTGATTTAGTGTTTCTGCTCTTTTATTTAATGCTAGACTGGGATAAGGTAACTATAGTCGTTGTCTCCGATGTGTGTACGGTTTGCTTATACCTACTCGACTTCGACCGGTCCTGTGGTAGCCTGGGTTGTCTTTTCGGTTGCGTCCTTTTCGAGTGCAGCATTGTGTTGACTGAGGGTTTTGGCCTGTACCAGTTCCACACTTTGCTGCCTCTTTGCTTGTCTTTAGAGGGTCGCCAGGATAGAACCAGATACTTGTGATTTGGATCTATCGAGAGAGCCCCCTAGTCAATTAACGTAACTTAAAGGATGCAGTCTTAAGGACATCGCTAGGCTACGAGCCTGTCTTGCTCAACCCCAGTTCCTTACCTAGAGTATCCCAGCTAGACATTATTAATCGAGTAGACACTTGTTAGTATTTAATATAAGCTCTTTGATATGTGGGCATTATTATTCACAGCATTTATTAGTCTAGGTTGTCGCTGAGCCGCACAACCATAGCAGACTGTTTCGTTGATGAGGAAGTACTTCTTTTAGTGTCGAGCATTGCTACCGTTGCGCATTTATAGTATTCTCGTGTCAGTTAACATTATATGTCCTATCTTTTAGTGTATTCGATTTACACGTGTGGTGTCCTGCCTCCTGCCTTTATATAGTTCTAATTTAGTACGAGCATCTTATGAGCATCAGACTTTCTTCAGAAGTTTCCAGGTCTATGCTGTAGGAATATACTTCACTTTCTTTCAGAAAGGAGTGAAGAGTTTATTGTTGTTTAGAGTAACTGTATTGAAGCATCTTTTTATTGTATTAAATCTTGCAGTGATTTAATTTATCTTTCCATAGATTCCTTTTTATGCATTTTAACGTAACTTGCATCTTGTTTGTTATCAGGCTATACCAGTGTCGGTTAGCCTGAAGTAGAGTACATTTATTCCCAGTTAAGGATACCCCACTATCCCAGATTAACCCTGGAGGGTATAGGTGTTTTGTTCGCCGGCATGTAAGTTCGAGGGTTTGGATTTAGCGTACCGTTGTTGCATAGTGCCCTATTACTAGTCCAATCATTGAGTGCCCTTGTTTTATTCGTAGCCCCGGTCGTAACAAGGGCGAGTCAGAAATTCATGCGGAGTACGAGCAGTGCGCCATCCATGATGTTGCCGTTTTAGAGGCAAAACATTTACTGCGAAGGGCGGTCAAGAAAACCGAAGTAACCCAGAATGGTGACGCTGCCAAGCGTATGGAACTCCGCCGTGAAGTGAACTTTCCCAAACTAAACTTACCAAAATTCAGGGGAAGCTTGACAGAATGGTTGGCATTTTGGGACGTTTTCAAATCAACTGTGCATGATTCGACTCTTGTACCACTATCCACTATCCTAAAGGCCAACTTGAGGACGAGGCCTTGCATTTGGTAGAAGGTTTTTCAATCATAGGTAAGAATTATGATAGCGTTGTGGAGTTATTACAGGCGACGTATGGAGACACTGACCAGCTCAAGGTAGCCCACGTAAACGCCCTGTTGAACCTAGCACAGCCTAGGTATAGGGTCGATGAATTGACAAAGTTCAGGGCAGACATGGAGTGTCACACGAGGTCATTAGATGCGTTGGGTGTAACATCACAAGAGATGCTAGTCATAATATTGAGACAGAAATTACCTCTAGCTATTCTCGATAATGTTTGTACCTTTGATGTGGAGGAGTTCAAAGCGTCATTTAGCAAGGAGATTAGCAACATACATTTGAACAATAGTAGGACGGTGGGTGGGTCAGAAGAGGCAACAACAAGGGGTTCAATTAATATGATGATAGGAACTAAAGGGAAGGTCGAAGAGTCGCTCAAGAAACCACAAATTTCATGTAGGGTATGTAACAATTAAGCATAAATGGCTAAGCTGTACCAAATAGCAACCTAATGAAGCCAAATTAGCTAAAGCAAGGAAGCTAAAATTGTGCAAGGGTTGCTTAACCCGGCAAGTGGGGATCTCCTTATAAGAGGTTTACCGGTGCGCTGCGGATCTCCTCATATAATCCAAGGCCTAAAAAAAGTACATTTATATCAGCCCAGTATATATATATATTTTTTGTTTTTTTTGTATTGCCCCTTGGCCATGACAAATATCACTCCTACACATCCCCTCCTTCCACCTTCCACCCCCCCCCCCTCTTCAATTATCACCTATTCTCCCTCTTATTCCCTTATTCTTAGGTATATTTTCGTTCTAACAATAGCGAGTTGCTAGGAGGCTGTGCTCATATGTGTTACCAAGCGAGTGTAAGAGAGAGAGAGAGAGTATCGATCGACAGTCTCTCTCCAGACGTGGGGAGGAGTGGAAATGTGGGACCGGCTCAGCCATAAGTTATGTAACTCCCGGCCTCTATCGCCGATTTTGACCATCCAAACGCTGTTTCCACTTGTTTTATTGTTGTAACAGGTTAATAGCTTTATAATCAACGTAAAATAGGCGCATATGGATAAGTATTAATGATATTTATGGTATGATGATGATTTGAGTTTAGGAAACAGTCTAAATACCTCTGCACAGGGAGGGGTGGCCAATACCCCACCTATGCACTTAAGAGGTTAAGTAAGGATCATGGTATGTAAGGTAAGTGTACTGCATCCTATTTGAAGCCCTGTCGCAACTGTGAGGGCTATCACTTTGACAAATTGTGCCCCACAGGTAGACTAGTCACAGAGGAAAAGGTAGGGGGTACTGCAACACTAATGGTAGGCAGTAGGAAAGACACCACCATTTTACCCACAATCAAGATACCCATAGAGGGTTTTTGGCAGGACATAAGTCTGTCGGCTACTCTTAGACCAGGGCTCACAACGATCCTTCATAAAGAGATCGATGCTGGACGGTTTAAAACACTGTGTAGTAGGTAGTGAGACCCTTAGGTTGCAAGGTTTCACAGGAGTGACCGACAGTAAAGACTACGAAGTTGTTGAAGTTGCTTACATCTACCGTAAAAAAAAAAAAATTCTTACAGTGTGTAGTGGTAGATGAACTCCCAGACTATCAATCTGTAGGAATTCACAAAGTAGAGCATGCACTTCGTAGGAAAGGTATTTACCTGTCTGATCCCGTAGGTGACTTGAAGGAGGTGCACATACTGTTAGGAGCAGATTATTATTTATGCTGTAGTACAGGGTTTAAATGAGAGAGTTAAGTGATCTTGATCCCCACTAAGTTTGGCTACTGCATGAGCGGTGCAGTCCAAACTACCCAGTCAAATGTTCTGGTTGACACTGTATCCGTGTTGAGGATGAGCACGACCGCGGCAGAAGAGCTCATTAAAGATGAGACTCACATTGATGAACCAAAGTTAGCTGCCGAGTTCGATCTAGAAAGACTGTGGAAACTCGACCACATAGGGATTAAACCTGTGGAGAATGAATATGAATTGAAAATTGCGATAGAGAAGTTCTCGGAATCTGTGCGCTACTTGGCCACAGAAAAACAATACAAGGTTAGTCTACCCTGGAAACATGAGAATATCAGCTTGCCCACAAATTATGGTTTAGCGTTGGGTAGGCTGCGCGCCTTGCAGCGGAAACTAGTCCACGAACCAAGCACCTACAAGACTTATGACAAGGTTTTTAAAAATTATCTCAACCGAGGGTTTATTGAGGTCGTCGATGTCAATGAACCATAGAATACCGGGAAAATCCATTACCTCGCACATCATGGGGTAAAAAAGGACAGTGTTACCACTCTCATCCAAGTGGTGTATGACTGCTCAGCCCACCTAGGCCCAGTCCCAGTCTAAAAGATTGTTTACTAACCGGCCCTTCAATGGTGTCGGACCTATCGCAGCAATTACGGCGCTTTAAGCTGGGACGTTACACATTCACCAGTGACATAGAGAAGGCCTTCTTGATGGTGAAACTGCAGAAGGTGGATAGAGACGTCACCCGGTTCCTATGGTTCAAGGACATCGACGACCCAGAAAGTCCATAGTGACCTATCGGTTTAAGGTAGTTTTGTTTGGCGCAACGTGTTCACAATTTTTATTAAACGCGACCATTAAAAAACATCTTGATGATTCTGAAGAAAACACGACTGAACTCACTCGCAGATTGTACATAGACAATTTGCAGGGGCCTAGTTATAGTGAAAAGGAACTAGTCGCAAACTATAGGCAGGCTATTCACTGATTATTCACTGAGGCCCATCTGTTTCTCCGCGAGTAGGTTTCAAATTCTGTATTGCTTCGGGATCGTCTAATTATTGATGGGGTAGCTTCTGATAACCAAGAATATGCCAGAATCTTGGGGATGATATGGCAACCAGGGAAGGACACACTTATGTACCGGAACAAAGATTGCACTAAACAGACAGGGACGCACACAAAACGTAGTCTGTTGAGTAAGGTCACCCAATTCTTTGATCCTTTGGGTTTAGCATTACCTGTCACCATCAGAGCTAGGATTCTAATACAAGAAATATGGAGACGCAACGTGGGGTGGGAATTTTTTTTACCCGATGATCTTGTTGAACAGGGTAGGTCCTTACTAGAAGACTATAACACCCTATGTACAATAGAGTTACCGCGCCAAGTGGCCGCATTTGGACCCGTGTCTTTACATGCATTCTGTGATGCGAGTGCCACAGCGTACGGAGTAGCTATTTATTGTGTTACCTCGTTTGGGATTCATTTACTCACTGCCCGGGCTAAGGTTGCACCGGTAAAGGGGGTCACAATTCCCAAATTGGAACTAACTGCCATGCTGCTATTGGGGCGTTTGGTTAACCATGTATGCACTTCCTACAATAAGGAACTGCAATTAAGGGCAGTGCACGTATGGTGCGATAGCCAAATTGCACTAAGCTGGGTGCATAGTCAAAGGACATTACCCGTCTATGTGCACAATAGGGTGGATGAAATACAATCCATACTACCAAACGCCATCCATCATTATGTACCAACCAAGGAAAACTCCAGTGACTTGATAAGTAGGGGAGTAACGGCGTCCAAATTAATTAAGTCAGACCTGAGGTGGCAACGTCCAAAATGGCTGCTCCACGAAGGGGATTGGGCTGTCAGGAATGCCGAGGTTGAGAGTTGGCTTTGCCGTTTGAAACGGTGACAGCCGTCCTTCAACCGGCATCAACACCGAGTCCTATGTTAGATTGGGTAAGGATCGGTAGGCTACAATAAGTTAGTCAGGGTCGTAGCTTGGGAGTTGCGTTACATTACCAACATAGAGGCCAAGCTACAAGGACGACTCTGCAATCTGGGTCAAAGCTTAAATACAAAAGAAATAAAAGAAGCTGAGGTAACACTAATCTAATGGAATCCTTCAATCAGGAATTAGAGTCCATAAGAAATTCGGGTAAGAATACAATGCCTAACATTGGGCATCAACTAAGGCTACACCTGAAGAATGACATACTTAGATGTGAGGGACATCTAAAGTGGTCACGTGTTGATGACTGTGCCAACAATCCCATCCTGATGCCAGCAACACACCATGTCACCGATCTACTGGTACAATGCACACACGAGGAAGTAATGCACCACGGGGTCCACTACTTTATATCTAAATTGCGGCTTAACTGGTGGATACCCAGAGTTCGACAGGTAGTTCGGCGAGTAGTCAAAAGGTGTGTAGTGTGGCGTAGACTAAAAGGAAGACCATTTACAACTGGACCTGCTCCACCCTTGCCGGAGTGCCGCGTTAATCATCTAGAACCCTGCAGAGTTACAGGACTAAACTATACCGGTGCACTGAGAACTAGGGAACTGGACAAAGTTTATGTTTTGCTATTTACTTGTGCCACTTCACATGTGATACACTTAGATCTCTGTGACAATATGTCTTGTGAAGAGTTTAAGCTGGCATTCAGGAGATTTTGTGCACGTCGTTCCTTCCCTCATTTGATTCTTAGCAACAATGCTCCCACATTTTCTTCAAGCTTCTAGGTACATGAAAGATATTAGCGATGATCCAACAGTTCTTGCTTACTTGGGAGAGCGGAAGTGCGAGTGGAAATTTATACCAGTCAAAGCGCTGTGGTTTGGTGGAATGTGGGAACGGTGTGTAGGCATCGTGAAGTCAGGCTTGTGGGCAGTTGCTGGACGCACCTTGTTAAAGAGGAGCGAACTAGTAACTGTGCTCACTGAAGTCGAGGTGGTTGTTAATGATCGTCCTCTCACCTATGTATATACTGACATGCATGAATCACAGCCACTAACACCAACACATTTGTTCTACGGCAAGCCGCTGACATCATTTCCTACTGATTTGCAGTCTCAGGCAGAGTTAGAGGACCCTTCAATGTTCACCGAAGCTGCGGTGTCACGACAGTACCAATATATTTCTAGAGTTATCGGTGATTTTAAAAAGAGATGGGTGAATGAAAACCTATTAGCACTGCATGAGAGGACATCTAAGATTGCTGGTCATGCATCAGCACCCTCTGTAGGCGAGATAGTGTTCATCCATGATGATAATTCTAGATTGTACTGGAAGTTGGGCCGTGTAGTGGAGGTGTACAAGGGCGAAGGCTCAGTAGGGCGAGTAGCGCTGCTCAAGACAGCTACTGGGACTACAGCTCGTCCGGTCACACGACTGTACGCTATTGAGCTTGGCTCTTCTACACACAAAGAAGCTCCACCTGATGATGCTGGATCCGAGGAGGCTAACTTAGTTGATCCACCACAATGCGTTGGGGATCCGCCTCGGATCGGGACTAGACCCAGACGCGCAGCCCGTGGCGCCGTTGATATGTGGCGACACAAGATTGTATCTGGGCAACTCTAGATATAAGGTGGGGTTCAGGTATTGTGTTTGGGTTGGAAGTATATCGTGGTTTCACGATAGTTAGTTGTATAACATACGTTTTCTATGTATCATACCCTAAATACAGTATGTAACAGTACAGTATGTACAGTATGTAAGTATGAAAGCTTGACAGTATGTATGTAAGCTTAATATGGTAGAGAAGGCCTATTATACGAAAGTATAGTATTTACGAGTCTTTAGGAATAATTATATGACGATTATCATATAACTATGTTCTAATATTATAAAAGCGGTACGATTTTTACCGCTAGATATCCGCTACAAACTTAGCAGTATCCGCTAGATTCGTAGAGTAAAGGCGATGACATATCTAAACGAGACGCCTCGCGCTAGAGCACCTTTATACTTCGTCCAACCAACACCTCCACTCTTAATTTCGCCGTGACCCTCGTTCCGGCTTCATCACGCTCTCATCCTTATAACTTCATCCAACTGACTTACAAACCGACAAGCTAAGCCATTATCATGATTTAATCTCTTCAATATTATTTAGCCTATTCCCATTTTGTTAAGGTGCGCCCACGTGGCCCCTTCGATGTAAACAACCAATAGTGTTCGAGAAGTAGCCATTTGCTTACCATTCATCAATATTTCTACAACACCTAACTACAACCTTTCTATGGTGATTTAATAGTGAGTTACACTCCCGGTATTTGTTAATCATTTACATTTCATAGGAGCGGACATTTTCAGTCTACTATGGGTTTCAGAGGCCGTGTGGCATCGTTTTTAGGGAATAACTTATTAACAAACAATTGGATCAGTATATGATATTTTGACACAGCTTTTTTCACACTGTCCCCTAATTTTTGTCAATATAGTGCATTACCAAAAGAGTATAAATAAGCCACTTGTCCCTTAGTCATGAGGTTAAAGTTGCACATTAATGACTAAGAAACGGACAGAGCTACCGTGGCTTACCTGTGAGAACCACCAAACCACTATTGCTCCTCCATCAAACACGGTAGTTATCAGCCACCACCCAACCTATTATTGCCTTTAAATTCAAGTAATCTGTTAATATCAAGTATAAATATACAGACAGTATGTATTTTGTATATTTATACTTGATATTGACAGATTACTTGAATTTAAAGGTGATAGTAGGGTTGGGTGGTGGCTGATAACTAATGTGTTTGATGGAGGAGCAATAATGGTTTGGTGGTTCCCACACGTAAGCCACGGTAGCCTTGTCCGTTTCTTAGTCGTTGATGTGCGACTTAAACCTCATGACTAAGGGACAAGTGGCTAATTTCTACACTTTTGGTAATGCACTATATTGAAAACAATTAGGGGACGGTATGAAAAAAGCTGTGTCAAAATATCATACTGATCCAACTGTTTGTTATTAAGTTATTCCCGAAAAAACTATGCCACACGGCCTCTGAAACCCATAGTAGGTAAAATAAACTTAGCTTCTTTTAATCCGCCATACCTATAAAGCCAAGTTCTGAATCATATGGGCTATAATAGGGCTTTGTGTTGTTTCGTTTACGCTTGATACTGATTCAAACAGGTGCGTCGACATTCTACCTTTGACTGCACTCTAAAACTCGTGGCAAAAAAAAAGTGTTGAAAGGTATCACAAACAAAATACAATATTGTCATTAAATTTGTTTTGCTAGTATAGTATATGCAGTTCGTTGGTTCATTCACACAGTTCTAGGACTCAGGAAGGGCGATGACTGTTGTCTTACAGTGTACAGTGGTGAGAACTGAACATGACACACACATTTGAATCCGTATAGAACCCATACGAAACAATACAATTCTGCACAATGTTTCAGAACTTGGCTGCATAGGTTCAAATATTCAGATGATTATAATCTTACTAGAGATCACGACAGTACATGGAGTTGTTTTCAAACTTTATAAATATCCTAACTATTGTATTTTACCTGATATTTCCCTCTTCTAAAGCAATAGAATGTGTTCGTGCATGTGCAAATATTTATAATATACACACTAGTACAAATTGGGAGCACATACTTTCCTGAATTATTCAAATCTATCTCGAGTATTACAGTAAGAGCGTCGACACCTGTGGGCTTCGTCAAAATGGATTCGTATTGATAGCTCCCTTCCTATATATTTAAAAATAAGAGCGTAAACTCCGTCTACCAAATGTTTTCTAAAAAGTTCTGTCAATCGAGCACCGTTACCGCTAAATATATGTATTTACATCTAGTGGTATATACTGTACAGTACATTATATATGTATTTACATCTAGTGGTATATACTGTACAGTACATTATATATGTATTTACATCTAGTGGTATATACTGTACAGTACATTATATATGTATTTACATCTAGTGGTATATACTGTGCAGTACATTATATATGTATTTACATCTAGTGGTATATACTGTACAGTACATTATATTTTGTCATGTGATGAATATAATCTCATTATTATAGTTAATAACATTGAAGTCGTCACTGAATTTAGTTCTGCCACCTTTGCTAGAAATCATCAATATTCCCTCAACAACCACAGTATGCAAGTTATTTCCATTAGGTTTTATGATTTGTGTTATCCAATATGATATTATTTCAGTTGGCTGTGACTTTGTTTTATGTTGTTAACGATAGAGAATTTAGATTTTCCAGCAAAGCTCTAATTTTATTTTTTCATCTTCATCTTCATCGTTCGTGAATTATGTTAGCGGTATTAGTAATACTGTAGCAGTGTCCGGCTGCGGAAGGGACTAGAGTTCTCGCCGAGAGATTCCAGTCCTGATGTTCTTCTTGACTTACAGTGTGCTGGCTTAATAATCCAATAGGGTTGATAGCCTCTGAAATCCTATTTTAAATAACTAGCTGGCTGTGGGGTAGCCTGCCGCCATATCGTCCATCCTAGGACGTGTGGTAGTGAAGCAGGGTATTTACTTTGTATTTTATCGTGCATTTTCCGGTGTTCGCGGTGTTTCTATCACCGGTGCGCGCGAGTGTTTAGTGATAAGGATACGACCAACGCTTGGGAGAAGTTCTATCTGGAAGGCCAGCTTGGTACGAGACTATTAATGGAATCAAAGGGAGGTATCGTTGGTTGTACTGATGACATTGGTGAGCAAGGTAAGTCCAAGGTTTACTACCCACAAAATTAAACCTTTATTATATTAACACATTCAGTACTATTTCACAAACAATACATTCAGTTCTGTCCATCATGAGGCTAACTTGTCTATTTTAACACCTTAACACCTTACGAGCGGGGTGTTTTTAGCCAAAATAGGGCTGTTTACGTGATCATTTTCATGCCTAAATAAGACCCAGAACGTAAAACAAGTATCTATCCCTGAAAGGGCATAAACAGAGCTTTCGAATGACACCATAACGATCCTTGTATGATGGATAGTTTTCTTGCAATAACCGTGCAACGCGAGTGCAAAAAGCAGGTAATTCGGTACTTTCGGTACATAATTGAGTATGTAGCGAGTGAGAGAGGGAGGAGGGAGCTGAGATTTGTGTCAGTAGGTTCGCCGCGGTGGTCTGGAGCAGTCATACGCTCGCTAGTCTCCTGCCACCACTTGTCTCTCTCTCTCAGCCACATTACGTGCTGAAATTGCCACTCGACCTATGTCGAGCGCCGCCACATAGTCCAGCTTTATTTAACTCGACTTAAGTGGTGAGCCGCTTTTTAAGGGTTAAGAGCGGCCTATGCGGTTTATTTATATGTACCGCCCAGCGGGGTGTTTTTAGCCAAAATAGGGCTGTTTACGTGATCATTTTCATGCCTAAATAAGACCCAGAACGTAAAATAAGTATCTATCCCTGAAAGGGCATAAACAGAGCTTTCGAATGACACCATAACGATCCTTTTATGATGGCTAGTTTTCTTGCAATAACCGTGCAACGCGAGTGCAAAAAGCATGTAATTAGCCACTTTCCCGATACAATTCCTTATATAGCGAGTGAGAGAGGGAGGAGGGAGCTGGGATTCGTGTCAGTATGTTCGCCGCGGTGGTCTGGAGCAGTCATACGCTCGCTACTCTCCTGCCACCACTTGTCTCTCTCTCTCAGCAACATTACGTGCTGAAATTGCCACTCGACCTATGTCGAGCGCCGCCACATAGTCCAGCTTTATTTAACTCGACTTATGTTGCTCGCCGCTAATTAAGGGTTAAGACCTAGACTCCTGCTGGTTTTACCATTGATAATATAGAATATGGCAATAAACTAAAAATGCGGTTGAACAGTGAAACTATATTACTTTTTCATCGATTCAAGATGGACGCTGTTCAACCTTCTACCCTCATTTAACCCTGAAAGGCTTATGATTAACAAAACAAATATATACTTTTAGCTTTAGCTTGGGGACCCGCAGAGGGCTACACACGGGCAACATGCTATGCAGGGGTTGTGCGGGAAGTTAAGGCTCTAATGGGAAGGATTATGATAAGGAGATTTTTTTTTAGTGATCCTAGTTTTAAAACTATCAAGAGTGGGACTGTTAACTATATGAGATGGAAGGTGATTCCACTCTTGGATGCTGCGGGGAAAAAATTAGTAGCCAAATATGTCGGTGCTTGCCTGGTATGTGTGGTATTTTCGGTTGTGGCTGCCTCGGTATACCCGATAGTAGTGGGATCGATGTTTTGTTCATGATATAAAAATCACCGGCAATAATTTCTCAAATATAATTTTAGTTATAGTTTCTATGGAGTTAAAAATTGATCGAGTTCAAGTACGGAATTAATATAATCCTACAATAACTTAGTAAATTGAGTATAAAGCACAATCACCGGGTAAACAGTCCGTAGACTACAAGAAACACAACACAAGAGCCGGCTGAGCCGACTGTTGTGTTGTAAGCTGATATTCTATTGGTCAATGAACTGCGTGTGGCAACGGTGACGTCACACCAATGTTTGGCATTTTATTGGTTGTTGCGAAACCGTGTGACGACAGTGAGTCACTTAGATTTTCGTCTCTGTTGCCTGATGAAGTATCAGTTTCGGCCATAATGGAGGAAGGGTTGCCCTTTGACCAGTGAAGTTCTTTTGATGTGTGAGGGCACTAGAACATCTTTTACAGGGTATTATTAACAGAATTTCCACCGTCGATAGTCCAAGGTTAGTCTGAATTATATTTGCTGACCATGAAGCCTCCAAGGTTAGTCTGAATTATATTTGCTGATCATGAAACCTCCGAGGTTAGTAGGTACATGCTAACAGCGGGGGTGTGGGGGCGGCAGCCCCCACTAAGGACACTAGGTAAAGTTAGGTTAGGTTGTTTGATTAGGTTAATAACAATTTGGTGTTACTAGGAATCTGCACTAGCTATTTGATAAGAGCGGGGGTGTGGGGGCGGCAGCTCCCATTAACCCTTCCAGCTCGGGTGTCCTTTTATAAGGACACCGTGGCAGATGGGCCGGTACCCGGGTGTCCTTATAACAGGCTGTAAGCTTGAAAGCCTATTAAGCTTGGTCTGAACGCTGTGCATCCGACGCATGTAAACAAAGCCGGTCATTGCGTCACCGCACCTCCGAAAACAAGAAGGAGACGTCGGATCAATGTTGTTGTTGTATGATATGAATAATTAGTGTCTGAAAATCTCCGATTTTGTCAACATCACGGCAAAATTCGCTCCACGGAAATCGTCATCACAACTGAACCAGTTGACTTAGAGAGCTCTACTCAACGCCAGTCTACAGATTGGAAACCGCACTACGTTTAGCGATGTGTGGCAAATTTCTAGCAATGAAAATAACAAAGATACGGTAGCCTAGTCCTAGACGTTTTTTGGCCAGATCGCCCGGATACGACCTCCGTCCTTTTGTAAGGCAGCCCGGGTAAGAAGGGTTAAAGACAATAGGTTAAGTTAGGTTAGGTTGTTTGGTTAGGTTAATGACAATTTGGTGTTACTAGGAACATGCTAAAAGCAGGGGTGTGGGTGCAGCAGCCCCTACTTATAAGGACACTAGGTTTTAGGTTAGGTTAAGTTGTTTGGTTACGTTAATGACAATTTCGTGTTACTAGGAACATGCACTAGCTGGTATGTAAAGTTTCGTCTTGTATCCTACGCACTGGGTACTAGGAACCCGCACTAGCTGGTAGGTATAGGTTAGTCTTGTATCCCATGTACTGGGTACTATAATAGGTACACGACACATACTATATCTGATAGGTCAGCACCCGTAATATAATTACGTTATCACTGCCTTGAGCCGTTGACAGCATGATCATGTTAGCGGGACCAATGTTTTTCATACTCCCCTTCAATATTATAATTGGTTTCCTGTATACAGTATAGTGATGTTTACTTTCACCACCTTCAACATTATTGAACTCCAACAGTTGAGAACGGTATGAAGTTTGAACATATGGAAAAGAGCTTTGGTTACAGCGGGAGGACATAATCAGGCTGCAGCACTTATTATTAATTAGGCTTACTTACATACTTACTTACTTGTCGGAAGTTCTGGTAGAATCACCACGGTCAACTTGCTAGTCCGCTGCCTCCACACTTTAGTTCAATCTTCATGTACTGCAGCTGGTCAATTATACTGTTTGACGCTGCACCCCGTGGGCTTGGGCTGTGCGGAATAGGAGGCTCGTCTGGTATGTTTTTCAGAAATTTATCGAGCCTCCTTTTAAATGCTTCTGTGCTGCATTTTGTTTTGTCCCTTATTTCTCTAGGCAAACAGTTGAAAAGCCTGCGACCAAAGTTATTAAAATGTTCTGACTCCACTGTTTTTAATCGTTGTGACACAGAAGTGAGAGTTTTTCTGCATTATGTTCTACCGAACCTGGGATGGGTCTGGCTCTTGATTGCATCTTCTTCATATGGAGATGGACAGGGTACCCGACCATCCAGGATCTTCCAGGTATAGATGATGCAGTAGCGCTCTCTTCTTCTTTGTAGGGAGTACATTCCCAGCTCCCTCAACCGGTTCCAGTAGCTCAGAGATTCACTTGCAATTTTTCTGGTGAACACCCTCTGCACCTGCTCCAGTTCCTGAATGTCCTTTGTTCGATAGGGACACCATAATTGCCACACATACTCCATTTTTGAGACCACCAGGGACCTCCATAGTGGCAGAAGATGTTCAGGATCTCTGGACAGGATATGGGAACAATTTCTTAAATTAGGACCCGGGAGCGATAATTTATCGATCGAGTTGGTGGGGTCGTGATGTCATCCATGATGATGACGTCGCTTCCAGCCTGCCAATCACAAACGGGTTTAGCCAGCCAATCACAGCTAAGCTTCCAGTATGTTTTGATCGTATCAGCTGTTCTACCTCAACCCTATATTTCAACTCCTCTCTTTCCCTGATATACTTCATTCCCTCCCCAATTATCGGGGTAAATATTTTAATATTGTTGTGGCAAGTGAAGGTAATCATTATTAGGGACACAATGAAAACGGGAAACAAATTATAATATTGAAAGGGAGTGGGAAAAAGATCACTCGCGCTACTATGGAATTTGCCGCTGCCTCTTATGGATTGTATGTTTGTAGGGTGTAAATATGTGTCTTTGTCTATGTCTACTAGATTGTTTGGGATTTTACATAGCATTTGTTGTCTGTGTATTTGTCTTCTTGTTGCAAGTGTGACTTATTTAATGCCTTGTTTGAGTAAAGTGACCGATGTAGTGTGTCTGTAATCACGTCTGATCCATCTAGCTGCCTTATTTTGTACGGCTTCTAATTAATTTATGTTGTTGTGAGTGTGTGGATCCCAGACGGTGTCGCAGTATTCAATGTGGTTGAACTAGTATTTAAAAGCAAAAATGTTGATGTCTGCATTGCACCTCCTTAGTTTCCTGCACAGGAACCGCAGGGCTTTGTTGGCCTTTGCCCTGACGCTACTTACATGTGTGCTCCACCTCATGTCTGCTGAGAGGTGGACTCCCAAATACTTATGTGTGTGGACTGTATCAAGGTTGGTATTATGCAGTTTATAGGCAAAGGGGAGAGGTTTCTTGGAGCAGATAAAACATATGTGGTGGCATTTGTCTGGTCTAAAGGTCATCTGCCACTTGGCTTCCGAGTCTTCAAGGGCTGTCAAGTCGTCTTGAAGTCAAAGGCAATCGTCCCTATCCTCGGTATACTAAGCTATCGTCTGCAAAAAGCCTAGTAGTAGAAGTTAAAGATGATGGAAGGTCATTGATGTATGAGAGAAAGAGAAGGGGGCCAAGGACAGTGCCTTGGGGTACCCTCGAAGTTCCAGGAACAGAAGATGAGTGGGAGCCATCGAGAGCAACACATTGTTCTCGATTGGTTAGAAATGTCTTAATCCAGTGAATAAGTGGTCCTCTGATTCCATAGTAATCCAGTTTAGCTAACAGTCTATGGTGGGGGACTTTGTCGAAGGTTTTGGCGAATTCTAGGACTATGGTGTCAACTTGTTTGATTTTAGGGTCATTCAGAAACTGGGATATGTCATGAGTCGTTACAAGTAATTGCGTCTCGCATGAGCGTTTGGGCTGAAAGTCGTGCTGTACATCAGTCGGTATATTTTGGTTGTTAAAATGGTCCATTATATGTCTGTGGAGGATGTGTTCTAAGATTATGCAAGAAACTGAGGTTAAAGAAACAGGGCTATAGTTAACCGAGGGTTATGTCTCCGGATTTAATAATGGGGGTCACGTTCGCCAAATGCCAGTCATGGGGAAGTGCTACGGTACTAAGAGTCTGTGAGAATATAACCTGCAGGACAGGAGCAAGAATGGCTACATTCACCCTAAGTATCCTTTAGGGTATATTGTCTGGTCCAGTCGCTTTGTCAACGTCTACCTCAGATAAATGTTTCTCGATTCCACGGGTGTGTATAGTCCGGTGTGGTGATGGTGACGGTTCAGGCAAGTCTGCTTGTTCTTGTGTAAAAACTGACTGGAACTGTGAATTAAGTGCATGTGCTTTATCCTGTGGGTGTGTGACCAGAGAATAATTACGTAATAATGTTGTTATACGAATCGAGTCTTGTTTGCGTGGTTTGAAGAAGCTGTACAACTGTTTGTGGTTTTGTTTGTTGTCTGTGAGAAAAGTGGCAGTGTGCTTAGTTTTGGCTTGTTTCATTTCTCTTTGTAGTGTTTTCTGTGAATTCTTGTAGTATTCCCAGTGTTCTGTGTCGTAACGTTTGGCTGATTTGTATGCTTTTACCTTGTGTCTGTGTAGTCTGTGCAGATGTCTATTGAACCATTTGGGTGACTGGTTTTCTTGGGGATGTGCTTGTCCATTGTGTCTTGAATACAGTCGCGTAGTCTGGTCCAATTTATTTCAACAGAATTGGCCATAGGGTCGTTGTCAAGGAAAGTGTCTCTATATTCAGCTAAGTCCCGGGAGGCATATTCCCGAAGTCATGACTAGTATAATCATAGGACCAATCAGAGGCCGCAGTGGCAGTGACGTCACGAACTAGGGGAGGAGCCAGTCTGTCTGTCACTCTCTCTCTCTGGGTGAGGAGCCTGCCTGCATCTCTTTGGTTTCTCTCTCTCTCTGGTAAATAAAAGTAGTAGTCACCTAGTATAACAAGTTTTCAATATTTATTCGCATAGTATCTGTCTAGATTAAATAAGCATCCTGTCTACAATATGTTATTCCCATTAATTATGGTTTTACTTGAAAAGCAATGAGTAAACAATGAAAATGTTGCGATTCTGGCATATTTTGTCCCAAGATTTGAGGAGGAAGGTGTTGCCAGTTCTCCTTAGACAGTTAAATTATTTCAAATAGTTCCTGTTTTATTTATCATTATCATTTAAATTTACATTAATGTACAGTTGGTCAAGGATGAAAGTATACAGTTTTTCGTCTGCTATAGCCACACATGGTTTGTCATGTTGGCAGCCATGACAGCCTTTCCACTAGCCCAAACCATCCCAACACACATGGGGTTTATTATATTGATACATTAATTAATATACGGAGTGCTTCGAAAAAGCGTTTCCATAAATATCAAAAGTTAGAGAATTATTCATAAACCTTCAGGGTGACTAAATACTGTTATGGAGATAGCAAAACAAAGCTGGGGGCATACGCTGGAACAGCGCGTAGCCGTGGCGCTCGCCTCCGTTTCATTGCCTTTTGGATCACATATAATCCAGTCTTGGGGATGAAAGTGAAATATCAATATTTACCTACTTATTAATTAACAAGTATTATTAGATTCCTCATTCTACTCCTTATTTATTATGAATGTTATAATGTTAAGTGTATATCGTAATATCTTTTATAGCCACTCTATATTCGTCTACTTTAGATACACAAAAATCTAATTCCTAAACGTGGACGTAAGGAAGCCTGTGTGTTCAATAGGGTAATGACCCAGCAATTTTACTCATCTTGCGAGCGCCATTGCTTTATGAGTCAGTCCTCGAAGCATAATGAGGCTTTACTTGTGATTTTTATTTATTTATTTATTTATTATTATTATTTTTATTTTTATCAGCAGAACATCTGCAAACCAACTGTAACATTGCTATCACCATACCCTACATTATTAGCCACATATTACCACGTGTGAAAATGGGCCTGTATTCCATTGAAATATCGTATATAGGTAGACGTTTTGATTTTCGTTTTCACTCTCGCATTTCTTGTATATCTATCAATAACATTAAGTGTTTAATATCTCCGAAGTGATATTCACGTCAAAGATTATAGAGCAATATATTCATATTTCCGTCTGACAACTAAGTCCAGGAACACTTTTTTAAACACCCTGTATAAGGTGGGCGGGCTCTGAGATATGGCTACCAGGGCTGCCAACATGACAAACTATGTGTGGCTATAGCAGACGAAAAACTGTATACTTTCATCCTTGACCAACTGTACAACGTTAATAAACCATAAATGGTCACTTTTCACTCTCTCTCTCTCTCTCTCTCTCTCTCTCTCCGCATATGTAATGATCTCATTCCATAATATTATGTATGTAGCCTACAGTATAAATGTATGTCTGTATGTATGGATGTATGTATGTATACACTCAGGCACATACCCCATAGCTGGGGGTGGCTGAATCGAGACATAGACTAAGAGAATAAATAAAGATCAATGATAGGAGAGAAAGTGATAGATTGATATGAGGGAACAACAAAATTCACAATTATATCTTATCGTACATCTAGAATCACAGTCCAACCATACAGGTGAGTGTAACCTTTATGCCAAATGTCTCGCTTCGCATCGTATCGTTTCTTTATGTTCAACGCCTTTCACGATGAATATCGTTAATATTAGAGAACAGGCTGATTGAACTCATTGTTTTTTTTCTTAAAATCATTATTTGTTGTGTTCCCAGTGTCTTGATCAGGATAATTTGTAACATTGTGCTTTATTTAAAAAGTACATATTATATTGGCTTAAAGTACCGAGGGCGGTACAATATATTGTACCGCCCTGGATATAATGGTGTTGAGGTGTTCAAGTAGCCCTAACCACTACTGGACTTATATAAATATTCATTAACATTATCACATCATAACATATCGACTACCATAAAAGTAATATTTAGCAAAATATAGAAATAGCTGTCATAGCCTACATAAGAATAAAAGAAAATGGGAGTCTACAGAAAGGCGATTGGCTTACACAAGGCAGATCCCCTTCACACGCAATCCTAATTATAAGGCCTAAGTAGCCTATAAGCCTAGGCCCAACTCACTAACACATATCGTATAATATATAGCCTACTAATTATCCTTTGGCTCTACCTTATGCACTTAAACCATTAACTATTTCATAAAATTTGATGCTTAATATATGTTGTACTATTTGATAATGTTAATGTGTTAATGACATTTAAAATAAAGTAATTATATAGGCTCGTGACTCAGTGACCATGCGCACCTACCTGTGTTTGGAGGCAGTGCACTCGTGTATATATAAAAGTGTTTTAGCTCAGTTTTTAGCTGTTAGTTGACTTATTTATTTTTGTTTTCTGTACTTAGTTATTTGCTCCTCGCTAAGCTTTTTGGGATCATGTCAGGTATGGAGTGCGAGTCCTTTACTGAACTGCATCATCTTATTCTCCAGGTAAGGGAAGAGATGGTTGTGGTGAAGGAAGAGGTCTTGGCTCTAAGGGAGGTTAATGTTAAACTTCAGAGGGAAGTGGATTTGATTAAAGACGAAAATCTAGCTTTCAAGCTTAGCCAAGAGGAAATTAAGTCGAGTAAGGGAAAAAGGGAGGAAGTTGATGAAAAATTGTATTCATGGTAGGTTGTTAAAAATACGGGTGGGAAAGTCATACTCAAGAAGCAGGATAGTAGAATAGGTATGAGTGTGACAAATACATTCTCTCCTTTGCCAGACGAATGTGAGGGAAAAGATAGTCAGCATAAGGGAGGGTTAGACGAAGTGCCTGCCGCCGACTCAGATCCTACCGCTGACGCTGTGCTACCTACCACCACCACCACCACCACCACCCCCACCGCCAAGGGAGCTTCTGCCACCACCAGGGGGTTCTCTAACTGCAGCTGCTGGATCCTCCCGAGGGAAAGGTAAGTTTGTGTCCCGAGAAGGTAATTCTGTGTCGATTGTGGGCGACTCCATGGTAAGACATTTAGTTAGGGCTACCCGCACTAAACTTAGGAAGGTTGTGTGTCTGGCTGGCCATGGAGTTGGGAGGGTTTTAGAGAAGATGGACCACATCTTGGAAGATAGTGGAGATAACCCCATTATCTGTCTCAGTGCCGGGAGTAACGATGTTGGTAAGGGTAGAAGTGAGGAACTGCTGCAGCAGTATCGGGATGTGTTAGATAAGGTTAGGATGAAGGGAGGGATCCCTGTAGTACATTGTATCCTACCCAGAAGAGGAGTTCCCAAGGAATGGACATCCAGGGCGATTGGTATCAATTGCCGGTTGGAGAAATATTGCAAAGAAAAAGCAATACCATTCATTGATAACTGGGATAGTTTCTATGGGAGAGATAGGATGTACGCAAGGGATGGGGTTCATCTTTCACGGTTAGGAGTTTCCACATTAGCTAGTTCTTTAGACAGGGTGGTTGTGGGGTTTTGAACAGAAATATTGAGAGTGTAAAAGAGAGGTTAAATGGATTTTTTTTAGCGTCAGGCGAAAGCGATAAGGATATTCAGTCTCATGCTAAAATATATGACAATATTGCTAATGATAGAAGTGATGGTGCAATGGAAGATGGAAATGTAGTTAGAAATAAAGGTAAATTAGGTATAAATAAAAGAAGTAAATTGAGAGTATATTACACAAACTGTAGGAGTCTATGTAACAAAATGAACGAACTTAGAGCCCTTGTTATCAAAGAAAATATAGACATAATAGTGCTAACTGAAACGTGGATTAATACATAAACCAGGCATTTATTAGCAGAATTTGATATACCGGGATATAGTTTGTTTAAATATGACCGAACAAGTAGGAGGGGTGGCGGTATAGCAGTGTTTGTCAGGAGTACATTACAAAGCTGTATTAAATCAGGTATTAGACTAAATAACGATAATGAAAGTGTTGGGGTAGAGGTAGGTAGTGAGACCATAGTTATTGGGGTTAAGTATAGACCGCCAAATACGAGTAGAAATGACGGAACGTCATTATGGGAGGAAATTAAAATGGCATCAAGGTTTAGCAATGTGTGCATTATGGGGGATTTTAATTTTCCGAATATAGATTGGCAGCATCAAATAGGAGACTCTGATTCTGAGGAGTTTATAGAGGTAGTACAAGATAGTTTTTTATTTCAATTCATAGATACGCCGACTAGAGGTAATAATATTCTCGCTTTAGTTTTCAGTAACAATGAACATATGGTAAATAATGTAGAGATAGGGGACCACCTAGGAAATAGTGACCACAATTCTGTGTATTTTAATATACAATGGAAATGTAATACCAGAGAGAATACAACATTAATACCTGACTTCAGAAAAGCCAATTATGGTGGGTTAAGAAGAGTCCTATTAGCGGACCCTATGGCCAAAAAATTAAGTCAATCCAGGTGTCCAAATGAGTGTATCCCTTCTCAGGCACCTGTCATCTTAAGTTAGGAAGTGACGTCAAACTTGGTAGATACATACAATAATTTTATCAAGTCAGTATTCAATGCGCAAAATAAATATATCCCCAAAAGAAAATTTAGATCAACACAGAACCAACTCAAATGGATGAATAATAGACTATTAGATCTTCTAGGAAAAAAGAGAGAAATATATAGAAAAATTAAGAAAGGCGAAATTCACCTACTTGCTTACTATCAGAATCTATCACGACAGGTAAAAAAGGATATTAGGAAAGAAAAAATAAATTATGAAATTAAGGTTGCCAATGACTCAAAAAATAATCCTGAAGCTTTTTACCAACTATATAAATCCAAGGTTAGAGATGTAATTGGTCCCCTTAAAACTTCAATATGAGAAATGACAGAAAATTATTTAGAAATGTGCAGTACATTAAAGAGTCAATTTCTTTCCGTTTTCACAAATGAAAATTTGGCACAGTTTCCAGAAGTCCGTAAGGTATATAGCGATAGTATAGAAAATAGGTTAAGTACGGTTACTATAAGTAGAAATGATGTGCTTAAGGAAATTGACAGACTGAAACCTCATAAATCGCCTGGTCCTGATGAGGTATATGCTAGAGTATTAAAAGAATGCAGAGATGAGTTAAGTTACCCATTAATATTTCTATTTAACAAGTCATTAGAAACAGGTATAATTTCAGAAGCTTGGAAGCTTGCAAATGTAGTTCCGATCTTCAAAAAAGGTGATAAATCAATAGCATCCAATTACCGTCCCATTAGTCTCACTTCAATCATAGGAAAGCTACTAGAGTCAATTATTGCTAGGAAAATGAGAAACCACTTAGAAACATTTAACTTAATCAATTCTTCTCAGCATGGATTCACTCAGGGACGGTTCTTGCCTTACAAATTTGCTTAGTTTTTTCTCAGAGGTATATGAAGCAGTAGATAATGACAAGTCATATGATATTATATATTTATATTTCAGTAAAGCTTTCGACAGAGTCCCTCATGAGAGATTGATGAGAAAGGTTGTGGCACATGGAATAGGTGGGGCGTTGTTAGGATGGATTAGGTCATGGCTAACTGGTAGGAAGCAGAGAGTCAGCATAAATGGTACCAAGTCAGAATGGGGAGCAGTCAAAAGTGGTGTCCCCCAGGGATCTGTATTAGGTCCTCTGTTGTTTATTATATACATAAATTACCTTGATTTAGGTATAACTAGTAGGATAAGTAAATTTGCAGACGATACCAAAATGGGGGGAAAAATTGATTCAGATAGAGATATAGAGTGTCTGCAAAGGGATCTAGATACCTTACACGAATGGTCAGTAAATTGGCAGATGAAGTTTAACATTGACAAATGCAAGGTATTAAAGATAGGGAAGATGCATACAAATGTTAAATATAAACTAGCTAATATGGAATTAGAAAACTCAGAGTGTGAGAAAGATCTAGGTGTGTTTGTTAGCAATGATTTGAAGCCTAGAAAACAATGTATAAGCGTTCGTAACAAGGCAAACAGGATTCTCGGGTTCATATCTAGGAGTGTGAGTAACAGAACTGCTGATGTTATCTTAAAACTTTATTTGTCATTAGTGAAACCCCATATGGATTATGCTGTTCAATTTTGGTGTCCTTATTACAGAATGGACATAGATTCATTGGAGAGAGTACAACGTAGAATGACGAAAATGATCCATAATATTAGAAATTTTCCGTATGAACAAAGGTTGAAGAAATTAGGCTTACATTCGTTAGAGAGACGCAGAGTTAGAGGGGATATGATAGAGGTATTCAAGTGGGTTAGTGGGATTAATAAAGGGGACATGAAAAATGTACTAAAGCTCAGTGATAGCGAAAGAACTCGTACAAATGGTTTCAAATTAGATAAATTTCGTTTCAGAAAAGATATAGGCAAATATTGGTTTGGTAACAGAGTTGTAGATGGGTGGAAAAGGCTACCAAGTGATATAGTGGGATCAAGAACGATAGGGAGATTTAAGATAAAATTAGATAGCCATATGGGCGAGATGGGTTGGGTGTGAGGGGGATCTACCAGGTGTGTGCCAATCGGCGCTCAGCAGACCCCGTAATCTTGTGTTAATCCCTGACCATTTTGGTCAGTACTCAAGGTATTAGTGAGTTGGGCCTATAATTGGGGTTGGGTGTGACAGGGATCTGCCTTGTATGGGCCGATCGGCTTTTTGCAGACTCCCATTTTCTTATGTTCTTATGTTCTTATATATATAACCCTTTAGATATATGAGTGACTTAAGTTCCTTCTTGAAATTATCAGCACAGGTTAACTGCTTAAGTGTCACAGGAATCAATATAGTTCGCCAGTGAAATAATATTGTGCCTTCTAAAATTGTCAAGGAATATCTGTCCATGGCTGTGCAATACGCGTAATACGGGAGGCTACTCTTATTTACTCATAACCATAACATAGCACAATCATAATGTATCCTTAATGTACTTAATATTTGAAATACATTGTTATACTATGTGACTACTTCTTTTATTTACCAGAGAGAGAGAGAAACAAAAGAGATGCAGGCAGGCAGGCTCCTCACCCAGAGAGAGAGAGAGAGAGAGTGACAGACAGACTGGCTCCTCCCCTTGTGGGTGGCGTCACTGCCACTGCGGCCTCTGATTGGTCCTATGATATATACTAGTCATGACTTCGGAAATATGCTCCCGGGAGATGGCACCCATGTCAGCTCTCTTGTATAGGTAAATGTTTCTATGTAATTGTTTCTGTATAGTAGGTTTTATGTTTGCATCAACTAGTACCATGTCATGATCGCTCAAGCCAGGTACTACCCGTGTCCATGTTATCAAAGAGGTGTTGTTTGTGAGAAATAGGTCTAAGATGTTGGATGTGATCCCGTGTCTAATGTTTGGGTTGTTTCTAATTACGGTAGATTGTGTGCATGTTGGTTCGAGTACTGTTTGTGAGAGTGAGTGAGTGTTGATTATGTCAATGACATTTTCGTGTAGGGATCTTCTGTCAGTATATTGAGAGAACAGAAATATTGAGAGTGTAAATGAGAGGTTAAATGGAACAATTTTAGCGTCAGGCGAAAGCGATAAGGATATTCAGTCTCATACTAAAAATGATGACTATATTGCAAATGATAGTAGTGATGGTGCAACGGAAGATGGAAATGTCGTTAGAAATAAAAGTAAATTAGGTATAAAGAAAAGAAGTAAATTGAGAGTATATTACACAAACTGTAGGAGTCTATGTAACAAAATGAACGAACTTAGAGCCCTTGTTAGCAAAGAAAATATAGACATAATAGCGCTAACTGAAACGTGGATTAATACAGAAACCAGGCATTTTTTTGCAGAATTTGATATACCAGAATATAGTTTGTTTAAATATGACCGAACAAGTAAGAGGGGTGGCGGTATAGTAGTGTTTGTCAGGAGTACATTAAAAAGCTGTATTAAATCAGGTATTAGACTAAATAACGATAATGAAAGTGTTTGGGTAGAGGTTAACAAAGGTAGTGAGACCATAGTTATTGGAGTTATGTATAGACCGCCAAATATGAGTAGAAATGACGGAACGTCATTATGGGAGGAAATTAAAATGGCATCAAGGTTTAGCAATGTGTGCATTATGGGGGATTTTAATTTTCCGAATATAGATTGGCAGCATCAAATAGGAGACTCTGATTCTGAGGAGTTTATAGAGGTAGTACAAGATAGTGTTTTATTTCAATTCATAGATACGCCGACTAGAGGTAATAATATTCACGATCTAGTTTTCAGTAACAATGAACATATGGTAAATAATGTAGAGATAGGGGACCACCTAGGTCCTAGGAAATAGTGACTACAATTCTGTGTATTTTAATATACAATGGAAAGCTAATACCAGAGAGAATACAACATTAATACCTGACTTCAGAAAAGCCAATTATGGTGGGTTAAGAAGAGCCCTATTAGCAGACCCTATGGTCAAAAAATTAAGTCGATCCAAGTGTCCAAATGAGTGTACCCCTTCTCAGGCACCTGTCATCTTAAGTCAGGAAGAGACGTCAACCTTGGTAGATACATACGATAATTTTATAGAGTCAGTATTCAATGCACAAAATAAATACATCCCCAAAAGAAAATTTAGATCAACACAGAACCAACTCAAATGGATGAATAATAGACTATTAGATCTTCTAGAACAAAAGAGAGGAATATATAGAAAAATTAGGAAAGGCGAAATTCACCTACTTGCTTACTATCAGAATCTATCAATGCAGGTAAAAAAGGATATTAGGAAAGAAAAAAGAAATTATGAAATTAAGGTTGCCAATGACTCAAAAAATAATCCTAAAGCTTTTTACCAACTATATAAATCCAAGGTTAGAGATGTAAGTGGTCCCCTTAAAACTTCGATAGGAGAAATGACAGAAAATTATTTAGAAATGTGCAGTACATTATATAGTCAATTTCTTTCCGTTTTCACTAATGGAAATTTGGCACAGTTTCCAGAAGTCCGTAAGGTATATAGCGATAGTATAGAAAATAGGTTAAGTACGGTTACTATAAGTAGAAATGATGTGCTTAAGGAAATTGACAGACTGAAACCTCATAAATCGCCTGATCCTGATGAGGTATATGCTAGAGTATTAAAAGAATGTAGGGATGAGTTAAGTTACCCATTAACATTTCTATTTAACAAGTCATTAGAGACAGGTAGAGTTCCAGAAGCTTGGAAGCTTGCAAACGTAGTTCCAATCTTCAAAAAAGGTGACAAATCAATAGCATCCAATTACCGTCCCATTAGTCTTACATCAATCATAGGAAAGCTACTAGAGTCAATTATTGCTAGTAAAATTAGAAACCACTTAGATACATTTAATTTAATAAATTCTTTTCAGCATGGATTCACTCAGGGACGTTTTTGCCTTACTAATTTGCTTAGTTTTTTCTCAGAGGTATATGAAGCAGTAGATAAAGACAAGTCATATGATATAATATATTTAGATTTCAGTAAAGCTTTCGATAGAGTCCCCCATGAGAGATTGATGAGAAAGGTTGAGGCGCATGGAATAGGTGGGGCGTTGTTGGGATGGATTAGGTCACGGCGAATTGGTAGGAAGCAGGGAGTTAGCATAAATGGTACGAAGTCAGAATGGGGAGCAGTCAAAAGTGGTGTCCCCCAGGGATCTGTATTAGGACCTCTGTTGTTTGTTATATACATAAATGACCTTGATTTAGGTATAACTAGTAGTATAAGTAAATTTGCAGACGATACCAAAATGGGGAGAACAATTGATTCAGATAGAGATATAGAGTGCCTCCAAAGGGATCTAGATACCTTACACGAATGGTCAGTAAATTGGCAGATGAAGTTTAACATTGACAAATGCAAGGTATTAAAGATAGGGAAGATGCATACAAATTTTAAATATAAACTAGCTAATATGGAATTAGAAAACTCGAATTGTGAGAAAGATCTAGGTGTGTTTGTTAGCAATGATTTGAAGCCTAGAAAACAGTGTATAAGCGTTCGAAACAAGGCAAACAGGATTCTCGGGTTCATCTCTAGGAGTGTGAGTAACGGAACTGCTGATGTTATCTTAAAACTTTACTTGTCATTAGTGAGACCCCATATGGATTATGCTGTTCAATTTTGGTGTCCTTATTACAGAATAGACATAGATTCATTGGAGAGAATACAACGTAGAATGACAAAAATGATCCATAATATTAGAAATCTTCCGTATAAAGAAAGGTTGAAGAAATTAGGCTTACATTCGTTAGAGAGATGCAGAGTTAGAGGGGATATGATAGAGGTGTTCAAGTGGGTTAGTGGGATTAACAAAGGGGACATGACAAATGTACTAAAGCTCAGTGATAGCGAAAGAACTTGTACCAATGGTTTCAAATTAGATAAATTTCGTTTCAGAAACGATATAGGCAAATATTGGTTTGGTAACAGAGTTGTAGATGGGTGGAATGGACTACCAAGTGCTATAGTGGGATTAAACACGGTAGGGAGCTTTAAGATAAAATTGGATAAGCATATGGACGAGAAGGGTTGGGTGTGAAGGGGGATCAGCCGGGCTGGGCCAATCAGCGCTCTGCAGACCCAGTAATCCTGCGTTAATCTCTAACCGTTTTGGTAAGATGATCCTCAGGGTATTAGAGTGTTGAGCCTATAATTGGGCTTTGTAATTGGGGTTGTGTGGGACAGGGATCTGCCTTGCTTAGGCCAATCGGCTTTCTGCAGACTCCCATTTTCTTATGTTCTTATGTATTATATCGCTTTCAATTGGTGGGTTGTCGAGTGTTGTGTTGCTTGTCCAATCAATGTACTGTATATATAAAATATGAATAATTTGCGGCGGTAATCGACTATATAAATGGCACTTTGTCTGTATGTTCACAAACTACTCCCTCACATGTGTTTTTAAATTTCATTAATCGATTTTAGGAGTATAGTTGGTTGTTGGAAGGAACATAATAATTTATATTGGTTCAGGGGTAATTTATCGAGAGGACTTCCCTAGTGGTTAAGGCCCCATTAATTGCTCTTTCCATTCACATATGCATAGCCTACGTGAGTTGCAGTTGGGATGTGTGTACATGCTTAGATTGATATGCATGATTCGAAGTTGCATAGTAAATCGTAGGCAGTGTCCACCATCCTTTAACTGTCTTCGTGGTGCGATGCATAAGGTGTTGTTTTTCGGTGTGAGCATCCTGGGTTCGAATCCACGGACTGCCACATGTGTTTGTAAATTTCATTAATAGATTTTAGGAGTATAGTTGGTTGTTGGAAGGAACATAATAATTGATATTGGTTCAGGGGTAATTTATCGAGAGGACTTCCCTAGTGGTTAAGGCCCCATTAATTGCTCTTTCCATTTACATATGCATAGCCTACGTGAGTTGCAGTTGGGATGTGTGTACATGCTTAGATTGATATGCAGGATTCGAAGTTGCATAATAAATCGTAGGCAGTGTCCACCATCCTTTAACTGTCTTCGTGGTGCGATGCATAAGGTGTTGTTTTTCGGTGTGAGCATCCTGGGTTCGAATCCATGGACTGCCACATGTGTTTGTAAATTTCATTAATCGATTTTAGGAGTATAGTTGGTTGTTGGAAGGAACATAATAATTTTCAAGATAGAGATCTTACACTTGGCATGCATACTAAGCTAAGGGGGTGCCATAAAAGGTTTTAAGAGTGTGTGTGTGTGTGGGGGGGGGGGGGGGAGAGAGAGAGAGAGAGAGAGAGAGAGAGGGGAGCCCCAAGCCCTCAGTTTTCAAGATGGAGCTCTCGCTATACTTGGGCTCCCTTTCCCTCCCACTCCTTCTCCCTCAGTTTTCAAGATGGAGAACCCATATTTGCAATGCATACTAAGGGGGTGCCAGATTAGGTTTAAAACAAGGGGGGGAGGCCTCAACTCTCCCAGTTTTCAAGATAGAGATCCCATACTTGGCATGCATACTAAGGTAGTGCCGGAATACGTTTTAAGCAGAATTTCTTTTGTCCCCTCACCCCCCTGGGGGGAAGGGGTCGGAGATGGAGAGCCCATGCTTGGCATGCATACTAAGGAGGTGCCAGAATAGGTTTTAAATGGGTGGGGGGAGGGAGGGTACTGCTCAACTCCCTCAGTTTTCAAGATGGAGACCCCATACTTGGCATTTATACTAAGGGGGTGCCAGAATAGGTCTTAAGTGGAGGGGAGGGTCGCCCCCCTACTCCCTCAGTTTTTTAGATGGAGAGCCCATACTTGGTATGCATACTAAGGGGGTGCCACAATAGGTTTTAAATGGGGGAGATGAGCTGAAGGTCAGGTGAAGGGTAATTATAGGGAAAATGTTCGCACCTTTATTGTTTGTTTTTTCCTAAAAAATTAAGAAATTATTGTTTTTATGGTTTTAATTATAATTCCAATGTGGGATACCAGATGGGTTGAGGGGAGGGGGGGGGGGGGTGGAGGGGGCCTTTACCCACCTCACCCCCAATGTATTATTGAAATAGATATCTATGTTGCCAGCAGGGAGTAAATATCGATTCTAATTCACAATGAAGACGTTTGTAAACAGTGAGGACATCCGAGGGAGCTCTGAGAGTGATGGGATTATCAGTAATATCAACCTTTATAAATGTGATCAAAGAATTCCATAGACCTGCATTGGCCGTAATAAAGCATTTATAATAAGGCGGCGAGCCTTTTCCAAATAATTATCCAGGTGGTTATTGAGTCTTTACAACGGCCCTTCGTATCTTACTTTTCGGAGTAGGGGTATTGGAGAGAGAGAAAACACTTTTATAGTGGCTTTGTTATGTGTGTTATTAGTCTGTATACTGTACGTCGTCGAAATGCCCCCCGAATGGGTTCGAGCATGTGAAACACACTAGAACTTACTATTACACCAATTAATATTTGTGTCTGTCGCTTGCCGGGAAATAATAAACAATTAGACGTGATGAAAGATCTAAAAGTTACAAAGAAATTGGGCAAAAGGTCAAAATATTACCTAACTATGGGAGCGAATTTCCTAAAATCTCCAAGCTAATGGGGTTCCTCTTGATATTTTACCATAATATATATAATAATTTTAATATAATGCCCTTTTACAAAGTAAAGAAAGATGACGTTGCTTTGAGAAAGAGTAAAGAAAGTCACTTCATAACTAAATTCAAGCCTCATTTGAATAAAGAACTATAAATAGACTCTGAACGAAAAACAATATTGGAACAAGAACGAAGTATTTTTTTAACTATCATAACCTAAGACAAAACATTTATTGTCTAAACCAGTGACTGGAAATCCACAGAAGAGTACAGAACAAATACCTGACTCTGGAGCCAGCCACTCTTGCAAATTTTTATAATAACTGAAGATCTACGAAAGTAGATAAATGCTTTTTAACACTTTTACATAAACGTTATTTTAATATGTACACAACAGTCCGAGCCTTCTAATAAGATACTCGGACATACTTTTTAAACCCTTATTTTGTGCATGCAATATATTTTAGATGCAATTTAATTTTAGCACTAAATTTTTTTAAATTTTGTGCAGTGAACCTACCCTTTTCTACACACCTTTAGTGTGGAAGCATAGTCGCATATATTTTTACCACAAGAATCAATATTTTTCATGTTTTATATATATATATATATATAGATATATAGATCCCCCCCCCCTTTCAATTTATTGTGTATCCCCACGAGAAACCGTTATTGCCAGATAGTGCTTACTTTTCCCTGTATCATTAAGGGGAGATTTCCACTTGAGTGATTTTTTTCTTGACCCCTTTCTCCCTCAAATTTAGCCCCATTGCTTTTGATATTTTAAGATGTTCGCCCCATTAGTTTCGCGATTTTAAGAACTTTCGCCCCATTTCTGTCAATTTTAAGACATTTCGTGCCATTTAGGTGTCGATTTTTTTCCTGGCGAGCGATAGCGAGCCTGTAATTTAAGAAGACCCGGCCTTCGGCCGGGATTTTTTTTTACCGAAAAATGTACAAATTTATCTTGAAAGGGGCTAAAGAGGGTGAAATTTTATGTTTGATAGAGGTCTAGCTAACAAACTAAAAACCTCGCCTTAAAGGACCGACCGGTTATTTACGAACTTCCAGGCCTTACTTCCAATGTAAATGCAATTTGGCACAGGTGTATGTGACCATAAAACTTGGTCAAAACAATATTTTGTTTGTTTTGCTTTTTTCTTATAATTTAGGTAAAAAAAGGTTGAACACTATAGCACTACTACGACCCATTCTACACCTACAGAAATCCCAATAGCACGTGCTGTATGTGATCAAACAACTCACAATAGGTGTGTCTGTAGTTACCATAAAGAACATTTTATATATTATGTGTATTTTTAGATTTAGGTGATTATGAATTAAGGTGAAATTATTTAGTAGAATTTTACAACTGTGACAACATGCTGCAACCAAACAAAGTTGGCTAGAGTAAATTGGCTGTATAGGACTTGTAGTGTTTTTAATTACCTTTCCAATGGTATATACACCATTCCTATAGGTCCAATAATTTTTTTAGAGTAACATCCGAATGTGCGACAATATAGGTTCTGAGAAAAACATGTTAAAGTCTAAGGTAATTAGGTGAACATTTTGAACTTGTTTTTTTAGTTTTACAATATTTTACCCAGGAACACGGCAAAGTAGAAGATAAAGCGTATGGGAGGTTGTAGAGTAGCTTACGCTCTTTCTATTTATATAGGAATGCTCCTCGTACGACCAGTAGTTACCGAGCATGTTAATTTCAAAGTTTGTTATATAACTTTTTTAGAATTACAGGAAAAAATTGGAAAACATAAACAAAATCAATTTCCAATGGGTTTTCACTAATAACATTTCACTGGCTTATGGAGGGATGTTGACTCTTGTTGAGTAAACACCTATTGGTATTTTCAGGATTTCGAGTATTTTAAGCCTAAATAACCGGTCGGTCCCCTTAACACTACATTTTCCATGATCTGCATAGCCCTCCCCATTAAATGGGGCCGTGTTTAGCCTATATATTCTTGGATAATGGGTAAATATCAATTTCCTACAGTTTTTTATATAAAACACGGTGCGATTTTACTTTAGCAGCCCACAATTTACAGATACCACCATATACTTATTTGAGACTTGTATTAGGTGTCCACACAGCCAACGCCAAGCTACACCCTTTCCTGGTATACGAAGCAACCAAAAAGGAAATGGGAAACTCTAATATTTATAATATTAAACAAAATATAGAAATAACTCTGTGGAAAAGTTGCTTTCGCGGGAGTAACGTCAATCGTTTTGTTTACTTGTGCTCCAGGTTAGTAGGCTACTTCGCGCATCTAACATATTTATCATAATAGCAGTTCAATTAAAATGTAGGCTGTGGAATACAGTATGTGTTGAGGGAGGGGGGGGGGGGGCTCACCCCCCCCCCCCAGACTTATTGTCATCATCATATATATTGCCAGCAGGGAAAAAACAAAAACAAAACAGCAAACATAACTAACGTCGAGCATCATTTTAACAAACCGACGATCTGAAGAGGCGGTAATTAACTTCCATTTTCGGCTCAAACGCGCCATATTATTATCGTCGAAAGCTACATTAAAAAAGTCATCAAATCGTTTCTATCGCTTGTATCAGACTATAAAAGGGTGTAGGTTGTTGATGGATGTGGTGGTACCTTTAAAGTGCGCGCTGCTAAAGGAAAATGGCACCAAAAATGACCCAAGTGTCCCACACAAGGTTGAAAGCGTGATGCAGAGGCAAAGCCAAGATACGTTATAGGTAATTTAGGTGTGGTGGAAGGAAGTGTGGTGTGTGGATAGAAATGAATAGAAGGAGGGGCTAATGAGAGTTAGCTGGATTACTCTCTGTGTAGCTGAGGCCCAAATAGAAACACTGTGGGAAGCCAAGAAAATGAAACAATACTTCCAATAACTCTTTATCATATGCCTATGTAGTCTTTCCTTGGTACTGTCCTTATCTTCCCAATACTTGTTGAGAGGGACTGCATGTTGTTGGAGTATTTTTCGATCTTCAAGTTCAACATTCATGGATAGTATTACGAACAATTTATCTAATTATGGTGAAGTGACGGGGTTGAGTAACACTAGCTGTAGGATTGCTAGCCTACAGGTGAGTAGGAAGGAAACAAGAAGAAACAAGCAACAGAGACGCAATTCCATACCAGTTTCTCATGATGCAGAGTAACAAGAAACAGAGGAGTGCCCCATATTACCAGGTAATTCCCGTTTTCTTACTACCAGGAAGACGGGTCACCTAGGTCAGTCACCCCTACAAAAGAATGGGAGTTTGAGCCAATCACCATCCAGGTTTCAAACCCTCTCCACCAATCACCAGCCTTCAATGCACCAGCAGCCAGATTTGCAGTACACCGAGCAAATGTTTATGCAAGTTCCGCATCAAAGACCTGAGTGCTACCGATATAAGTGGGGATATTAGGATCTACAGTACAGTACTATTACGAAGAACTCTGAATCAACCCCGGAACATAGTGAAGACCAGAGTTATCCACTGAATCACCAATAACCCTCAATTGTAATAAAATCACCCGAGTTGCTATTATATCATTACTAGACTGAGTAACTCCCACCAGAGTATTGAATAAAATACTTTAAATGATTAGGTACCAAATGATAACTACCATGTATTTTTAAGCTAAGTATTTACTTAGGAAAGTTGAGGGAGTGGTGGGAGGGTGGGGAGTACCATCAGAGGTGAATGGGAATGGTAGTGCACTTGTGGACGTATGTGTGGGGAGGAGGCTGTGGATAGCCAACACCTTCTTCCGGCACAGAATGATCCACAGGTACACGTGGAAACGGGTGTGGACAATGGAGGATGAGACAGTGGTGGAACGAAAGTCATTGATTGATTATATATATGTGGATGAAGGTTCCATGTCAGTTGAACCAGTGCCACTTCAACCAGTGCCACTTTAACCAGTGCTAACTCAACCAGTGGCCACTTCAACCAGTGACAATTTCAACCAGTGACCATTTTAACCAGTAACCTAACCTAACCTAACCTAACTAACCTAACCTAACCTAACCTAACCTAACCTACTGGTTAAAATGGTCACTGGTTGAAATGGTCACTGGTTGAAGTGGCCACTGGTTGAGTTAGCACTGGTTAAAGAGGCACTGGTTGAAGTGGCACTGGTTCAACTGACCTGTCACCATGGATGAACGAATGAAGAAATCTGTGATGGATGCTAGGGTGTATAGGGGTATTGGAGGGGGTTTGTCTGATCATTATTTTAGTGGTAGCTAAGGTTAGGATACAAAAGAAGTGGGTGAGGAGAGCTGGAGGGAGGCGAGAGGAGGGTGGAATGGTGGAGAGCTGGAGGAAGGCGAGAGGAGGTTGGAATGGTGAGGAGGGTGGAGTGGTTGCAGGAAGAGGAAGTCAGGGAGGAGTACAGGAGAGCAGTGGAAAGACGACTAGGTGGGTTCGACCTTGAAGTTGTGGAGGAAGTGGAGGAGATGAGCAAGGTGTTTAAGGATGAGATCTGTGCAGCATGTGTGAGGTGTGTGGAGTGAGGAGAAGAGGGAGGGGAGTGAAAGGTACAGCATGGTGGACAGAAGAGGTAAGAATAGCTGTGGAAGAAAAGAAGAAAGCATATAGAGAGTGGTTGGGTAGTAGAGGGAATGAAGATTTCGAGAGACAGAAACGAGCGAGGTACGTGGAGAGTAAGAGGGTGGTGAAGAGAGTAGTGAAGGAAAGTAAGAGAAGAGTAGATGAGGAATTTGGAAGGAATCTGAGTGTAAAATGGAGGGAGAGTAAGAAACTGTTCTGGAAAGAAGTCAAGAAAGTTAGGGAAGGTAGCAAGGGAAACAGTAATGGTGTGAAAGATAAGAATGGGAGAATGCTAGCCGAGAAGCAAGAGAGTCGAAAGATGGAGGGAGTACTTCAATGAGTTGCTAAATGTAAGGAATGAAGAGCCAGCAGACATAGCTGGATATGGTATGGGAGGGAGAAAAAGAGAGGTAGTGGAGGAGGAGGTTGGGATCAGGAGGCCAGAAGTGTGGGAAGCCATGAAAAGAGTGAAGTTGGGGAAAGCACCAGGAACAGATGGAGTGTGTGGGGAAATGTTGAGGTATGGTGGTGAGATAGTGATCGAATGGGTATGGAAAATGTGCAAACTAGCATGGGAGAAGGGGAGTGCACCTGATGACTGGAAGACTGGCATAATAGTCCCCCTATATAAGGGCAAAGGGGAAAGAGGAGTGTGTGGTAACCACCGAGGAATATGTCTTCTAAGCGTAGTAGGGAAGGTATACAGTAGGGTGGTGATTGAGAGAGCGAGAGTGAGAACAGAGAAATGGATAGGCGACGAGCAGGGAGGTTTTAGGAAGGGAAGAGGATGTGTAGATCAGATTTTTACCCTGAATTGTGTTGTGGAGAAATATCTGGAGAAGAAACAAAAGGTGTATGTTGCCTTTATGGACATGGAGAAGGCCTATGACAGAGTGGATAGAAAAGGTTTGTGGAAATAACTTAAAATATATGGAGTAGATGGCAAGTTGCTGAAAGCAGTGAAGAGCATGTATGAGGGTTCAAAGGCGGCAGTACGTGAGGAGAGTGAGCAGAGCGAGTTCTTTGATCTGATTGTTGGTTTGAAACAGGGGTGTGTGATGTCCCCATGGTTGTTTACTGTATATATGTCATGAAAGAAATACTATCAAGAGCAGTGGATGTTGGTGTATCGCTGAAAAGGGAGGGCATTGAGTGGACGCTACCTATACTGCTGTTTGTGGATGATACAGTTCTGATGAGTGATAATGAATGGGAGTTGCAGGATCTGGTCAATGAGTTTGGAACAGTGTGCGAAAAACGGAGTTTGAAGGTAAATGCTGGGAAGAGCAAGGTTATGGTCTACGAAATGGGTGAAGTCACAGAGTGTGTGGTGAAGCTGAATGGTCAGGCTATGGAGATCGTCAACTCTCTTAAGTATCTGGGCAGTGTGTTGAGTAAAGATGGGACTATGGATGAAGAAGTGCGGGAGAGGGTGCAACAGGGGAAGAGGATTGTAGGAACACTGAAAGCAGTAACAAGAAATAGGGTGGTCAGTATGGAAGTGAAGAAGTCCTTGCATGACGGTGTGGTAATCCCGACACTGACTTACGGAAGCAAAGCATGGACGTTGGTTGAGAGACCCAGACCAAGAGTGAGAGCAGTGGAAATTAATTACTTAAGAAGTGCATGCAGAGTTACATGGAGGGATAGACAGACTAATGAGGAAGTAAGAAGGAGGTGTGGTGTGGAGGTAGATGTGCTGGAAATGTGAAAAGGAACAATTTGAGATAGTTCGGCCATATGGAACGTATTGAAAGCGAGAGAATGACTAAGAGGGTGTACGAGAGCGAGGTGGAGGGACAGAGAGAGAGAGGTAGACCGAAAGAGAGGTGGAAGGATGGAGTGAGGAAGTATATGAACGAAGGCGGTGCTGGTTGAGGGGAGGGGCGTCGACTGACTGGGGACAGAGGTGCATGGGGGAGGTTCGTTCGTGGCCACCCCTTCGGGGATCACGGCATCAGGCAATAGATAGATTGATATATTTACTTCACTATTGATGTCACAACGATTCACTATATCCCTTTAACATTGAATCACTATAAGTTACAGCTAAGAAAATATTCGAACATAGTCTCAATGAAATTGTTGACAAAGCAAGCACTTCCACCTCGAGAATCTTCTTAAGTCTTGAATAGTCCGGAGCATCTAACTAAAAGTGGTAACTGCCTCCCCCTCCTCCTCGAGACTACGAGCCCTGTTGTGTGCCTCTGACGTCTGGATGTGGGATTCCTGACGGTGAGAAGCAGCTCCCCCTGAAGTCTAGTCCAGGCAAACCTATGCTCTACGTCGGCCAGACTTGCTCTCGAACCACAACCCCCAAACTCACCCTAAGTGTCTCTGAGTGTCTTACGTTTTGATTATTGTTGTGAAGGTAAGGCAAAATATGTGAATATACATTGCTAATTCCTTTGTAGATCTGTGCCAAAGATCATTCATTGTTGCGTATGCGTTAATCCTTCAGAAACCTTATTAAACTTTGTGTAGATCTGTGTCCAAGATCTAGTGTTAATTTCTCTTCTAAAGTTCATATAAAACGTTCTACGCATACGTCACATACTTGTGTAAATTAATAATCTAGCCAAATACTCACAGATTTTCCTTGTATGTCCAATTGTCCATCCTATTTATGTATGTACCAAGTTGAAGCTGAAGTGTATACTGTGAATTGATTCCCTTCTTAAGTCTCACTTTTTTCCTAGAACCTACGCCCAATTTCATATCTAATTAAACTCGGCTATCAATTTTGTTGTGCGGTAACTGTATAATTTGTGAATAACGTATTGGTTTATTCTGTTATGAAATAGATAATTTCGATCCATCTTGTCTAGGAGTTCTAGTTTCGTGTAGATCTATTGTCTAATTATTTCACCAACTCGAATACAACGCCAATTTGTTCTGTATTCCATATAGGAATCTGTTTACCAGTTCAGATCTCCTTCATACCTTATCAGGTATTTCCATCTAAGTGCAACTTCGTTGTGTACGCCATATTTCACTTGTAGTATTATTATAAGTACTCGTACACGCTAATTTATTGATGCGTTCTCTAATCTGCTGTAATCAATCTATTGCCTGATTCAGTTAGGTTATATTCAACCTTTGAGTATTCTTCAGTAGATATAAATCATTAAATCTGAATTCCTCGACCCGTGAGATTATCATTGCATATAAGAATTAATTAATTGTATGTTCAGGATATATATTTTCTCATAATAATCTAAGTATATCGTTAATAGTAAAACAATTTAACTCTCTTCTCCTTTGAATTTTAACATATTCATCCCCTTATTCAGAATGATATCGCAGTAACCATAAATACTATTTTGATCATTGCAGTAAAATGAATGACCTGAGTGACCTACCTGGCCAGAATTATCTGCGCGCGATATCCCTATAATTTACCCATACGCTTCTCGCCACCCGTGAGCGAGCGTTTACACCAGAGCTCTTCGTACGCTTCCCCTTTTGTTCCGCCCAGGCCTAGATACGCGTACTTAGAGATTTCATTCAACCTGTCAGAAACTTATTCAGAATAATTCACAGTAGATACTCAACTCTTATATATATGATTATCAAGGGTTTTATCTATGTGTATGTTTGTCTGATTATTATTGCATACTTCCATTATAATACTATCCCTTGATTCAAGCTCATTTTATGTTATTAACCCTTAATTAGCGGCGAGCAACATAAGTCGAGTTAAATAAAGCTGGACTATGTGGCGGCGCTCGACATAGGTCGAGTGGCAATTTCAGCACGTAATGTGGCTGAGAGAGAGACAAGTGGTGGCAGGAGACTAGCGAGCGTATGACTGCTCCAGACCACCGCGGCGAACCTACTGACACAAATCTCAGCTCCCTCCTCCCTCTCTCACTCGCTACAATTATGTACCGAAACTACGAATTACCTGCTTTTTGCACTCGCGTTGCACGGTTATTGCAAGAAAACTATCCATCATACAAGGATCGTTATGGTGTCATTCGAAAGCTCTGTTTATGCCCTTTCAGGGATAGGTACTTGTTTTACGTTCTGGGTCTTATTTAGGCATGAAAATGATCACGTAAACAGCCCTATTTTGGCTAAAAACACCCCGCTGTGCGGTACATATAAATAAACCGCATAGGCCGCTCGTAAGGTGTTAAGGGAACCGACCGGTTAATTTAGGCTTAAAAAACTCGAAATCCTGAAAATACCAATAGGTGTTTACTCAACAAGAGTCAACATCCCTCCATAAGCCAGTGAAATATTATTAGTGAAAACCCATTGGAAATAGTTTTTTTTTATGTTTTCCAAACTTTTCCTGTAATTCTAAAAACGTTATATAGCGAACTTTGAAATTAACATGCTAAGTAACTACTGGTCGTACGAAGAGCATACCTATATAAATCGAAAGAGCGTAAGCTACTCTACAACCTCCCATACACTTTATCTTCTACTTTGCCGTCTTCCTGCGTAAAATATTGTAAAACTAAAAAACAAAAGTAAAAATGTTCACCTAATTACCTTAGACTTTCACATGTTTATCTCAGAACCTATATTGTCACACTTTCGGATGTTACTCTAAAATTGTTATTGGACATCTAGGAATGGTGTATATACCATTGGAAAGGTAATTAAAAACACTACAAGTCCTATACAGCCAATTTACTCTAGCCAACTTTGTTTGGTTGCAGCATGTTGTCACAGTCGTAAAATTCTACAAAATAATTTCACCTTAATTCATAATCACCTAAATCTAAAAATACACAAAATATATAAAATGTTCCTTATAGCAACTACAGACACACCTATTGTGAGTTGTTTGATCACATACAGCACGTGCTATAGGGATTTCTGTAGGAGTAGAATGGGTCGTAGTAGTGCTATAGTTTGCAACGTTTTTTTACCTAAATTGTAAGAAAAAAAAAAAAAAAAAAATTTTGACCTAGTTTTATGGTCACATACACCTGTGCCAAATTGCATTTACATTGGTAGTAAGGCCTGGAAGTTAGTAAATAACCGGTCGATCCCCTTAACCCTCAACCAGCGGCACTTGACTTAAGTAAGTTGAGAGACCCATGACCCAACCAGCGGGTAGCGACTTAATTCGCAAGGTATTTTGAGCACATTATCGGCTCTGAGAGTGAGTCCATGGGGTGGGAGGACCGCAGGCGAGCTCTGACCGCTTGGCTCGAGCCAAGCGAGGTTACTGATGTGTGTTACACCTACCTACACCTCCCTCACCTCCGTAGACGGGGTAAAATCTCGGGAAATTACCGTATTTTAGAGTTTTCGTACTCGCGTTGCAACATCGTTACAAGCAAACCCGTTGTCGTACAAGGATGATTCAGGTGTCATTGGAAAGCCCTATTATCGCCCTTTTACGGATACATAATTGAATTACGCTCTGACTCTTGTTTATGCATGAAAAAGAGTATGGAATGATGCTTGTTTAGGGTAAGTCTGCCCACCTGCCAGGTAGTTAAAAGTTACAAATGTCCCCATCCGACAAGGGTTAATATACCTTGGTGTGTGATAAATGTAATTGTTTACTTGCTATTCTTTATAGTCGCTAAGTAAATATCCACCCACACTTGAGGCCTAATTATATGCGTGAATTGCCTTTCATTTGTTTACGTCAAAGTATACATACTCGCTTCCAATTCCCCAATAATAGTTAAGGAGTATACCAATTTATCTATATGCCATTGAATAAATAAGAGCGTAGAAGTACATGTGTGTATTTATTGTGTTCATACTAACCTGATTGAGTACCTAAATTGTGAAAATAAGAATGTCTTCGACGTGTTCCTGTCGAGGATATATTGAGCCTAAAAATCCATAGTTGGATTTGAGTAAAGACCAAAATTAAGCTAAGTTGTATTACAACCTGGCATAACACTGGCGGCAGCGGTGTCTCGATACGGCATATCAATACGAGAGTTCTTATATAATTTTGTATTTTTTTCTTGGTACTCAATTAACGTTTTGACACAATATTCACCATGGCAGCCATTAGATCACTTGATATTCCGGCGTTCAAGCCAGAAGATTATGACATATATACATACGTACATGGAAATAGTCAAACCGGTCCTGGACATTATGTTCGGAAACGAAGACGGTTCCAAGATCCACACGATAGTAGTGAAACTAGGGAAGTATGCAACCAAAGTATCAGGGTAGAGTAGAGTCAGTCAGAGAGGAGGGTCACATCTGTCGCGGTCCGGGATTTTTCGACTATCCCGCGGGATACTGGTGATTAAACTTCCAAAAAATCACACACAAAAACAAACGTAGTGTCGCGGTTCTGTGAAGTGCAAAATCTAACCGATTGATAAAATATCTGGAGAGATATACGCGTTTTGGAGAAAAAATCCGTTAACTCCTACAGCAGTGCCACGGCGCTGGTCTAGGACAGGCCTAGGGCAGGCCCATAAGGCGGGTGGAAAGAAGAAGGGAAAGAAAAAACCGTTACGTCCCAAAAGCAAAGTGTTAGCTATATAGTCCTATGAAATCAAACAGGGCTATGGGAAAATAGGAAGCCTAAGTTAAAAGTGATAGTGAACATCGTATATCACGTAAATAAACTAGGAAAGTATAATACAGAGAATTAAAGTCAGGGGAACTTTTAACTTTTAGCTTGGGAACAGGACGTATGCTGTAAACAAAATACCCTCGGTGACCGCAAAGACCATAAACACATATATCCCCTTGCTCTCCTGGACACGTCCCCTCCCCTCCCCCTATACGATTTTACCAAAAGCGAAACTTAACCTCGACAGGAAAGGGTACCGACAAAACAAATATCGTAAATAATAGCAAACAGAGAAAAACAATATTTAAACAATTAATCAGTGCAGATTATTTCTCGACCATATCGCAGGTTAGTAGTGACGTTATTGAAGAGAAAGATCTCCCACGCAACCAAATGTGGTGAAAATTCGAACCTGAGCAGTGTTGAATCAAGTTGATAGGTAAAATATGAAAATTAAAATAGATACTATATTATACAGGTATAGGTAGCCTGGAAAGTTCGTTATTTTCCTAGAGTGCCGTATATTCCGTTAAACAGTCGACCAAAAACGGGAAAAGTGGTTAGGGCAGTGAGAATTCTGTTTCATAAGATAATTATTGAAAGTGTTACTTAAAGTTACTTAAAGTTTAAACATAACGAGTGTAAACGAGTGGCACTCCCCCCCCCCCCCCCACTCCCCACAAACCGCGTAACAAACACCTCCTTGTCCTCCACGCCCCCCCCACCCCTCTCTCTCTCAAATGTGGTGAAAATTCGAACCTGAGCAGTGTTGAATCAAGTTGATAGGTAAAATATGAAAATTAAAATAGATACTATATATACTGTAGGTAGCCTGGAAAGTTCGTTATTGTCCTAGAGTGCCAGTGAGAATTCTGTTTCATAAGATAATTATTGAAAGTGTTACTTAAAGTTACTTAAAGTTTAAACATAACGAGGGTAAACGAGTGGCCCCCCCCCCCCCCCCACACCCCCACAAACCCTGTAACAAACACCTCCTTGTCCTCCAAGCCCCCCCCCCCCCCCTCTCTCTCTCTCTCTCTCTCTCCATGTAAGGGCGGGTGAAAAAAAACAAAACAAAAACAAACAAAAATGTTTACCAGAGACAACTGTACGAGTTGTAAGATGAATATACACATGCATGAAGGCACCGCATGTCGGATATGCAAGCAACCATACCACTGGATTTGCATAGGATTGACACCAATAAATGAGGCGTACAATACAAGAGGGAAGAACCTCCATTTCTGCTATAGTTGTTTCGATATCACATGGCAAGTCATACAGACTGTAGAAAATACAGAAGTACAAGATAGACTGAAATATTGCCAAGACATAGCTACCTTTCACAGAAAATGGGGAACTATTGGGGCCTCAGGGCCCATACAAATATCACAACCCCCATACGCACACCTTCCCATGATAATGCCCACATTGCCTCCTGCACATCAACACACATCGCCTGCCGAATAACAACCTTTCGCACCCTACATATACACAAACCCTGCCGCACATCTCCCCACACCTCCCCAGACCCAGAAAACACCCACATTAATCCCATCTATGGCCATTGACCACCCTACTGCTGTTGATCAAATACAATTGCAGGATGAACGTAGGATGCAACAAGCCCCCATATCAGGCTCCCCTTCCACATCGGCTCCCCCCTCACCACTGCCACCTGCCCACCTACAACCGACCCGTAACTCCACCCCCCTGCAGGCCTCACCCACCCATACACCAAGCCTACTATCACCCACAACCACACTTAGCTCACCACATAACCCCTTGCAGCCCCAGCCCCACCTACTGGGGTTGTCTACACCAGTGTGCAGATATTATCTGGAAAGAAGGTGCTACTTTGGTCAAAAGGGCGAATATAATGGGAATTCATGTAGATTTGCTCATCCCAAAATTTGCAACAACATAACCAGTCATGGAAAATGTAGATTTGGTGAAACCTGCAAATACCACCACCCATCCCTTTGCAAGACATCACTTAAGAACAAGACCTGCTACAATATGAAATGCCCAGCTTTTCATATTAGAGGGACTTGGAGATATGCTAGACCTAACACGAATGGTAGCCAAAAAAACTCTCTAGCTATGCGAGGACGAGACAGAGGAAAAAGGCAAGGAGGGAAAGGGCAGATGAAGACGAAGAGACTGAGGGAGATGGAAGAGCACATAGAACACCTCGAGCACCTCCTGGCCTCCCAAGAGTGGCCAATACATCCCGAAGACTATTAGGTACACATAGTACTCCAAACAATCCCTCCCCAATCTTGTTTGCAAATATCCAAGACCTAAAAAATAGAACCACGAACAAAGTACCATTTATTAGGGGCCTGCTAGAAGAAGGAAACGCTATATTTGCGGCTCTCACAGAAACTCACATTAAAGATCAGGAAGATAGTGAGGTATGGATTCCTGGTTACAACCTACATAGGGCGGACAGAACGCATAGATCACATGGAGGTGTAGCCTTGTACATACATAACTCACTGATATGTACTGAATTCCTAAATAACAGTAATGATGTGGTGGAAATACTTGGAGTTAAAATAGAATCCCTAAACTTAGCAGTTATTGTTACATACAGGCCTCCAGACTCATCCCGAGAAGAATTCAAAACCCAGCTCAACAAAATAAAATCAGAAGTGGAAACCCTGGGGAACCCAACACCAAATATTATATGGCTAGGAGACTTTAACCTACCAAACATTAAATGGAGACAACTAGAAAACCAGTTAGTGGCAAATAACACCGGAGAAGCAAATACTAATACGAGAGAGCTTTTTGAACTTTGTGATTTTTTTAGTCTTACCCAACATATTGCTGAACCCACACGGGAAAACAATATCTTAGACCTGGTCTTCACTAACCACGACTCTCTAGTACACAGCATTAACATATCGGACACAACATACTCAGATCATAAATTAATTGAGATCAAAACAACCTTAGAAAGTGTACAGACAACCTCAGAATCGAGAACAAAAACCGGCCCCTTCAGTAAATTTAACTTCAATAACAAAAACATTAGGTGGGAAGAGATAAATCAAGAAATGGAGGAAATAGACTGGGAAGATTTAATGGATAACCTGACACCAGCAGAATGTCTAGTCTTAATAACAGAAACCATGACCCAAATCTGTAGCCACCATATACCTGCAAGACAAACAAAACGAAGAAGCAAACAAGATCGGGAAAGGAGGAGGCTGTACAGAAGAAGAAAATTACTCACACAAAGACGCACACATCAAAATCTACAGGATAGGCAAAAGGTCGAAATAGATAGAGAAATTGTGGAAATTGAACAAAGGCTAAGAATATCATATGAACTACAACATATGGAAGAGGAGAGGAAAGCTATTGCAGGTATAAAGGAAAATTCCAAATACTTCTTTTCATACGCCAAACAAAAGGCTAAAACAACATCAAACATCGGCCCACTGAGCAAAGGGGACGGCTCTTTCACAGGGGACAAAAAGGAAATGAGCGAACTCTTAAGCAGGCAGTATGAAATGGCATTCAGTGAGCCTGATGAAACAAAAGTCATCAGAGACCAAAATATATTTTTCATGGAAACCTTCCCCACGGAAACCCCTCAGATGCTGGATATTGATTTCGGTCCAAAAGACATAGAAGAGGCCATTTCCAACATGCCATCCCACTCGGCACCAGGCCCGGACTCTTGGAATTCGATCCTAATGAAAAAATGTAAGGAAAACCTCTCAAAACCCCTGGCTATAATGTGGAGAAGGAGTCTAGACACTGGTGACATACCAGATAGCTTGAAAAACGCAATAATTGCCCCACTGCATAAAGGAGGGAGTAAAGCACTACCAAAAAACTACCGCCCGGTAGCTCTAACCTCTCACATCATTAAAGTTTTCGAGCGAGTCCTGCGAAGCAAAATTTCAACATTCATGGAGACAAATGAACTACACAACACCGGTCAACATGGGTTCAGAGCGGGAAGATCATGTCTCTCACAACTTTTGGAACACTATGACAACATTCTTAAAGCGCTAGAAGAAAAGAAATACGTGGATGTCATTTACACCGATTTTGCTAAGGCATTTGATAAATGTGACCATGGTATAATAGCCCACAAACTGAAAGCAAAAGGTATAACTGGGAAAATCGGACGGTGGATATACAATTTCCTCGTAAACCAAAAGCAATCGGTAGCAGTAAACCAAGTCACTTCTGAGCCTTCGGATGTCAAAAGCTCAGTGCCCCAAGGAACAGTGCTAGCGCCCCTTCTGTTCCTCATACTAATTTGCGACATAGATACCAACACCAGACACAGTACGGTGTCATCTTTTGCTGATGACACACAATTAAGCAAGATAGTAAACACACAAGAGGACACGGGCCGACTGCAGGAAGACATGAATGTAGTGTTCCAGTGGACCAGGGAAAACAACATGCAATTCAATGAGGACAAATTCCAATTAATACGGTACAGAGATAATAATGGTGTTAAAGAAATTACAAATTACTTAACAGAATCTAACCACATAATAGAACGGAAAGACAGTGTGAAAGACCTTGGGGTATTAATGTCTGAAAATATGGGTTTCAAAGTACATAACCAGGTCAAAGTGGCGGCTGCGAAACGTCTAACGGGTTGGATTCTGCGTACTTATAAAACACGCGGTGAATTGCCTATGATAACGCTCTTCAAATCTCTAGTGCTACCGCGGCTTGAATACTGTAGCGTATTAACATCCCCATACAAAGCAGGTGAAATAAATGACGTAGAGAGTGTACAAAGAAATTTCACTTCGCATATAAGTTCGATAAAACATCTACACTATTGGGAGCGTTTAAGAGCACTGAATCTGTACTCACTGGAACGTAGAAGATAATAATATACACGTGGAAAATCGCAGAGGGTTTAGTACCAAACCTACATACTCCGATAGTCATGAAATTCAGTGATAGGAGAGGCTGGGAATGCGAAATCCCCCGGATGAATAACAGGGGTGCTATGGGCTCTCTGCGAGAGGGCTGGTTATCACACAGAGGCCCACGTCTCTTCAACAAACTCCCACGGCGAGTAAGAGACATGAGGGACATCTCGTTAGACAACTTCAAGAGAGCCCTAGATGTCGAACTGCAAAAAGTGCCAGACGAGCCCATCCTCGCAAGGGAGCGAGCTGTCGCTTCAAACAGTCTACTGCACCAAATCACCACCCATAACGAGGGGCGTCGCGCTCCTTGGTGCCGCTAGAGGAGCGGCGAACACATCCAAAGGTATCCAAAGGTAAGGTATGTGCACGACAATATGCCTGGTTTAACCTGGGCACAATTTGAAAATTACGTGAAAACTGCTATCAATCCAGTGCTCGGTCAGACCATTGCCGATAAAAAATTCATGAGATAAAGTTCTCAGGGGATTTAGACGGCACAATTGAGCAACTAGAACAGATAGTGATCAATGGTTTTCCGGAAGAAACCACAGCACAACGGAAGAAAATCATCTTCAAGGCAGTTGTGAGAATTTTTCCAGACACGGTGGCAGATCACTTCTCGATCATAGAACCTACCAACTACGACACGGATCTGCCGGTGATAAGGCGGATCATGGCACTCAGAAAATCCAGGAAACAGGACAAAATCGCCGTAATTAGTAAGGTAACCACACATCCAGCAGCAGCAGCAGCCCCCATCAGTGGTCCCGTGGCTCCTCGTATTACTGATTAAGCCGAAGAATGGGCCAGGATTCGACCAGCTGATTGGAAGCCTTGCTCTGGACAGTGCATGTTATGGTCACTAAAAAGATCTTTCACGGAACTTATGAAAAGAAGGAGCAGGGCCCCAAGCTGGTGGTCACAAATTCCCTGGATCAAGCCACATAAGGTAGCCACCATCATTGAAGACGGAACAGCCGGAATTGAAGACGGACCTAGTGAAGAAGAAGCGGAGCAGTATCTACCTGAGGCTCTACAACCGGATTCTCAGGATTTTTAAACTGCCCCCCCAAGCAAATAGTCGTCAACCTGGCGGGGGCTCATGATGGGACATCTACAGATGGTCTCCCAGTTTACCAAAAAATCACACTTAACGGGGTGAAAGTCCGACTTCTCATAGACACGGGAGCTTCCCGTTCTTGCCTGTTCCTTCCGTTTTTCCGGAAACATCACAAAGTTTTTGGGAAGATGCAACCTTCCTCTATCATTCTTGTCAGTGCGAATGATCAAGTAATTCCAAATTTTGGACAGACTCTTCCATTATATGTTAACACCCCTATTCCCAATCACGGAGTAAATCATTCTTTTGTGATCTACAATCCTAACGAGAGTAAGTACGATGGTTACTTGGGACTCGATCTCCTGATTTCTTTGAGTGCCTCCGTAAATTGTAGGCACCGTACCTTAACCTTTGATCCACCTTCATAAACCAAGCAGAAAAACAAAACCTTCCTTGAACCCCTTTAGCAGTTAAAATCCAACTCCCTGCCTGCCCCCCTTAATCCAACTGCTAAACTTCAGTGTAATGAACCATCCCTCCCCATAACAAATTCTGAGGATGAGAAGGACAACACCCACCTCATATCTCAAGCTATTACTTCCAGTACTGTAACAGTTCCTCCTCATCATGAGAAATGGATACCTTTGGTACCCACCCTCATGGGAGATGTCATCTTGACCCCACACCACCAAAGCCCTTTCAACGGGGACTGCCTAACTGCTCCTAGCTTGCTACCAAATCAATTGAACTGTATTAAGATAGCGTATATATCAGATAAGCCAGTCACATTACCAAAAGGACTAGCCATTGGTGAGCTTGAGATGTATTCAGAAGAATTATCTGTTCCTACAGATACTTCCCCTCCAACTAAGAACCCCCTTCCTGATATTCCTTCCAACCTTACTCTCTGTCAACAAACTGATCTCAGAAATTTACTGATGTCATATCAGGATATTTTCCCTATATCCAGCCGAGACATGGGGAAAACTGACATGCTTCATCATCCTATACATACCGTAGGACGTCCCATAAAGCAACCCATCCGTCGTAAAAACCCAATCCAGAGACAAGAGGAAGAAAAACAAGTGCAATATATGCTTGCCACAGGAGTAGTCAAAACATCTACCAGCCCTTGGTCGTCTCCAGTGGTACTAGTTAAAACAAAAGACGGTTCAAACCGCTTCTGCATTGACTACCGGCAGCTGAATGACGTCACCATTAAAGACGCTTCACCACTCCCCAGAATTGATGATTCCTTGGACTCCCTGCTTGGAGCAGGGAAGAATTATTCAGAATAATATCGCACTAACCATAAATACTATTTTGATCATCGCAGTAAAACGAATGACCTGAGTGACCTACCTGGCCAGAATTATCTGCGCACGATATCCCTTTAATTTACCCATACGCTTCTCGCCACCCGTGAGCGAGCGTTCACACCAGAGCTCTTCGTACGCTTCCCCTTTTGTTCCGCCCCAGCCTAGATACGCGTACATACATATTTCGTTCAACCTGTCAGAAACTTATTCAGAATAATTCACAGTAGATACTCAACTCTCCTATATATTATTATCAAGGGTTTTATCTATGTGTATGTTTGTCTGATTATTATTACATACTTCCATTATAATACTATCCCTTGATTCACGCTCATTGTATGTTATTACTAGACCTTGGTGTGTGATAAATTTTGTTAATTGTTTACTTGCTATTCTTTATGGTCGCTAAGTAAATATCCACCCACACTTGAGACCTAATTTTATGCACGAATTGCCTTTCATTTGTTTATGTCAGAGTATACATACTCGCTTACTATTCCCCAATAATAGTTAAGGAGTATACTGATTTATCTATATGCCATTGAATAAATAAGAGTGTAGAATTACATGTGTGTATTTAGTGTGTTCATATTAACCTGATTGAGTACCTAAATTGTGAATAAGAACATGTTCGAGGTGTTCCTGTCGAGGATAATTATATTGAGTCTAAAAGTCCATGGTTGGATTTGAGTAAAGACCAAAATTAAGGTAAGTTGCATTACGACCCGGCATAACATATACCAACATTTTCCGTATAGGTAGCATTAAAAGTTGTATTTAGAAATAGCTGTACTGCACAAGTCTTTCAGTCCGATGTAAACCTTTATATGATAAATTTAGGTATAGCATGAGGTTTCCTTTCATATTATATAAAGACCTTCCAAAGACCATAAATCGCTATACTACATATTTGTACTTGTCTCATTTTTTTGTATGATGTATTTTTTGTTCGTATTTCTTAATCCTCATCCTCACCGAAGGGCTGCACCAAGACAGCGATATTGTCCCTCCCTATAATGTTTATAACGATATAATAACACCTTGTCTTGTCCAGACCAAACTATACATCTTGTTCCTAATATAGCTTTAATGAAACTTATGATACTGTATTGAGAGAGAGAGAAAGAGAGAGAAACTAAACCACAAAAGATAGTGGAAACCAACCGAGGAGAAAGAACGGAGATCCTCTGGCTTCCATTACCCATCAATTGCAGACTCAATGAAGCTTACGGAAAGACTCATTCCAATCTCAACCCGGCCCTTCACTTCTCTCTCTCTCTCTCTCTCCTTTTCTCTCCCTCATTTGCTTCAGGATATTTTTATTATATTATATTATATTATATTATTGGAAACATCTCCTTTTGCTGCCAAGTAATGAGAGCAAGATAACACTTTTCAATTGTCTTGATAAACACACCGACCATGTTTATTTGAAGTTGAGTTTGGGGAAGTGGCTTACAACATTGGTATATCAGTGTGTGTGTGTGTGTGTGTGAAAAACTAGCATTTCTACTCGAAACACAGTAAATGCGGCATCATTTTGGCTAGATATAACACGCACACATACACACACATTATGTTCTACTAACACGAAATATAGTAGCTTTATCAATGTTGGCTAATACGATCAATCCGACACATAATTGCATATCAAACTTACTGTTTATCTCCTGCCTTTGTTACTAAAGTTCTTAACTATCTTCGGGTCGTTGGATGTTATTTGTTGGTAACCTTTGTTTGTATTCACTTTAATTATTCATGAAAAACATATATGTATTTCCCATTTGTAGATCATGACCCATTTCATCAATTTCGTATGGCTTTTATGTAGCTTAGGAATGACCTCTAGCAATCAAAGGGGTATAGTCGATCTCAGTTAACCTCTTGATTCCCTCCTGTACTTCATAATATCGTTTAGTAATAGCCAGAATAAATTATCGAAATTGTGATACCAGAGATACACATGGATAAATGGTTTAAACAAATATGAACTTTCCTTGCACGGCGAGGATCTGTAATGGGATCAGGAATATAATAGCTTTATTCACCTCTAAGTTAATTCACAAACAATTTATGAATCTCTCATAAGAATCATGATAAATTAGACAAAGTTTATCATATTGGACTCTAACTTATTTAGGCACCCTCGCACTGGTCAGAATTTAGGTAGAGTTAATACTTGTAGACTCTACTTATTTAGGTACCTTCGCATTGGTGAGAATTTAGGCAGAGTCGAGACTTAGGGGCTCTGTCGCTATTAGCTATTTATACCTTATTTCTGGGTATAAACTTTATTGTGAGTTTTCAATATTTACTCCTAAAGGCCGCGTCTCACACAGTACGTTAGCCGCCGACCACAGCCGATCTTTTCAAAATATTTGAATGTTTCCGGGATCGTCTGACATCGTCTGTGATCGTGTAAAAAGGTCGCCTCGTATCATGGTAGGCGAGGGGTGGTCGAGTGGCGCTGAAATGGTAGGCGGTGATTGGCCAAAAAATAGTGGCTGCACTAAATTCTGGCCGATAATCGGCAGAAAAAACGGTTAAAAAACCGTTAAATTTGATCGTGTGTCGCCCGTGTATATGTTGTGCAACGAGCGTATGTGAATCCTGGGATATCTTCATTGTCATCCTCTGATCGATGGTTGATTGTGTATGATTTTAGTCTATATATTATATGTGTGTGAGTAGTTTGTGTGTGTGTTTGTGTGTGTGTGTGTGTGTGTGTGCGTTTCTGTGTTTGGTTGTGTATTATTTAGTTTATATATATTGTGTGTATGTGTGTGTGTGCGTGTGTGTTTGTGTGTGTGTGTGTGTGTGTGTGTGTGCGTTTGCGTGGTTGGTTGTGTATTATTTAGTTTATACATATTGTGTGTGTGTGTGTGTGTGTGCGTTTCCGTGTTTGGTTGTGTATTATTTAGTTTTTATATATATTGTGTGTGTGCGTTTGTGCGTTTCCGTGTTTGGTTGTGTATTATTTAGTTTATATATATATTGTGTGTGTGTGTGTTTGTGTGCGTTTGCGTGTTTGGTTGTGTATTATTTAGTTTATATATATTGTGTTTGTGTGTGTGTGTGTGTGTGCGTGCGTGTGTGTGTGTGTGTGTGTGTGTGCGTTTGCGTGGTTGGTTGTGTATTATTTAGTTTATATGTATGTGTGTGTGTGTGTGTTTGCGTGGTTGGTTGTGTATTATTTAGTTTATATATATTGTGTGTGTACGTGTGTGTGTGTGTTTGTGTGGTTGGTTGTGTATTATTTAGTTTATATATATTGTGTGTGTGTGTTTGTGTGTGTGTGCGTTTGCGTGTTTGGTTGTGCATTATTTAGTTTATATATAAATTGTGTGTGTTTGTGCGGTTGGTTGTGTATTATTTAGTGTATATATATTGTGTGTGTGTGCGTTTGCGTGTTTGGTTGTGCATTATTTAGTTTATATATATTGTGTGTATGTGTGTGTGTGCGTGTGTGTTTGTGTGTGTGTGTGTGTGTGTGTGCGTTTGCGTGGTTGGTTGTGTATTATTTAGTTCATATATATTGTGTGTGTGTGTATTATTTTACCTCTATATACTGTATTGTATGTCTGCGAGTAGTTCTCTCTCACTCACTCACTCTCACTCTGTCTCTCTCTCTCTCTCTGCGTGCGTGCGTGTGTGTGTGTGTGTGTAGCCTATAGTTAACAAATATCTACAAGTTTACTAAAATACATCCACTTGTAAACTAATGATATACTGCATCAAAGTCAGTGTATACCAGATCGTGTAATGATATAGGTATACATTCACCTATCGACTACAGCGTATTATTATTATAGTTTTATTCAAGTATATTGGGGTTTGTAATTGATGATTAACCCTTATTTAGCGGCGAGCAACATAAGTCGAGTTAAAAAAAGCTGGACTATGTGGCGGCGCTCGACATAACTCGAGTGGCAATTTCAGCACGTAATGTGGCTGAGAGAGAGAGACAAGTGGTGGCAGAGCGTATGACTGCTCCAGACCACCGCAGCGAACCTACTGACACAAATCTCAGCTCCCTCCTCCCTCTCTCACTCGCTACATACTCAATTATGTACTGAAAGTACCGAATTACCTGCTTTTTGCACTCGCGTTGCACGGTTATTGCAAGAAAACTATCCATCATACAAGGATCGTTATGGTGTCATTCGAAAGCTCTGTTTATGCCCTTTCAGGGATAGGTACTTGTTTTACGTTCTGGGTCTTATTTAGGCATGAAAATGATCACGTAAACAGCCCTATTTTGGCTAAAAACACCCCGCTGTGCGGTACACATAAATAAACCGCATAGGCCGCTCGTAAGGTGTTAATGTTAAGAATGGGGTGTTATTTATAAATATATATATATATATATATATATACATAGGGGGGTTCCTTTGCCGTGTCAATATCGTGTGCGGCCTACCACGGTCGTATTTATCGTTCAACGTATGTGCGTCTGTTGTGTTGTAAACGTATGGTTGTCAACCAAAGGCGGCATTATCGTGCTCTTAACGTACTTTCAATGTATGACGAACGTGTGATAGCCGAGTGAGTAGCGTCGCCGGTCAGCGATTTATTCTACAACGGTCGTGTTGCCGGCGTGTATGACGTGTGTATGACGTGTGTGTGACGTGTGTGTGTTGAGTGACTGTCGAGGGTTTGTTGTACAGCAATCGTGTGCCTGCGAGGATCGTACAGTGATCCAGTGATTCGATTACAATCGGCGAAAAAGTGCAAGTCGTCCTCTGTCGGCAGCTGTCGAGCGGTGGCCGTACTGTGTGAGACACGGCCTTAAGCTAACACTTGGAGCTGGAGTGGTGATGAGTTGAGGTAACCACTAGTGGGGTCTTCTGATTCTCCGTTGGGCCGTCCAGGTTGGTCTGCCGTGTGGATAAGTTGTTTGGGGTTACAGATGGATTAGCTGGTTTTGGATCTTGAATGAAAGCTCCATAATGTCATGACACCAGGCACTTTCATCGGACGAACGCGAGTGGTTTTAGCTGGACATGTCCTGGGGATAGAGTTACTGGACTATCCTGATCGTTATGCTAATCGTTGGTGAAGTTCCGTTTCGGTACTCTTGACTTGAGGTCTTTAATATGATGGCTAACGCGAGGAGATAGTAAGGTCATGACCATTACTAATTTCACTCGATCTGCCAGAGGGCGAGGAGGGGTTGAATGAGGATGAGTTGGTAGATTTGTGGAAATTGGGGTTTGGAATGGGCGGAGAGGTTGTGGAAGAGAGATGTGGGCGCTTTCTTTTAGGAGATGGAGGGGGTGGTGTGGGAGGTGAGGTGGAGAAGCGTTTATGGTGAGGTTGTGTGAAGAGTGGTTGGGTTGTCGTGAGTGTGTTGAGCTGGTTTTCGTTTTTGTTGAGACTGATATTTGATGTGTTGGTTAGAGGGGGTGGAGTACGATGAATGGGATGTTGGTGTGTGGTGTGTGTTAAGATGAGATAATCGGAGTGAATGCATGTATTGGGGCGGAGGAGGTGAGGGAGGAGGAAGGATTTGAGAGGGTGAGGAGGGGTTGTATGAGAAGGAGTTGGTGGCTTTGTGGGAAACGGATTTTGACATGGGTGGAGAGGTTTTGGGAGAGATATGTGGGCGCGTTCTTTTAGGGGATGGAGGAGATGCTGTGGGCGGTGAGGTCGTTTGTTGCGAAGAGTGATGGGGTGGTTGGGAGTGTGCTGAGTTGGTTTTCGTTTTTGTTGAGACTGGTATTTGTTTTGTTGGTTAGAGGGATGGAGTATGGTGAATGGGATATTGGAGGTGGTGTGCGTGGTGGGTGAGGAGATGAGCGGAGTGAAGGCATGTATTGGGGTGTAGGAGAGTAAGTTGAGGGAGCAGGAAGGTGGTGAGGTGTCACATTTCGGAATTGAGCAGAGTCCCTGATGTCGTGCATAAAGCAAGTGGGGTTGCATGCCTTGAAATTGAAAGGATTTATTATCACTAATGGATGGTCTTGACTTCTATAATTCTTGGTTGAGTGGGGGAGGAAACGTCCAGCTGGTTTATTTGGGGGATAAACTCTCCTTGGTTGCTTTGTGGTGAGTTTTTGCCGGAAAAGTTGGGGTTGGCCAGGGTTGAAGTGAGGCTTCCATGTTAGGGCTGGTCTAGGTTGGAGAGCTTGCTGGTCTCTGGATCTGTTGTGCACTTGTGATTGAGTGGGGGACCCCTTTATGGCGGCTAGTGTGTTGGTCTTGCGGCGGGCCGCAAGTTTTTTTCGGATGGTGATCAGATCTCTTTTGAAACCAACGGGGTCGTGGACAGTGAAGTGTTTTTGGATGGCAGGGGGTAACACTTGCACAAGGTGGACAAAGATGGATTGTTTTTGTTGCTCCATGGGAGGAGCAGGGAATACAGCTCTTACTTGCTGACTGATGGCGGGTAATGTGGCATCCAGATCGCCTTCGAACTTTATGTCATTAAGTCAGGCAAAGGCGACGAAAGGACCTAGTGATGGCTCAATGGCCTCAATTACCATGGGCCGAAATTGGTCCCAGGTGAGTTCAGGGGTTACCTGTGGGGCAATTAAGGAAACAGGTTTTCCTAATTGCGGTAGTAGGACGGCGATGCTTTCGCGCTCAGTGTTGTATACCAAGTCAAGTATAGGTTTCACTACTCTCAGGTAGTTTTCTATATCATATGTGTTCCCATCGTATTTGGGGATGGGGATGTGAGAGCGAATTAGCTGCCATATTTCAATTTAATGTTATACAACGCTCTCTTGTTTCCAAAGGCGTGTAATGTAATGAATTCTTCTTTCCGAATCAAGAACGACCGCCTGCTACCAATGTTATGCCTGATTTAATTCAGGTTTAACGTATTGGTCAAGGTGAGTTCTTTCAAGACTGGGACGTCAGAGTTCATACACTACATGCAAGGAAACAATAGAGGATACATATAACACCGAAATATTATTTAAGAACAGTTTATTTAGCTTAAACTCTACGAACATATATACAGTATATATGAGTTAATACTGACAACATGGAAAGTAAAATGGGTACAACAAAATAACAAAATCTTCGAGCACGATCGAGGATCTAGATGGAGCTCAGGTATCATATCAGATCAGATCAACCGCTTACTTTCTTCCAGGTAATTATAGGATTTCAACTTTACTACAAAAATAACAAGTCTAGTGTGGCTCATTTATTAAAGATATAATCACTGTCACCGGGCGCACTGGTGTATCAGGTTAATACAGTATCAAGTGCTAAGTAGTGCTTGGAACTAAATGATATTATGCACAATTAAAGATTATAGGTAAGTGAGCTTTAAGTATTGTGTTTGCATATAATGATAGTATCTACACTACATTAATACATAATTATAGACTCGGGTATAACACTTGGAAAACTTGGTACAGAGTCGTTATTGTGGACTCTCTTATCTAACACGTTTAGATTTGGCACTAGAGTTGTTATTGTGGATTTTTTTTTTTTTTTTTTTTCCAACTACTCCCTGTTGGGCATAGGCTGATAGCCTTTACACTATACCGCTGAACACGGTGAGGCCCGTGAGGTCTTGCTCCAGTCTAGGGAGTGAGACATGCGAAGCTTCACGGCTCGAAGCAACTGCATCTCTAAAGCTGCTCCGCCTCTGTGCTTCACAGTCTCATCCCCTAGACTCGGACTCTCACTCTCAGAACGCCACCTATTGAGCAATTAACTCACTAGGCATTGCCTCCGTGTAGCATATTTTTGAATCTGGGAATATTCATACAATGCTATTTAATCAGGGAACAATGAGGGTATTTATTTGGCATTTCGGTGTGCTGTGGTAATGCACTGATACTAGGTACAGCACAAATTCCATCCCAATAATATCTTCCCATTGACATATTGGGATTCGAACTTGGGTCCATTGGATTACCAGTCCAGTGGCAAGTCCACTCTGCCACACCTCCACTAATAATTATCTACTATCTACTATTCTACTATCTAACACTTGCATAACTTGTACAGAGTCAATAATATGGAATCTAACTTTTAACACTTGTATGATTTGACACAGAGTCGTTATTGTGGACTCTAACCTTTAGCCTTTGATGAATTGCCTATATATCACTTTTATGGTTTGGCACAGAGTCGTTATTGTGGACTCCAACATTTAACATGTGTATGAATTGCCCATATATCACTTTTATGATTTGGCACAGAGTCGTTATTGTGGACTCTAACATTTAACATTTGTATGAATTGCCCATATAACACTTTTATGATTTGGCACAGAGTCATTATTGTGGACTCTAACTATATAACACTTTGACACTGAGTGAACCGAGGGTGGTCTAGTAATATTTCAACTTGGATTTCTTTAGCCTTGTCACTGGCTTATTTCTGTAGATTTTCTAGTATATTCCTATAAGGGGTGCACTGGGAATAGTAGCTGGTCTCTGGTATCTTGCGTCTTCTGGGTCTCCGTGGGCCGTCTAGGTTAGCCTGTCGTGTGAAGTGGTACTTTTACAGATGGACTAAATACTTTAATCTTGAATGAAGTACCACAGTTAGAACTCATGTGTTATGTGCTTCATCGAACTAACGCGAGTATATCCTATGGTATTTTCAAGGATTCTCGTCTGTTCTGATCTTTTAGTCATTGGTGAAGTGTTGTTCAGGTACTCTTGTTCTAGGATATTAAATCTACAGCCTCTCTTTATTATTATTATTATATGAGATGCCGAAGTCTCCAACCAGGGTGCAGAAACACCAGCAAGATGAATCCACACAAAACACCCGGAAGCACTGGAAAGAGACTACGGCATCTTTAGGAAAAAAACAAAAAAACAAAACAAAAACATATATACTGTACTGTATATAATTATACATATATTAAACACAGATAAAATGAATAATAAAATATTATGCAGTGGAGGATATCAAATATAAATATAAAACAATAAAATAGAATAAAATAAGTTTAAAAATAGAATTAATGCTGCAATAAAACATTAACTCTAGACTTAAAGATGGAGATATGAGCTGAATTGACTAGGTCATTTGGCAACTTATTCCACAAGTCAACCATGGCCGGCACAAAACACCGTGAAAACTGTGTAGTAGAAAAATTATCGCGGCTCATGGCAAGATCATTAACCCTTAAAGATCGGGGCCCGACTTAAGTCCGAATCGAAAAATTTGGACTATGTGGCGGGGCCCGCCTTAAGTCCGAGTGCAATTTTGGCGCAATATTGGCTCTGAGAGAGAGACGAGTGACAGGAGGAGCATGGATTACCTCTTGACCACTCGCCACGCCCGCCGTGGACCTACTGAGATTTACTCCACTTACATCCACCCTCACTCCCTCGCTACATACGTAATTATATAAAGAAATTACCGTATTTTAGCGATTTTGCCCTTCGGTTGCACGATCGATCGTTGCAAGACAACCAGTGATCGTAGAAGGATGGTTCGGGTGTCATTGGAAAGCTCAATTTACGCCCTTTCAGGGATACATACTTGTATTACGCTCTGGGTCTTGTTTATGCATGAAAAAGAGCACGGAAACAACCCCATTTATGGTAAAAAAAAAACCGCTGTGCGGCACGGTCAAGTATACCGCCTAGCCCGATCGTAAGGTGTTAAGGTTGCTTGTGAATCTAGTTGCATGAACCCGGACATAGGGCCATGGGAGAACCCCATGTAAGGGATGCTGAGGGTTGTTAAAAACTTAAAATAAAAGACTAAGGGCACCAACTTTACGTCGATGACACAGATCAAGAGACATATGAGGTAGAATAAAACTGATATAATTTAGTGACCTGTCAAGCAACTTGAGATGGCAGTCAGCTGCTGACAACCAGACAGGTGAGCAGTATTCGAATTGTGGCAAAATAAAAGCATAAAAAGACTTGATAACTGTGGCGTCACAAGCAAACCTTTTATAACACTTGCGAAGCAGTCCAATTTTTTGGGAAATGGAAGAGGAGAAAGAACGAATATGCTTTTCAAAAGTAAGTTTGGGATCCAGAGTAACTCCTAACAAATGCAGAGTATCCACATTCTCAATTTGCTCGCCAGAAACTTGTAGATAAGGATGGGGAGGATCCAAGGTACGAGATCTGCTGATGATAATGGAGTGTGTTTTACTAGCATTAAGTTTCATACCCCAAAGTTCACACCATGATATAATTTTGGCTAAGTCCCTATTCAGAGCAGTAGTAATTTTGTGTTGATCAATTGGTGATGGAATTAACGCATATAAAGTTGTATCATCGGCATAGGAGATTAGTTTATTTTCAAGCTCGGAACACAGGTCAGCAGTAAAAATAATAAAAAGCAAAGGCCCAAGGACACTGCCGTGTGGAATGCCAGAAACAACAGTAACAGTAGGGGAATGACACCCACCAATGACCACAGAGTGAGATCTTTTCGTCAAAAAATCTTCAAAGATCCTTAAAAAAAATTCACCAATACCGATGAGCTGTAACTTATACAGAAGTGCTTTATGGTTAACTAAGTCAAAAGCAGAACTAAAGTCAATAGCCACGACACGAGACTCATGTCCCTGGTCCAATGAAGATTGCAAGTCATGGGTGAGTGTCAGAAGCGCATCACATGTAACCCAGTCCCTTATGAAAACCAAACGTGAGTTTGGTATCAAATTATGACTATTACAATAAGAGGAAAGGCATCTGGACAAAAGCCTCTCATAGAGCTTGGATAGTATAGGCGTAATGGAGATAGGGCGATAGTCATAAGGAGATGATAAGGCAGTATTTCCCTTTGGAATAGGAGTGATACTAGCCTTACGCCAGCAAAGAGGAAAACTACCTGATTTCAAGAGCAACCTAAACACCACGGCCAAATTAGGTGCCAAGACCACTGCAACCTTTTTAAAAAAGAGAGGGAAATACCCATCCCGGTCTGTGCCACCATAGGTATCAAGATCCAGCAAGTACCTTTTTTGAATGCCATTGAATTGAGGTTGGGTCTAGGGAAACATGTCAATGGCAAAGACAATTCCTGATTACTCTGCTTATTAATAAAAATATTAGATAGAATATTGGCCTTCGATAATGGATCAAAAGAGATGGAGCCAACAGAATCACAAAGAGGAGGCATGGAGGAATCTATTCCAAATAAAGAGGACTTCAAAGTGGACCACCATTTATGAGGCTGTGTAGCTCCTGCCAGAACATCCTGAAGATGGGAGTTATAATCCCTCTCAGCACTATCATAAACTCTCTGCGCAGCTGCCCTTTTAAAAACATAATTTTCCCAATGCAAGGGGGTTTGATTACGCCTCCATAGACGATATGCAGCCTGTTTGTCATCAAATGCACGCTTGCAGTCATCATTAAACCATGCTTTATCCTTCATACAAGACTTAATTGTTTTTGATGGAACTCTTTCGTGAAGGATACCAAGAAGGGAATTGTTGAGAGCTGAAAGCGGGTCATGAGATCTTAGTATGAGATTCCACTCAATATTACAAACATCATTACAAACGTTGTCCCAGTTAACACAGGATTTAAGGTAGACTTTACGTGAGAGAGTAATATCAGGAACAGAAAAATCAAGATTAATTTTACACATGATGGCATTGTGGTCGGAAGTGCCAACAGGTACAAGAACAGAGGTTTCTACAACGCCAGGAATATCTGTTAGTACTAGATCAAGACAATTTCCAGACATATGAGTAGGTCCTTGGATTAGCTGTTCACAACCAGATAAGTTTGCAAAATCCAAGGCAGCAAGACCATTTCTATTAGTTGAAGAGACCGAGTTCAACCACTCTTGATGATGCGCATTGACATCACCATCACCAACAAAAATAAAGGATGATTTGACATCTACAGACTGTATTGAAGCCATGGCTGTTAAGAGGCAGTCATATATGTCATTGTTAACATCAGGATTTCTGTACAGGCTAAAAATTTAATGATTATGATACTTGCTGGAAATGTTAATAACTGCATCTCATGGCATTTACAAATATGCTTAGTTAAGTGCTGAGCAGTATACCCAGATCTAATATACAAGATCATTCCACGAGCACGAGGAATAGAATCACGCCGAATAAGAACTGGTTTACTGAAGTTAGGTAAAAGAAGTTCAGAATAATCTCTATAACCAGAGACAAGGGTTTCAGAACAAAAGACAATATCATAATCAACAGATGCCAATGTAAGATCCTTGATGTTCTTATAGAGACCACGAATATTGGAATAAATTACACAACAACTTGTAACAGGTTGTCTGTGAGGACCGGGATTAACTTCTATATCACCGGACAAAAGTATAAACAAAAACAGAAGAAGTTGAAAGCTCTGCAGGACTTCTGGGTGCCGAATACCAAGTCATAAGACTTAACATTCTCTTATGAAGGATGAGCAATAGATCGGACTAACGCAAGAATAGTAATATGGTGTGGGCTAATATTACCTAACTCATCTGATTCTGACGTTTATAAGAGGTTCAAAACACCCATTAGTTGTTCGTGACAGTGCAGAGACCAACACTGGTTCCTCCACAGAAACAGTAACTCCACCAGGATATGGCGGTACAGTCTAGCTATCTTTCACTAGAATTTGAGCTTAGTCTACTGCAGGACTCCGGGTTGCCGGAAGTCAAGTCATAGGACTTGGGCACTCTTTAGACTAGTTGGGTAAGTCGGCTCTGGCCGTAATACCGTCCCTAGAATAGAATTAAAGTCTAAGGCAGGGCTTCGGGGTGCCGAAAGCCAAGATCATAGACATAGAGACTCTGTTAGCTCTTTAGACTAGTGGGAATGGTTCGGCTGTGGCCGTAGTCCCTATCTAGGATAAAGTTAGTGCTTATGCAGAACTTCGGGATGCCGAAAGCAAAGTCATAAGTCTTAACCCTTTCAAGCTCCAATACGCGTTTCTGTTCTGTTGTCTAGCTACTATTAGACGATTGTATTCAGATTAGTAATGGTATACGTTACTCAAAGGGTTGATTGAGATAGTATTTACCCTTTTATTACACACAGATCGTTCCTAAGCTGCATAAAATCGTCTAATGATAGCCAAAATAAACTGCTAAAATGCGTCAGAGCTTCAAGGGGTTAACATTCCTTTCTATTAAGGTGGTCGGATGTGGCTGTAATACCTCTAGAACAGAGTGTTTGCTTATGCAGGACTTCTGGGTGCCGAATACCAAGTCATAAGACTTAACATTCTCTTCTATTAAGGTGGTCGGACTTGGCCGTAATACCTCTCTAGAACAGAGTGTTTGCTTATGCAGGACCTCGGGTTGCCGAAAGCCAAGTCATAAGACTTAACATTCCTTTCCATTAAGGTGGTCGGACTTGGCTGTAATACCTCTCCAGAACAGAGTGTTTACTTATGCAGGACTTCGGGTTGCCGAAAGCCAAGTCATAAGAATTAACATTCCTTTCTATTAACCCGGCAGCTGCAGAAAACTCAATTGATGTTCTACAGGGCGGCTGCGGGAAGACTCATATGATCATAGGCCTAAAAAAAAACATTTAAAACATCCCAGTGACACTAAAAAAAAAAGGCAATTTGTGTTTAGGTGAGATAATTTCCCTCCATTACTTGCTACCACTCCTCACATGTGTCCCCCCCCCTTCCCAATTATCAGGTATTTTCTCTATTATTCCCGATATTTATTGAGTATTTTCGCGGGAGGACGGGTGGGAGAGAGAGAGGAAGGTGGGGGAGTGTAAATCCGACCCTCCAACCTTCCCCTGCCCTCTCAGTGCTATGCGAGAGACGAGAGAGAGAGAGGGTGTCTCTCTCTCACTGCTCAAGGCCAGATTACGACCGCGGGGCTAAAATATACAATTTTCACCAGCCAATTGCTGTTACCTCTTGTTTTAATGCTTTCCCATGTTCATATGTTCATATTAAAAGAAAAATAGGTGCATATGGATAAGTATTTATTATATATATGGTAAATTAACGACTTTAGTGAGGAATGAATCAGTATACCTTCGCACCGTGGGCACTTTCAAATACCATACCTGCGCAGCTTAGAGGTTAAGGTGGGAGGACGTGGCCGTAATACCTCTCTAGAACAGAGTGTTTGCTAATGCAGGACTTCGGGGTGCCGAAAGTCAAGTCATAAGACTTGTTAGTATCCTTTAGACTTAAAAAAGTAATTCGGCTCTTGCCGTAATACTTCCCTAGAATAGGATTCTAGCTTATGTAGGATTTCGAGGTATTGGACACCCAGTCATAAGACTTTTACACTCTTTAGACTTAAAGAAATAAGTCGGCTCTGGCCGGAATACCTCCTTAGAATAGAATTAATGCTTATGCAGAACTTCAGGATGCCGAAAGTAAAGTCATAAGACTTTTTCCTCTCAGTCAGTTTGGTACTCGGCTCTGGCAGTAAACCTTGCTGCTGAGCAGGTTAATTACAAGGCTTTGATTGAACTTGGCTGTGGCCAATATCCAATAAAGCCTAGGAATTGCTTAAGTTCTTCAAATCTTTCCCGCCTAGTGATGACGTTTACTGAGATGGTTTCACTCCCTTCTTGAGTGGTATTGGGGCAGCAGAGTATACCTCATAGTGGGGAGTAAAGTCCTTCTTGCTCTTGCAGTAGTGTGAATGGCTTAGTCAATTGCATATTACATGTCTATCTGAGTTCAATACTTTTTTATCATCATGAAAACATACAGGCAATAGTAATGGGTTTATATTAACATAAAATTAATAAAGTAAGGACAAGTGGTTCTCAGTATAATATGATATGAATGAGCATTTCTTAGCTGATAAATTCGCGGGTAGCAATTTACAAGGAGCGGGGTAAAAGACAAACGCTGACATGTGCACGGTCAACAGAGTATACCTGGATAGTTCAATTATTCGGGACGACAGTAATAGCATTGGTCAGAGATAAAATTGTGTAACTAATTAGTAAATAATATTCTTAACATAATACAAGGAAACAATATATGTTGAGGCTTTTGCACACGCCTTTTGCACAGCACATTTGCCAAGTAAATAACATGGTTGTATGAATCATTCGTTTCTAACAATAATAAGTGAACTGATGTAGATAACATCATAGCATAATACATAGTGGCTAGTGGCATCATAATAATAAGGAAAGGATAATGCATCAATTTGGTGCAGATGTGCATGGTTAACGTAACATATATGGTTAGTTCAATTATTCGTGACTATAGCAATAGTCTTGATCAGGATTAATATACTGAAAACTAAATAGTAATAACATTCTTATAATAAGCAAGGAGATGATATGTTGATGCTTTGGTAGAAGGGAGCATCTACATGTAAACAATAACATCGTATATGTATCATGCGTTCTTAACAATAATATGCGAACTGATCATGGAAACATCATAGGGAAATACATAGTGGATATGGGCTTCATAAAACAAAAGAGAAACTAAGGAAATAATAACTTCGTAAGAGGAAGGCATCTGGTATGGGTAGTGTTGGTTGTTTTTGTCTCCCCTGTTATTCCTGTTTTTTTTTTTGGTTGGGTGGTGATAGAATGTGTCTTTGTGTGGCAGACTTGTGTAGACTCCGCAGACATCGTTTTTCGGGGCATTTTAATATAATTGCATGCGCCAGTCGAACCCTCAACCCTGCCGAAACCAACTACCCTGTCACCAAAAGAGAGTGTCTCGGAATGATTTGGGCCCTCCAGTATTTTAAAGCTTATCTAGCAGGAGTAAAAGTTACCATCATTACCGACCACCACACCCTTCAGTGGCTCCAAAAATCAGACACTAAGACGGCGTTAACCGTAAGATGGCGAGAATCCCTTGAAGAGTTCAATATTGAAATTGCGTATCGACCTGGAAAAGTACACATTAACCCTCTCACGACCATATGACGCAGAGGTTGCCAGATTAGCAATAAGAAATAGAGTTCTCTCACTCTTATAATTACCACTCCAAAATAAGTTTTCTGCCCACAGCTAACTCAAAGACAACTGCAGAGGTTAAAGTAACTAAACTAAAGGTATCTAAATACCCCTGATGGTAACAAAGGCTTTAATCCTTAATAGGCTCAAAATTGCGTCAATAACGTGAGAGGGTTAATGCTGACGCCCTTTCTAGGCTCCCCCTAAACTCCACCCCCCTTGACCCCCCGACCCCCCCAGATCACGAAACTAGTCCCATCCTAGCCATTCACCACCAAAATTCCACTGATCAGAAGCAACAGCACCTCTTGCAACAATTCCAACAACAACAAAATCCTGAGTGGATAACCAGACACCTTTTCTCGCAACTTCAACGAAAAGGAAACCATCTATATATCCCAGAAGAAAAAATTGTCCTGAGCCCCCCTACCGCTTTAACAACCATGCAATCCCTTCACTCCCATAACAACATTCATTTAGCCCAGCATAAACTAACCTCCACCTTCCAACAAGTATATTGGAGTCCCTCCCTCTGCATAACAGCAACAAAAATAACAGTAGCATGCAGAGCACGTGCCCTAGGTAAAGATCACACCCGCACCCCTGGCCCTTCTGGCAAACTCATCGCTTCCAAACCTTGTATCGTGGATTAACGATAGTTAGTGGTATAACATTCGCTTTCTATGTATCATACCCTATATATACAGTATGTAAGTATGTAAGCTTGAGAGTATGTACAGTATATAAGCTTAATATGTTAAATAAGGCCTATTATACGAAAGTATAGTATTTAGGAGCCTTTAGGAATGAATATATGACGATTATCATATAACCATGTCGTAATATTAAAAATGTGGTACGATATTTACCGCTAGACATTCGCTACAGACTTAGCAGTATCCGCTAGATTAGTAACACAGGCGATGATGTGTCTAGCGAGACGCCGCCGCGTCAGAGCTCCTTTGTCCATCATAGAGGCAACACTACCTCCACTCTTAAGGGGACCGACCGGTTAATTACAAACTTCCAGGTCTTACTTTCAATTTAAATGAAATTTGGTATAGGTGTATATGACCATAAAACTAGATAAAAAAAAAAAAAAAAAAAAAAAAAATATGCATTTTTCTTGCAATTTAGGTAAAAACACGTTGAAAATCATAGCACTGCAGAAAATGATAAACTCCTACAGAAATCCCCATAGCACATGTTTTATGTGATCAAACAACTCACAAAGGTGTATCTGTAGTTTCTATAAAAAACATTTTATATATTTTGTGTATTTGTTCGATTTAGGTGATTACGGATTCAGGCGAATATATTTATAGAAAATTACAACTTTGACGACATATTGTGAAAAAAATTAAAATACTAGAGTAAATTGGCTTTATAGGCCTTTTAGTGTGTTTAATTACCTTTCCAATGGTATATACACCATTCCTATAGGTCCAATAATAACTGTAGAATAACATCCGATAGTGCGGCAATATAGGTACTGAGAAAACAGGTGAAAGTCTAAGGTAATTAGGTGAACATTTTTACTTTTGTTTTTTAGATTTACAATATTTTACGCGGGAACATGGCAAAGTAGAAGATAGAGCGTATGGGAGGTTGTAGAGTAGCTTACGCTCTTCGATTTATATATGTATGCTCCTCGTACGACCAGTAGTTACTGAGCATGTTAATTTCAAAGTTCGCTATATAACGTTCTTAGAATTACAGGAAAAGTTTGGAAAACATAAAAAAAAAACGATTTCCAATGGGTTTTCACTAATAACATTTCACTGGTGTATGAAGGGATGTTGACTCTTGTTGAGTAAACACCTATTGGTATTTTCAGGATTTCGAGTTTTTTAAGCCTAAATTAACCCTAAAAATCCCCTTAAGTTCGCCGCGCCCCCTCGTTTCGACTTTCATCCAGCTCTCATCATATAACTTCATCCAACTGACCGACAGATCGACAAGCTAAGCCATATTATCATGATTTAAATACCTATTACCTTTTTTGTTAAGGTGCGCCTTCGTGGTCCCTTCGATGTAAACAACCAACAGTGTTCGAGAAGTAGCCATTTGCCTACCATCCATCAGTATTTCTACATTACCTAACTACAACTTTTCTATGGTGATTTAATAGTAAGTTACACTCCCGGTATTTGTTATTCATTTACATTTTATATGAGCGGACCTTTTCAGTCTAGGTAGAGTAAACTCAGCTTCTTTAAATCCGACATATTGGTGCCCAGACCTGGGACTTTGACCCACAATTTAAATCTCCTATAGTTAGTTAGGTAGGCTATTATGAGCAAGGGCAATGTTGTGGGAGGTTGCAGATCAAAGGATCCTGGGGGTATAGGACTTTCATTTAACAGGTAGTGGTTGAGGTAGACCGCATTGCGGTATTCAGCCACTCCTACGTGACCCGATTGAGAGCAGCAGACCAGGGCCCTGTGGATTACAGGGGAGCGAGCTGGGATCGGCGGTTCCAGTTTAGATACTTTGGGGTGCCCAGAGCTACCATCGATAGTCTTAAGTCCTCCGATAAGTTGGGTAGGCTGGTATTATACCGGCCTCTTTATACCTATTTGCTCATCGTAGTGGAGCAGATAACTGCAAATTTCAGGAGAATCGTTCATTTCCGGAAAAAAGCACCAAATTTGGCACAAATACTCCTTGGGGATTGCTCTTTTGATAAAACACGTTAGCCACCTAAAAATTCAAGATGGCGGCCATTTTTCAAGATGGCCACCATTGAATATACAGAAATATTGCATTTCGCAATAAAATTGCAAAACTTGTCCTATTTGAATGATCTTGGTGTCAAATCACTTTACGGAAGTAAAGGAGTCGACTGCATGGACGGTGGTAGGTAAACAAATAGTCAAGGATTTGGAGGATATTATGAAAGAGCAAAAGGAAGAAATGAATATGACCAAAAACAAGTTTTGAGAGTGCAGTTGTAGGGGTCATGAAGAACAAGGAGAGTGTCGTGAGGGAGGCCATGGACAGGGATAGGGGTGTAATCTTGTATGGAGATATAGAGACTCATATGAATGATAATGGAGTGAGAAAAGTGAGGGATATGGAGACAGTGAAGGAGGTCTTGAAAGGTGTGGATGAGGACGAATATGGATGGGAAGGGCAGGTGGAGGAGGTCAGTAGGATAGGTAGATATAAAAGGGGAGAGATGAGACCTATAAGGGTACAGTTTAAAACTAGGGTAGTGGCGGAGACTGTGACAAATTTTAGTTGGAGGCTAAATACAAATGATAAACTGAAACACGTACGACTAAAGAAGGATTTGAGTATAGAACAAAGGAAAAAAATTAAGGAATTACAAGAAAAGGCTGATGAAAATAATGGAAAGTTGGATGAGGAGGATAAGAGAATTATTTACTGGAGAGTGAGGGACGGAAAAGTGAGGAAGTGGTTTATAAGAGTAGAAGGGAGGGGGAGATCAGGGAGGAGAGAGAATGTGATGGGAGTTGTGACGGAGGAGAAGAACGGGGTGGAGGTGTCACAGGGAGAGACAGGAGACAAAGAGGCAGACCCAGTAGTGTTAACGGGGGAGTAGGGTACGGACTGGAGGAGCGGGATGGTGTAATGTAATTGAAAAGGAATGGTAGATGGATTAAGGATTATGTTTAGTAATGTGGATGTGTTTACCCAGGACAAGAAAAGAGAACTGATATGTAGGTTGCAGGATGAAGAGGAAAAACCTGATGTCATAGCCCTACAGGAAGTAAGACCAAAAAATGCTAGAATTGAAAGGGAACTGGTGGAATATAGTTTGGAGGGTTTGGAGTTATATGAGAGAAATGCTATTAGAGCAGAGGTTGGAAGAGGACTGTTTATTTATGTAAGAACAGAGCTCAAGGTTAATGAGGTGGATATGAGACAGCAGTATTGTGAGTATTTGTGTATTGAAGTAAAATGTGTAAGAGGATCAATTAATTGCCTCTATATATAGAAGCCCAAATAATAGCAGGGGAGAGGATGATAACCTACTGAAAGCAATGGAGGAGATAGATAATAGAGAGAACAAATATAAAATTTTGATTGGAGATTTCAATTTGCCAAGGATCAACTGGGCAAATTGTACTACTCCAGCGGGACAGGGTAGCCTGGAAAATAAGTTTATAGAGAAAGTGAGAGATTGTTTTTTAACGCAACATATTGTAGAGATGACAAGATATAGAGATGGGACGCAGGGGAGTGTACTTGATTTGATTTTTAGCAATGAAGAGGATATAGTGGAACATGTTAATGTGGATAGCCCTATAGGTCGTAGTGACCATGCCTGTATAAGCTTTAGTTGTAACATTAAATCAGAGAGGGATAATAGAAGCAATAGACAAAATATACATGTATGATAGAGCAGATTATGAGCTGCTGAGATGGTGTTTGGACATTGACTGGGGGGAATACTTGAACGGTGAAGACGCTGAAGGAATGTGGAGGAAAATTAGAGTCAAACTGGAGAATGCTGTATCCAAAAGTGTACCAGTAAGGGAATATAAGGATAAAACAAAATTGAGGATAAGAACTAACCCAGAATTGCCAATGAAAAGAAAGCTTTGGATATTGATTAGAAGAAAGAAACGATTGTGGGAAAGATTAAAATTGTTAAAAAAGAACAGGGGGTCTAGTATAGAGGCTAAGGAAGTGGATCTGGAACGCAGACAAATAAACAATAAAATAAGGTGGGAAACAAGGAGGACGGTGAAGGAGAGAGAGAGAGAGATAGCTAGAAATGTGAAGGATAATCCAAAAATATTCTGGAAGTACATTCAGGAAAAGTTAACAAGAAGAGTAGGGATCCCAGAGCTGGTAGGGGGGTTGAATGATGGGAGTAGAGCGGAGACTGATAAGGAGAAAGCAGAGGTGCTGGGGAAATACTTTGGGGGGGTACTAACAGTGGAGTCGGAGGATGCAGTGCCTACTATTCCCATCAAACAGGCACCGGCACTAGAACTAATAGAGTTTTCCCATGCTAGAATAAGAAGGGCTATAGAAAAAATGAACAGAAGTAAGTCACCGGGACCGGATGGGATACACCCAAGAATCATAAAGGAAGGAGGGGAGATGTTAGTAGAGCCATTGAAAATGTTATTTGAGGTATCGTTTAATACAGGACAAATCCCGATGGACTGGAGAGAGGCGAACATAACAGCTATATTTAAGAAGGGAAAGAGAAATGACCCAGGGAATTATAGACCAGTCAGTTTGACAAGTGTTGTGTGTAAACTAATGGAAACGGTAATTAGAGAAGGAATAATGGATCATATGAAGTCAAACCAACTTTTCAGTGGGAGACAGTTCGGATTATTGCCGGGGAGGTCGACGGTACTACAGCTAATTAAGGTGGTAGATGATTGGATGCAAATTCTAGAAGATGGTGATGTAATTGACATAGTATATTGCGATTTTATGAAGGCCTTCGATAAGGTCCCACATAAAAGGTTAATAGAGAAAGTTAGAAGCTATAATATAGGGGAGAAATGTGTGAAATGGATAGAAGCCTTCCTGAGAGATCGGAGACAGAGGGTACTGGTGAATGGAATAGGCTCGGGGTGGAGGGAAATTACAAATGGGGTACCTCAGGGATCTGTGTTGGGACCACTGCTGTTCGTTATATTTATCAACGACTTGCCTGAAGTTATAACTAATGGAAGTGAGGTATACCTGTATGCGGATGACACTAAGCTGTACAGAAGAGTGAGGAGTAAGGAAGATATGGGTTTGCTTCAAGGAGATGTGGAGGGCATGAAGGGATGGTCTGAGCATTGGTTAATGCCTTTTCATCCAAAAAAATGCAAGTACATGCGGATTGGGACCAGCAAGATAGACAAGGTAGGATACAGTATGTATGAAGCGATGGAGGAAGTGAATGCAGAAAAGGATATAGGAGTAGTGATAGACAATAAGTTAAATTTCTCAGAACATTTAGCGGAAAAGATAAACAAAGCCAATAGAATTGTAGGGCTGATAAGGAGGACATTTGTGTCACTTGATGAAGAAATCTTCAGGAATCTCTATACAGCGCTGGTTAGGCCGCACCTGGAATATGCGAACCAGGTGTGGGCTCCATATATGGTAAAGGATATAGAAGCAGTGAAGAAAGTGCAGAGGAGAGCTAGCAAGCTGGTACCAACGTTGAAGAATACGGGCTATGAGCAGAGGTTGAGGACACTGGGGCTTCCGACACTGGCATATAGGAGAAAGAGAGGAGATATGATAGAGACTTTTAAGATAGTGTCAGGAAAGTACGATGAGGATGTGTGTGAAGGTATCTTCTTGATGCGGGAGGGAACAAGAACGAGAGAACACTCTAAGAAAATTTACAAAGAAAGAAATAGGCTTGAGAAGGCAAAGAACTCATTTTGTGATAGAGTGGTAAATGAGTGGAACGCACTGCCCCAGTATGTAGTCGATTCCGAATCAATAAGGGAGTTTGAAAGTAATCTTGATAAAGTATGGGGAAGACAAGATTTGAAGTTTGATTATAAAACAAAAATACAGAATAGAAAAAATGTTGCGTCTGCTACCGCCGCCGCCAACACCGTGAACGACCGCAGCAGTGCAAGTACTGGTACTGAGCTGGATACACAGGCATAGTTTGCCTTTTTCCAGAGGATCTACTGTAAGAAACTGTAAGAAATCATACAATTTTCACTATGTAGAATCCGAATTTGGAACCATGGACTTACTCACTAGCTTCCTTGTACCATAATATCAGTCCCGGAATCCTAATATTCTGCTAAATTAGAGGTTCATGTTACGTCTGACTCGGCTAAAATGCATGGTAGTGTATATCGTAGTAGTGTTAGAGGTTTAGTATGTGTAGCATCTTCCTGTACAAGGCTTCCAAACTGGACATGACACGATGCGGTGGGGGGGGGGTGTATGTTGAGAGACTTGCAGCGGAAGATGTAGAGTAGTAGCTCAACAGAGTGGATGTCAACGCACAGCCAGGGCACACTGGTGGCACCGCTGCTGTGAAACTCAGCATGGGGTTCAGTATCAGTGGAATAATTAGTTTAGTGTAGCTAAATAATTAGTTTAGTGCCCTAAATGCTGTCTAATAAGCCCCGCATCAGTTAGCTACTGTAGATTACATGTAGTTTAACATAGATGTTTAGTTAGATAGCCGCGCCTGAATTGACAGGGTGTGCCAGCGCGGGAGAGCCGAGCCAAGGGTAACGGGGCTTTACATTGCTTTGCATGTAGTTACCTGAATGGTGTACAGATCGCACGGGACTTAAATGATACTGGATGAACGATCGGGCTAGGTGTAGGTCATATATTTGTATTCCCGAACCTAGTCGTATCCCATACCTTAGTGTGCATGATTGTGATCAAGGTGGTAAAAGGATAACCCCTCGGCCTTGATTCACTGAATACAGATAACTATCATACTGTGATTATCTGTTATATCTGTTATCATATAACATACTGTGTTATATCATACTGTGATTATCTGTTATATACTGTGATTATCTGTTATCTATTATATCTGTGTTACAGATAATTATCATACTGTATTCACCAAGATGGCAAATACAGATCCAGGACCGTCTAAATTCCGGACTGACTGGAGCAAGTGTTGTCTTTGCCAGAAGAAGAAGAGTGAAGAGCTCAAGTCACCACGTGCACAACAACCACAAGAACATGATGGCTACACTATGATTGCGACTACTATTCCCCTCTTTTACGCAATTAATGAGATGCCTATTGTTCTGGATCCAGCCAGACTTGATGATGGTGGTGGCATTGAAGAAACTCTGAGGAGGAACAAGGCGCAGTATCACCAAAGTTGTCGCCTTATGTTCAACAACGCGAAACTGGAGAGAGCCAGAAAAAGAAGAGCAGAGAGTGCTCAGCCAGTAGAATGCCAGACCAAACTGCGTAGAACCAGCCTTGAAGGCCAAACGTGTTTCATATGTGACAAAGAAGTCCCATCCTCTGAACTCAGACAAGTTATGACGATGAACCTCAATAACAGACTTAATTAATGTGCCCAAACTTTAAATGACGGAAAACTTCTTGCAAGACTCGGCGGTGGAGATGCTATTGCACAGGAGATCAAATACCATTTTGCATGCTTGACAGACCTGTACAATAGAGAGAGGACGTACCTCAGAGCCACCAAGAGACTGGAACAGGAACGTGCACCTGAAGAGGATGCCCACCCACAGGCATTCTCAGAGCTAGTCTCATATCTAGTGGAGACCACCAGATCTGGCGAGGGTCCTGCAGTCTTCCGACTTGCAGACATAGTTCACCTGTATGCCCAGTGCCTGGAACAGCTGGGTGTTGATGCACCTGCTGTCAACTCCACAAGACTGAAGGAAAAACTGCTGTCAGAAATACCTGAGTTGGAAGTGCACAAGCAGGGAAGGGATGTTCTTCTGGCTTTCCAGAAAGATGTGGGCTTTGTCTTGTCAGAAGCATCTGACTATTATAGTGAAGCTATTATCCTTGGCAAAGCAGCTAACATCTTGCGAAGACATATGCTGGACCACAAGTCCACATTTGATTGAACCTTCCATGAGGGGTGCATCGAGCAGGCCATTCCACTCACTCTTCTTCAGTTTGTGGCCATGCTTGAACACGGAGCGGACATCAAATCTCAACTGAGGTTTGGCGCATCAAAGACAGATCTAGCACTTGCTCAGCTGCTTCAGTACAACTGCTACGCAAGGTACAAAGAAGGAGCAGCAACTCACAGACACTCCAAAGACAGAGAGGCCCCATTCCCTGTTTACATGGGGATGTCCGTCTACACAAAGACCAGAAAGAGAAAGTTGGTGGAAATGCTTAACGAGCATGGCATCAGCATTTCATACGACAGGGTGCTACATATATCTGCACAGCTGGGAGATGCAACAGTCAGCAAGTACGTGGAAGAGGGGGTGGTCTGTCCACCAGTTCTGCGAAAAGGGCTGTTCATCACATCAGCCATGGACAACATAGACCACAATCCCACTGCAACGACAGCGACCACTTCTTTCCATGGAACCAGCGTCTCTGTTTTCCAGCACCCAACCAAAGAAGACAAAGGTGAAGAGCATGGACAGCTGAAGTTCGGAGAGGAGAAAGTGAAGACAGTTCCAGAACTTCCAGACTCCATCACCAATGTCCGGCCCGCCTTCTTCACCAAGAAGAAACCCTTTCCTCCCCAGAGTGGTGTGACGCACCCAGACACCAGTCTGCTGAGGCCACAACTGGCAATGGAGTATGAGTGGCTGGAGAAGGTCACTGTGACAGATGGGCCAGTGGATGTGACTTGCTCAGCCCACCATGCTTCACAGAAGAGAGGAAAGCCATTTGAGGTCAGCATTACATCACTTTTGCCTCTGCTGCGAGATCAGGCCCACTCGGTTGCTACAGTCAAGCATGTGATGGACAAGATCAAGGAGATAGTGGCATTTCTGAACCCCGGTCAGGTGCCAGCCATTGCTGCTGACCAGCCAATATATGCAGTAGCCAAGCAGGTCCAGTGGCACTGGCCTGAAATCTACGGTGAGGACAAGTTCGTCATAATGTTCGGAGGCTTGCATATTGAGATGGCGGCACTGAAGTCCATTGGAACTCTACTCCAGGACAGTGGTTGGACAGGAGCCCTCTTGGAGGCAGGGATAGCATCTCCTGGGACAGCAGATTCATTTCTGACAGCTTCGAGCATCACTAGGACACGACAGATGCACCAGATAACAGCATGCAGTCTGTACAAGCTTCTGAAGGCAGCCCACACGGACTACTCGAAAGAGACAGATGAACAACCCGAAGAGGTGCCTAGCTTCGAAGCTTGGTGTGAGCATCGCAAACTGCAAAGTCCCCAGTTTCATTTCTGGTAAATGGTGCTGTCAATGGAACTGGTGATCCTCTTGTTGATCCGATCATTCAGGGAAGCCAACTTCTTCCTGTACTGTCAGTCATTGGCTGAGCTGACACCGTACTTCTTTGCCAACAACAATGTAAGCTATGCACGGTGGCTTCCGATCCACTACAGAGACATGGTGACCCAGGAACAGAAGCATCCTCAGGTGGCTCAGGAGTTCCAGAGTGGAAACTTTGTTGTACACAAATCGAGCCGACAGTTCTCAGCAATGGCTATTGACCAAGCTCACGAGCAGGCCAACGCTGTCATCAAGGCAGACGGGGGTGTGATCGGCGTGACTGAAGACCCATCAGCACTGAGAAGATGGATGGTAGCTGGTCCTCAAGTCAGCCACTTGGTTGCACAGTATGAGGCAGCATGTGGGGCCAAAGAGGGTACTGAACACACCAGCCACCATGAGGAGACAGAACGAGCACAAAGAGTGTTCCTTGAGAAAGTAGAAAAGCTCTCACAAGCCATGACAGACATGTGCAATCCTTTCCAGGAGGAGAGTCGGGACCTTCTTTCGCTTGATACAAAGGATATTGCTCACCACACTGCCGCCGAGCTGATTGGCACACACCTTGAGAAAGGCAAGGTCCGTTTCCAGGAGTTTATGAAGGGACTGGAAGGGGAAGAAGAATCCACCTTCTATGAACCAATCAAGAAGAACAGGGTTGACTTTTTCCGACAGGTACCAGCCTCTGTTGACTCTTCAAAGAAAAAAGTGCTGAAGGAAGACTGTCAACTGTTCTCCAAGCTGTTCATATCATGCCAGAGCAGAGAGTGTGACTTGAAGGAGTTCTTCCGTCATGAGAACCAGTCACATCCTGCTGCCCTCAGTGATGGTGGAAAGCTCCACACCTGTCAGAAATCCCACCTCACTACCATTCTTCAGAGCCAAGGTACAACCCCTGAGGCAGAGCCAGACGTCGACACCATCATCATTGATGGTGCAGCGTTGGTGAACAGTCTGCCCCCACGGAGTTCAAAGACGTTCGAAGAGTACGCAATGCTCGATGTCCTTCCTATAATACAAGCATACTCTACCAAAGTACAAAAGAACAGACATTGTGTTTGATGTCTACCGGCCATCTAGTCTGAAAGCTGAAACTAGATCAAAGCGAGGACGCGGGGTGAGACGCAGGGTGACAGGAAAGGGCAAAATTCCATCAAACTGACGAAACTTCCTGAGAGAAAATGACAACAAAGCCGAGCTGTTCAACTTTCTGGCTGATAAGACTGCACGTGTGGCCACACCAAATGTGGTCATTGTGACCAAGGAAGAAGATGCTGTCATCAACCGCACTATCAATCTGGCTGGGGTGGCACCGTGCAGTCATGAAGAAGCTGACACGCGGATCTTTGTGCATGCCAGGCATGCAACAGAAGCAGGCAGCAAAGTCATCATGGTCAAAGCCAGCGACACAGATGTTGTCGTCATCGCAGTCAGTGTTCTGCAGGCACTTCAGGAGCTAGGTCTGCAGCAGTTGTGAGTTGCCTTTGGCCAAGGACAGAACCTGAGGTGGGTTCCTGTACATGACTTGTGTTGCACTCTTGCAGAAAAGAGCAAAGGGATGCTCTTCTTCCATGCCTTCACTGGCTGCGATGTCGTTTCAGCATTCCGTGGCAAAGGGAAGAAGTCTGCTTGGCAAACCTGGGATGTTTGTGATGAGGCTTCCGGTGTCTTCAGCAAACTCAGCCAGTACCCACCGGTAGTTGATGATGAAGACCTGGAGACCTTGGAGAAGTTCGTGGTCATGATGTATGACAGATCCAGCACAGCTGAAGGTGTCAATGATGCGAGGTTGGACATGTTTGCTCGGAAGCAGAGGCCGTACGAAGCCATTCCTCCAACCCGAGCAGCACTGAAGCAGCATGTGAAGCGTGCTGCCTACCAGGCGGGCTGCATCTGGGAGTCAGTTAACAGTACGTCAACCAGAAACGCAGACTCCTGCAAACTGGGGCTGGACCAAGAAAGGAGATTTGTGGCAGATCGTTTGGACAGAGCTCCCACCCATTGCAGAGAGTTGCCAGCAGCAGACCAAGTGTGGATGCAAGTCGGAATGCAGCGGTCGATGCAAATGCTACTGCTTTGGTCAGACCTGCACGGCACTGTGTAGCTGCAGATGCGAGGTTTAGAAGCGTTGTAGTATACTCATCCAGGCAGCAAGACAATAAGTGACGAACAAGTATAGGCCTACTGCCTACATGTACATCCAATAATATATCGGACTGATGGTGCCTATGATATGGGCACTTTTTACCCTAATTATGATTCCGGGACTGATATTATGGTACAAGGAAGCTAGTGAGTAAGTCCATGGTTCCAAATTCGGATTCTACATAGTGAAAAATGTATGATTTGACACCAAGGTCATTCAAATAGGACAAGTCTTTGCGATTTTATTGCGAAATGCAATGTTTCTGTATATTCAATGGCGGCCATCTTGAAAAATGGCCGCCATCTTGAATTTTTAGGTGGCTAACGGGTTTCATCAAAAGAGCAATCCCCAAGGAGTATGTGTACCAATGTTGTTGCTTGTTTCCAGAAATGAACGATTATTCCAGTTATCTGCCCCACTATCGGGGGCAACGACATAGCCCCCGACACTGATCCCCATACTCTGGCTGTAGCCTTGGGGAACCTGGCTCTGGCTGTGAAGTGGGAGATGGGAGGTAAATGCATTCTGCTGTCCCTGGAATACCACTCTAGGGTGAGGGGCATGACAGTGGAGCAATACAACCGGATAAGAAATTCAGTAAATAGGACCCTACGCTCTAGGCTAGAAGTAACACTCCATCGCTTTTTGTCAGTCTCCTCTAAACCGCAGGATCTAGATCTGGATACAAATAAGATCCTGCACGATAAGATCACAGGCAAGACCAAGCGTTGGCTGGAGCATGATGCCGGAGTGATAAACCTGCGACTCACGTCTTCCACCGTTGTCTTCCCCCAGTAAATTATCTGCTTTCTTTCTTTTATGTTTCCTTTTTTTTTTTTTACCCTGTATTTGTTTCCCTAATTTCATTATTATATACTATTTTTTACTTAAGACTGACCGGCCATCATGTAACAGCGCATTTTGAGCGACTGTACACTTCTAAGATACACCATATAATCACATATATAACTCACACCATTATAACAACCTTTTAAAAGAACTGTAAGTGTGTTGGTGTGATCTCCCTATAGAAGCTCACACTATCACAATGGAAGCTGGTAACTTTCCACTATGCTAAGGCAAGCACGGGTCCCATGATCACCAAATGGTATCACACATCCGTTGCCAAGATATCGAGAAGTAATTGCTAGCAACTTTGTCACACCCAGTTGTCACATGGTGTTGCTGAGCCGCGCCCTCCCTCAAGCAAGGTGGAGCGAATCAGTCAGCACACTACAGCCTTCCAAGGAGGGTCCCTCACTTCAACCCTCTGGGTAAGATTTGTGACCAGTATAAGTGTACAAGTACCTTATAAGTATCAGTGACATACATGCGTTCTAGTAATTCACTTCTAATCGTTTGTTCTCTCTCTTTACAGGAAAGATCATTATTAATTACTTGGAAGACATCTCATAGTTCTAGGTTGCTATTATTAAGTAGATAACTTTCATTAAGTATTAAATAAAGTACTTATCTCGGTACACACTCAACTCTGAGTATACACCACATTAAGAAGTACTTTATAATTGCATTTCCCCAACGCTTGGGACGTCCAGTGTAATATATTCTAATATCTCAAAATTAGTATTAAGGGCTACAGACATATATTTTCTTGATAAATAAACCCCAAAAAGCTCCGTGCTTGTTTATTTAAGACCTCTACAAATATTATCCAGTGCATAAACAATTCCAGACTTCTACAGAGTGCTGCAACAATGTTCAGGAAATATGAGGTAAGACAATAAGTTAACCCTACTCATTCCGCTCAGTGCCTCCACCATAAACCTCCCGCTACATATTGGTTGGCAGCTTAACCCTTAATTAGCGGCTCACCACATAAGTCGAGTTAAATAAAGCTGGACTATGTGGCGGCGCTCGACATAACTCGAGTGGCAATTTCAGCACGTAATGTTGCTGAGAGAGAGAGACAAGTGGTGGCAGGAGAGTAGCGAGCGTATGACTGCTCCAGACCACCGCGGCGAACATACTGACACGAATCCCAGCTCCCTCCTCCCTCTTTCACTCGCTATATAAGGAATTGTATCGGGAAAGTGGCTAATTACATGCTTTTTGCACTCGCGTTGCACGGTTATTGCAAGAAAACTAGCCATCATAAAAGGATCGTTATGGTGTCATTCGAAAGCTCTGTTTATGCCCTTTCAGGGATAGGTACTTGTTTTACGTTCTGGGTCTTATTTAGGCATGAAAATGATCACGTAAACAGCCCTATTTTGGCTAAAAACACCCCGCTGGGCGGTACATATAAATAAACCGCATAGGCCGCTCGTAAGGTGTTAAAGGGATACGATTAACCCCGTAAAGTAAAACAAACCATTAAAGTATAAAAAAAAAAAAAAAAACTACGAAGAACAATTAATTAGACATTTAATAACCGTATAGCAATCTAGAACAAACAACTATAGACAATATATAATAACTGAGCTAAAAGGAAAAAGAAAAAGCATTAAGAAAAACTACTAGAAAACCATTAACATTTAAGATCTACCTTGGAAAAGAAACAGACAGTGAAGTTACCCAACTAAAGTGTATGAAGGAGTGAACTGGTACTATCAGTGCATAAACATCAGTAACTCTCCACTCAGCGCTCAGCTCAGCAATTCTCGCCCAGGCAACACTTCACGCGACTCACCCCACTGAGTCACCCTACTGAGTCACCCTCACCCCTCAGACCACAGCCCACGCGCTACCCAAGGTCTGACGTGGTGGTGACGTCACAGCAGCAGCTAGCAGAGGAGGGGGAAAAAAAAGAGAGAGTGCGGCCATAGAATATAATCCAGGGGATTTTCACCAACAAATTCAGAAGACCTTCAAGACATTGCAATGTTAATTCAGCTTTGTATAGGTTGGTCAATACACTACATACACACGTAATACTACTAGTAAATTAATAGCCAACTAGTAAACTTACAACACAGCAATGCCACAGTGAATTAATTATCTTGATATCTAACTACTTATTTACTTAACGAATTTTAAAGTGTGACTGTACGTTCATTTTAACTCTATTTCGATTTAGTCAATTCAAGTATTGTTTCAAGAACTTTAATCTCACACTAAGAGAAAATATACTTACTTCCTTAAATAATTCGCTATTCTTAGACGTTTTATATTTAAAGGTCTCACAGTAATATATTTTATTTTGAAGTAACAGTACTTTAAGAGGTTTTCTAACAATGATCAAACCCTTCTTTTCTGTTATCTCGTGTTGTATGTGTCTTTTTCAATTTCTTAGTAAGAGAATAGGCTTTCCCTATAGTGCCTTACTAACCTGATTTTCTTAGTAAGAGAGTATCCTTACAGTGCCTTACTAACTTGAATTTTCCTAGACTTCCTTGTATATTTATTTTTTGCTGAACTCATCAGACTAACCACCATTATCATCCATACAAACTTGGGTACGGGTGTGTGGTTAAGAGAAATCCCTACTAACCAAAATGTTTGTACCAGTGCTACATTTCTTTTTTTGAGGGATTATTTGTCAATGACATTTAGTCCAGGTATCTTTACCAAAAGTGTCATTTGCCCCCATGTCCTTTAATTCTCTTAGCAACTCAGAAGTGGAATTAGAAGGAGCGGGAATTGAGCCTCAGTCAGACACAGAGTTTGAGAAAGAAATAGGGACAAAACTTGCTTTTGACATTGACGACTTGACTGAACGACTAGCTAACTCTTTCAAGGAGACATCGAGCCACCCTGATACATCCTTAGCGCAAGCGAACTTCTAACATATATGCACATCAAATATAAGGCCCTTAGTATCGCCCTAGCACCAAGGTTATGTAATTCTGAGACTGTGCCACGCACTTATCAGAATTTTTCCCCTACGAACGTCCTATATTTTAAATATTTGTACAAACGCTAGTGTACAATACCTGCATTCCAAAGGTAAGTTTCATATTTATAAATTTTCAGGACTAAGGGTAAGTTTAACACTAGATTAGCGGGCTAGCGGTTTATTTATATGTACCGCCCAGCGGGGTGTTTTTAGCCAAAATAGGGCTGTTTACGTGATCATTTTCATGCCTAAATAAGACCCAGAGCGTAAAACAAGTATCTATCCCTGAAAGGGCATAAACAGAGCTTTCCAATGACACCATAACGATCCTTTTATGATGGCTAGTTTTCTTGCAACAACCGCGCAACGCGAGTGCAAAAAGCATGTAATTCGGCACTTTCCCCATACAATTCCGTATATAGCGAGTGAGAGAGGGAGGGAGGAGGTGGGATTCGTGTCAGTTGGTTCGCCGCGGTGGTCTGGAGCAGTCATACGCTCGCTACTCTCCTGCCACCACTTGTCTCTCTCTCTCAGCAACATTACGTGCTGAAATTGCCACACGACCTATGTCGAGCGCCGCCAGATAGTCCAGATTTATTATACTCGACTTATGTTGCGCCCCGACAGTTAGGGGTTAAGTAGAGTCAAGTGTAGAGAAGTCTTCAGAAGAACTTACTACACCTACAGCTATGACAGCTACAACTACAGCTACAGCTCCGGTTACAGCTATGATAGTTACAGCTATGCCAGCTACCACTACAGCTACAGCCAGAAGCAATTCTCATGTGGATGCTCAGTCACAGGATACAGTCCACTTGCCTATGTTTTCTGGGAAGAAGTGCCCTAATTACCCAGGGGGAATTATGCAATTTCTGAAGGAAATAGAGACATACGGGGAATCCCATTCCATTGTCAGGGACGAGGAACAAATTGCCTTTGTCCAGAAGCATCTGAAACAAGGAAGTGCTTTCGACCTCGCTCAAGCAACAGCTCAATTTCAGACAACAAATTATAGGCAATTCCTACTTACCCTTTCTGTCTACGTTAGTATCGCTGGAATTAACGACGATCAACAGCCAGAGACACCCCTCACACCAGAAGTTGAACACACTCCAAGGTCTCCTCCAAGTCTAGAGACTGTTCCGGAGTCCCCGGAGTTACCTTCGGACACTGATGCGAGCATTGCTGCGGACACAGATACTGCTTCTGAGACCTCGCTGGACCCAGCTCCCGAGATTCCAGACAGTACAGCAGAGACTGTTCCCGCATCTGTTCCCGAGTAAGTTCAAAGAAAAGCTCCCAGACCAGACCCCGAGCTAATTCCTCTTGCCAGTCCAAGAAGAGCTTGTGAGATAGTGACAGTATCACAGACAGGATGTGACTACTGCAACCATAATGCAAGGAGAAACCACTCTTGCGTGGCGAGACGCAGACCCAGTCCGACACCTTCGCCTCCGAGAAGAACTGGTGCAATCCCTAAGAAGTGTGGCCACTGCCATAAAGTTGGTCATACCTATAAAAATTGCTGGAAACTCCATCCACAGTTACTCCCAAAGCAGAAACAAACGTCACCGCACAAATCCCGAGTGCACACAAAACCTCGTAGGGCAGGAAAACCACAACGGAACCTTCGCCCTAAGCATTGAGAAAGACATGCACGAAGGGGATACTGCTAAATTTGTGAAACTCCGTATGGACACGACACCAAGGATTGCCCTCGTGTAGTCACACTACGTAGATCAAGAGATGAGTCGCCTCCTTCGCGATTCTGGTTCCTACCAGCGTGTCAGATCCTTTAGTCCCAAATCTAAAATCATCAGACTCTCTGCAGTACAATCTCCCCGGAGTCTCAGAGAATGAGACCCCTCCAAGGTCGACATTTTGCGTCACAATCAATACCTTACATTAAGGTTATATGTGACTAAGCCAGTTTTACGTGGTGGATTCAACCGCACACCAAGGTCCCACACGTAGTCCCCAATACATTCTTGTGGCGGTAGACACCTTTTGACACAGGTATCCTATGAAACTCACAGATAGTTTGCGTAGCAGAAACGCCTAAGCAAATACAAGGTTCCGCTCAAGTCCAAATTATCTATGTCCAAGACATAATGAATCTGAAGGATAACCACATCAACATGAAGTCTCACAGATTGAGCTTCACCCATAGTTGTTCCGGTACTCCGTACTGTGTTCGATCCGATTTATCCCCAGCACTGATCATGTAACATCTGTTGCAACAAGCATGGGCAGTTAGCTTACACATCCTTGGAATCTGTTCCAAGTTGATGGTGCATAGGTCTTAATTGAATCAATACTCTCGAAGTACATACACTACACGCATTACGCGTTCTTTCCTGCATTCGATCATTATAGCAGCGACTGTGTCAACAAGCATGACCAGTTTCACCTGCAAGATCCTAAGGGTGCTAGGATCAAGAGCCGTATTGAAAACCAGATTACTCTCACTTGCATCCACAGCTCAGAAGGATTCGTACTAGAGAAGGTGCACACCTTCCAATTGGGTTACCTGGATAGTTTCCCTTAGGAATATCCGGAAGACAAAGGAATTATGAGAAGAATAGGGTATGTCTCCCAGAACACTACCCGAAAGTTATAGCCGATGTGGAAAGATCTTTTACAGCACAAGTAAGTACATTACCAACGGCATCCAGACCTACTTTGTACTAAGACATCCTGCAGGCAAACCCTGTAGAGGATATGAACCACCGTAGAGTTATAGAATGATTTGCGCATCTACTCAAGTATTTTCAGCGCATAGGTAAACATTCTCCTGAAGCTACGAAGACCTAGACTTAGGATTGTAGTCGCCTTCCGCAGTGTACGACTAACAACACTAAAGAATTTAACCAAAGCACTACATAGCCCTAAAAGTAATCCTAGGTAAGTCTAAAACACACGTCCTTCCTTTGATTGTCACCAACCCGGTTGGTCACCAAGTACGGAATAGTTTTAGGTGGTTGACCACCACAAAGACAACCACGCAGCATATTCTAGCCAAGTTAAGGAAATACTTCCCACAGCCTGATCCATCAGAACTCCTACACACCATAGGATTAAAGGGAATAAAGTTTTTCAAAGTAACTCAAAAGTCTAAGCTTTTCTTAAGTGGAACTCCATCACCTCATGGATAGACGCCAGAAGACTTGACTGCACATTCACAATCGGCATCTGAGATGTCCCAGTAAGCCAATCTCGAGTCGTGCAGAAAGGATTCTCAGCGAATAGTACGATCTGTGCAGTTAATTACCTTCTAAAGTCGCACTTAAAATCCAAACTTAAGGTTAGAATAATAATATGATGTTTCCAAGTCTTAAGAGGCAGAGCGTATCCAAATGCTTACCTAAATTCCAGTCAAAACATGCTCAGCATTCACACTGGTACACACAACTTTTCTCACAAGAGCTCCGTACATCATTCAAAATGCCAAGTAACCTAGTCAGGATACTAGTCATTGGTTACTTAAGGAAAGTGATGAATAACATAAAGTCTAGATATCACAACTCAGAAAGGTTAACTCCTGCAACATCTTAGGAGTCGAAACCATCGTGAAATGTTAGCCTTGAGCCTTCCTTCGACCTCTACTCTGACAGACAGGCAAGGACAAAAAGGTACTCAAAGGTGATAACTTCTCACTGGCAGACTAAAGCGGTGGTAAGAGACATTCCTACAGCTAACCCGACACGTGATGGACCCGCACCAATCTTTGAGTATCCAACGCCTTCACTTCCATTCGACACTGTATCAGTGGATTTGCTGAAATTGCCGTGGAGTCACCAGGATTAACAGGTATCTTCTAGTATTATAGGGTAAGAGCTAACATGGCAGCCAACGCACTCTCCAGAATTGTGCAAGTTGCCCCGGTGTTCTCGTTACCGACCTAAAAAGAAGCCAAGTAAAAGACGAGCAAGAATGGAACCACTACATATCCAATAAGTAAGCTATTTCTGGAATCGGAGAAGATGATGTCTTGTCCAGAAACCAAGTTCATCCGTCGCAGTTCCGATTGCACTAAGAACTTCTGGTTAGAATCTTCCCGTTGACAACAACACATACAGCCATGTATATGTCATTCCAGATAAGATAGTAGTACTCACGAAACATCATGATACCATCAATTTGTTACCTAGTGCAGCAACTGTACCAACAGGTACAGGTGGTGATGGGCTGGTCTATCAGAGTGAGAACTGAGCGATCTCTGCCATACCCATAGCTTACTCTGACTGTTCCTTTTACTTATATATTTTCTAGATCTCAAGTGACGGCGTCTCTTCCGTGGATTGACCTCCCAATCTACCAAGATTGGAAGCCAAAGCGGCACATTTTTTCCTTTGCCCCTCAGCTTTCTCTTTATAATTGCTGAGGGGCACAGGGCCCTGGGTGGGGCTTTGGTTTCCCGGGCGTTTCTGTCGCCCTCCTCAGCTCCCCGCCATGGAGTGGCTTCGGTCACCCATGCTTTATTGTGGTCGGCTGAGAGGGTTCTGTGGGGGCGCTCGGTTATGGCCTTGGTCATGCTCGGGGCCTTGGGGCTGTTCGGCCAGGCAGCTTGGGGAACATCAACAACAACAACAACAACAACTGTACCAACAGGTGTGGACAGTTCATACGTGCAGACAGGAAACAACTCTTGAGGCCGATAAATAGATGTACTACTGGAAAACTATTATGAAGGATAGTGAACAACACTTTACCAAAAGACTCTCTTGTGCTACCACAAGGTACTTGAGAAGAAACCATAACCTGTGACACTCCTGGAATACCCGACGGCTTCACATCCATTTGATAGTGTTTCTTTGGAATTGCTGAAATGCCCTAGGCGACGCCAGATGTAAGCAGTACCAGCTGGTTTGTGTTGAATACAATCTTTCAGACTAGTTTGTCCTATTCCTGCTTAAAGACGGATACCAAAGACCCAATTACCAACAGGCTCGTACATTACTCACTTGTTCGCTATTCCTCTCCTAGGCACCTCCTCGCCGACAACAGGATGGAAACCAAGCACAATGTGAAAGAATAAATGGGTGATATCTACTTGAGAAAGCATGTATTTGCACAACCGATCCCATTCTTAATTGGGTTAGTTGACTGCAAAGTACCTCAGTTACCATAGCTATCGTTGAAATCTTGGAACATCATGTAAACCTTAAGATAATCTACATGTCAAGGAAAACCTAGATGGCCTTACATTACCTTGAAGAGTCTTCCCAAGCCTGCAAACAGGTATAATAAAAGACTAGCTTCTGAGGGTAAAGGCAAGCTTCTGACGTGATTTCTGGCTGCAGCTAAGCTACGCAGAAATCTATATTCCTCTAGATTATTCTTATCAAGCCAAATCAGACGCTAAGAGACACCTGAAAGTCTTTAGCAAGATCAACCAGCAAATCCGAGATAATTTACAGGCATCCCGGGCAGAAATGATAAGGAAACAGCAAAAAAGAGCACGCCAAACTGTCCTTGACGTAGGTGACAAAAGTTATGTGCCTAGATCCGACGAGAATGTCTAAGCTCTCGCCGAAGTATAATGGACCCTATGTCGTTACGGACACAGCATCCGGTAACAAGTTTGAGGTTCGAGACCCTACCACAAACAAGGTAGAAGTAATTCAAGGATGACTGGTTAAAACGGGTGAGCCCAGAACTCTCCGTAGTTGACCATATTATCCTGATTCATCACGTTCGGCGGTGCAGTCAAATGCACCAACCAAAACTTACTCCGCACAGACAAACGAGTATAGGCGGAAGCTTCGTTCTGCTAGCAGAGCGATCTAAGAAAAGTTACAAATAAAGTTGTAATAAATTGCGTAAGACCACTCTAGTCAGAGGGTGAAGTATTCTATACAAATCATCATTCTGTTAACGTCACATAACTGACAGAGAAAGCCATTCCCCACGTACATCCTACTGGGCGAGTGAAGTATTCTATTAGTAACCCTACGAGTAGAATATTGCCCTTTCTTCCGAGAAAGATGATCTGGTTAATGAAAGCCCTTCTTCTACTTGGAACACTAATAGTGGTTGGTTCTACGACACCCTCGTTTCTGAAACCCGGCGCCCTTGTAGCCCAAGTTGGAAGAGTGCTAATTGCGGAAGATGTAGTAGCAGTTCAGTACTCTACTTTCACCTTCCTGCTGACTAATCAGACAATGCACCGTGACTTGCGACTTACAGTTATACTCCAACGTGTAGCTCGTATAAATCGTAAATTACGGAGGATCCAATTGGCCCTGTTTGAAGACCCAACCCAGGTAGCCAAATACGCTCACTCACGGCGTATGAAGCGAGGACTTTTATATTTGCTGACCTACTCTCCTATGAGCTCTTTAGACGATCCCACACTTCTGAAGTACGAAAGCTAGGAAAGAGACTCACTGTCCTGGAGACTGCAGCAAAAGCCCTATAGATTCTAGAATTCTAGATGCAAGACTCACAAGTAAGACGAATGTGATGAATTCTTTGAGTACGGTGATATAAGAGATGGATCGTCATTGGCCTACTGCCTGTTGCCCATCTCCGTACAGCCTCAGACATGAGAAGGAACAGTTTGCCCTGATTCCGCTTTTTGAGTTAGACAGCTGTATAATCTATTTCTCATTAATAGATACAGTTATACCACTCACCATTTTAGTCCACATTCCGTTCCAGTCCTCACATTTTACAATGACAAGAATTTTGCCGTTCCTGATTCTTTTACGCGGATGATTACTGACCTTTACTGATACAGCAGACATGTTGCTCGTCCCCGACGAACTTCAACTTGTGACTGTGACAAACAAAGACGCCTTTATTCATGTAGGTCCTCGTATCTTCCCCTGTCTGTGCATCCTGAGTATATATTTTCCCTTTGTCCCCGGAAATAAATGCATGCGACCTTACCTTGACTCAAGCATCTGTGACTGACTGGCTCATTTAAAGACTGTTCAATAGGCTCCCAGTGTTTCATTCAACACTTGCAGGTTGTTTCAGATATTTGCATTCATAACGAGTTCCAGGTGTCCCTTGTTAGTCTAGACTTAGAATAATAGTTAATAATCATGGGATGTGTCAGGCACCTGTTCACTGTGAAGTACGGATTTCTCTAATCTTCACGCTTCCTTATCATCAACTTATTGTCTTGATAACTAACCTCTCCTCAGAGTTCATTCCTATTAACATATTCTTTCACAGGTAAATCTTTGGACCTCATCATCATCTCTTACGAGCACTCTCAAACCTCATGAATTTCTTGAATTCTTCATAGTACAACTAACCTAGTTAGTTTTTTTAATTAATCAGGAAATCTTTTTCCTACTGCACTAACCCCCTTCTATGACTCTCGTCAATAACCTTATCCTAGTAAGTCACTCCCTTCATCTTCCGTTCAGGGTTGCTCGCCTGTTGCTTAGGCGTGAGGAAAAATAAGCACCTGTCAATGCTAACGTGTAACTTTTGGTCCTCAGCTTTATCACACTTTCATTGGCATTGCTATACACTGGGTACAGGGTTAGATAAGTCATAGGGATGATTCAATGTGTATCTAGATATATGTGAGTTATTTTTTTTTAAACCTTTCGGTGGGCCTCAGCTGACGTGGCCGAGCGGTGTAACAGCGCATTTTGAGCGACTGTACACTTCTAAGATAAACCATATAATCACATATATAACTCACACCATTATAACAACCTTTTAAAATAACTGTAAGTGTGTTGGTGTGATCTCCCTATAGAAGCTCACACCATCACAATGGAAGCTGGTAACTTTCCATTATGCTAAGGCAAGCACGGGTCCCACAATCACCAAATGGTATCACACATCCGTTGCCAAGATATCGAGAAGTAATTGCCAGCAACTTTGTCACACCCAGTTGTCACATGGTGTTGCTGAGCCGCGCCCTCCCTCAAGCAAGGTGGAGCGAATCAGTCAGCACACTACAGCCTTCCAAGGAGGGTCCCTCACTTCAACCCTCTGGGTAAGATTCGTGACCAGTATAAGTGTACAAGTACCTTCTAAGTATCAGTGACATACATGCGTTCTAGTAATTCACTTCTAATCGTATGTTCTCTCTCTTTACAGGAAAGATCATTATTAATTACTTGGAAGACAGCTCATAGTTCTAGGTTGCTATTATTAAGTAGATAACTTTCATTAAGTACAAACCCGTCCAGCCCCGGCTAGTTTTGTAATGTTTGTGCACTAGAACCCGGCTGGTTTTCAAATTTTGTTTTTATTCCAGAAACAATAGCGAATGGGTTAGGAATGAAGGAAAAACCACAAAAAAACGCTCAAAAAGCTTAAAGAATGGTCCTACAGAGCCCAAAAAAACGTATTTTACAAGAGTAAAAAATTGGATGCAATTACCCAAAAAAAACAGGTTATTGCGCGCTCACGCGCACGCACGTGGACTTTGAGAGTTTTCAACCATCGGCACGGTTGCGTGGGATACGTACACAGTTCCCATACAAATATGAGCCCTCTTGAGTGGCTACACCTGAGGTTACGGTCGGCGCAATTAGGGTGACGCGCCAGGCGCGTCTCTGGGGCTGTGCGTTACATACATCGCCGACGCGTCAGGCGCGTCGCTGGGGCTGTACGGGTTAATTATAGTACTTATCTCGGTACACACTCAACTCTGAGTATACACCACATTAAGAAGTACTTTATAATTGCATTTCCCCAACGCTTGGGACGTCCAGTGTAATATATTCTAATATCTCAAAATTAGTATTAAGGGCTACAGACATATATTTTCTTGATAAATAAACCCCAAAAAGCCCCGTGCTTGTTTATTTAAGACCTCTACAAATATTATCCAGTGCATAAACAATTCCAGACTTCTACAGAGTGCTGCAACAATGTTCAGGAAATATTAGGTAAGAAAATAAGTTAACCCTACTCATTCCGCTCAATGCCTCCACCATAAACCGCCCGCTACAATCACATATTTCCTTCATTGTTTTGTTGTTTCATCATAGTCATTTCCTAACCTCTCCTGGTGCTGTATAAGATAAACTGTTTAAATAATCACAACTACCCTGTAATCTAATGACATTAGTCTGCAAGGGGTAGGCTAATGAAAGTACAGTATTGCATATGAGGACTAAAAGTGTAAGTTCATATGACAATTAACAAAGGGTTGTGCTTATGTTTCACGATAGCAGCTTGTGATTGAGGTCCATATTGGCTGAAGGGTTAGACTAATTCATGTACATTATCTAATGGCTAGTAAATCAGAAGATAAACCAGCTAAAACTATATCTATCAGTCTTGAAGAACTCCCTAGACTGGAGCAAGACCTTACGGGCCTCACCGTGTTCAGCAGTAAAGTGTAAAGGCTATCAGCCTATGCCCGAGAGGGAGTAGTTGGAATATAAAAAAAAAAAAAAAAAAAAAAAAAATGCGCTTTAGGCTGGGACGTTACGCATTCACCAGCGACATACAGAAGGCCTTTTTGATGGTGAAGCTGCAGAAGGGTAATAGAGATGTCACCCGGTTTCTATGGTTCAAGGACATCGACGACCCAGAGAGTCCCATAGTGACCTATCGGTTTAAGGTAGTTTTGTTTGGCGCTACATGTTCACAATTTGTATTAAACGCGACCATTAAAAAACATCTTGATGATTCTGAAGAAAACACGACTGAACTCACTCGCGGATTGTACATAGACAATTTGCGGGGGTCTAGTGATAGTGACAAGGAACTAGTCGCAAACTATAGGCAGGCTAGTAGGTTATTCACTGAGGCCCATCTGTTTCTCCGTGAGTGGGTTTCAAATTCTGTGTTGCTTCGGGATGGTCTAATCATTGATGGGGCAGCTTCTGATAACCAAGAATATGCCAGCATCTTGGGGATGATATGGCAACCAGAGAAGGACATACTTATGTACCGGAACAAAGATTACACTAAACAGACAGGGACGCACACGAAACGTAGTCTGTTGAGTAAGGTCGCGCAATTCTTTGATCCTTTGGGTTTAGTATTACCTGTCGCCATCATAGCTAGGATTCTAATACAAGAAATATGGAGACGCAACATGGGGTGGGACAAAAATTTACTCGATGATCTTGTTGAACAGGGTAAGTCCTTGCTAGAAGATTATAACACCTTATGTACAATAGAGTTACCGCGCCAAGTGACCGCATTTGGACCCGTGTCTTTACATGCATTCTGTGATGCGAGTGCCACAGCGTATGGAGTAGCTATATATTGTGTTACCTCGTTTGGGATTCATTTACTCACCGCCCAGGCTAAGGTTGCACCGGTAAAGGGGGTCACCATTCCCAAATTGGAACTAACTGCCATGCTGCTATTGGGGCGTTTGGTTAACCATGTATGCACATCATACAATAAGGAATTGCAACTAAGGGCGGTACACGTACGGTGCAATAGCCAAATTGCACTAAGCTGGGTGCATAGTCAAAGGACATTGCCCGTCTATGTGCGCAATAGGGTGGATGAAATACGATCCCTACTACCAAACGCCATCTATCATTATGTACCAACCAAGGAAAATCCCAGTGACATGATAAGTAGGGGAGTAACGGCGTCCAAATTAATTAAGTCCGACCTGTGGTGGCAAGGCCCAAAATGGCTGCTCCACGAAGGGGAATGGGCTGTCTGGAATGCTGAGGTTGAATTAGCTTTGCCTTTAGAAACGGTGACAGCCGTCATTCAACTGACATCAACATCGAGTCCTATGTTAGAGTGGGTAATGATCGGTGGGTACAATAGGTTAATCAGGGTCGTAGCTTGGGTGTTGCGTTACATCACCAACATAAGGCAAAGCTACAAGGACGACTACTCTGCAATCTGGGTCAAAGCTTAAATGCAGAAGAAATAAAAGCAGCTGAGATAACACTAAGTAGAGGGGTTCAAAGGGAATCCTTCAGTCAGGAATTAGAGTCCATAAGAAGTTCTGGTAAGAATAAAATGCCCAACATTGTGTGTCAACTAAGGCTACACCTGAAGAATGTCATAATTAGATGTGAGGGACGTCTAAAGTGGTCAGGTGTAGACGACTGTGCCAACAATCCTATCCTGATGCCAGCAAAACACCATGTCACCAATCTACTGGTACAACACACACATAAGGAAGTAATGCACTACGGGGTCCACCATGTTATTTCTAAATTGCGTGCCAACTGGTGGATACCCAGAGTTCGACAGGTAGTTCGACGAGTAGTCAAAAGGTGTGTCGTGTGCCGTAGACTAAAAGGAAGACCATTTACGACTGGACTTGCTCCTCCCTTGCCAGAGTGCCGCGTTAATCATCTAGAACCCTTCAGAGTTACAGGACTAGACTATACCGGCGCACTCAGAACTAAGGAACTCGACAAGGTTTATGTTTTGCTATTTACTTGTGCCACTTCATGTGCGATACATTTAGAACTCTGTGACAATATGTCTTTTGAAGAGTTTATGCTGGCATTCAGGAGATTTTGTGCACGTCGTTCCTTCCCTCATTTGATTCTTAGCGACAATGCTCCCACTTTTCTTCAAGCTTCCAGGTACTTGAAAGATATTAGCGACGATCCAACAGTTGTTGCTTACTTGGGAGAGCTGAAATGCGAGTGGAAATTTATACCAGTCAAAGCGCCGTGGTTTGGTGGAATGTGGGAACGGTGTGTAGGCATCGTGAAGTCAGGCTTGCGGGCAGTTGCTGGACGCACCTTGTTAAAGAGGAGTGAACTAGTAACTGTGCTCACTGAAATCGAGGCAGTTGTTAATGATCGTCCTCTCACCTATGTATATACCGACCTGCAAGAACCATTGCCACTAACAACCGCGTATTTGCTCTACGCCAAGCCGTTGACAACATTTCCTACTAATTTGCAGTCTCAGGCAGAGTTAGAGGACCCTTCAATGTTCACCGAAGCTGCGGTGTCACGACGGTACCAATATATTTCTAGGATTATCGGTGATTTTAAAAAGAGATGGGTGAATGAATACTTATTGGCACTGCGTGAGAGGACATCTAAGATTGCTGGTCATCCATCAGCAGCCTCTGTAGGTGAGATAGTGTTCATCCATGATGAAAATCCTAGATTGTACTGGAAGTTGGGCCGCGTAGTGGAGGTGTACGAGGGCGAAGGCTCAGTAGGGAGAGTAGCGCTGCTCAAGACAGCTACTGGGACAACAGTTCGTCTGGTCACACGACTGTACGCTATGGAGCTTGGCTTTTCTACACATGAAGCAGCTCCACCTGATGATGCTGGATCCGAGGAGGCTATCTTAGTCCATCCACCACAACCCGTTGGGGATCCGCCTCGAATCGGGACTAGACCCAGACGCGCAGCCCGTGGCACCGTTGATATGTGGCTCCACAATATTGCGTCTGGGCAACTCTAGATATAAGGTGGGGTTCAGGTATTGTGTTTAGGGGAGGGAGTGTAACGTGGATTCACGATAGTTAGTGGTATAAAATAAGTTTTTTATGCATCATACCCTATTTGTACAGTATGTAAGTATGTAAGCTTGACAGTATGTATATAAGCTTAATAATTTAAATAAGGCCTATTATACGAAAGTATAGTATTAAAGAGTCTTTAGGAATTAATATATGACGATTATCATAAAAAATAATATTATTAGTAGGTTTAGGGATATTTCTTCGAGAGGCCGGTCTATATGATCTGTGCCCCATGAATATTCTTTCCTCTCACTTAAACAGTAGGCTACCATAGTGCGGTTGGGAATATGAACATGATTAGATTAATATCCAGTATTCGAGAATGGATAATAAGTCGTAGGCGTGTGCATAAACCTTTAACCGTCCTGGTGGTGTAATGGTTAAGGTGGCAAAAATATGTGTGTGATAACCCGGGTTCGAATCCCGGTGGATCATATATACTTTAATTAATTTCATTGGGGTGTGGTGGTGAGATTAATAAAAATAATATTATTAGTAGGTTTAGGGATATTTCTTCGAGAGGCCGGTCTATGTGATCTGTGCCCCATGAATATTCTTTCCTCTCACTTAAACAGTAGGCTACCATTGTGCGGTTGGGAATATGAACATGATTAGATTAATATCCAGTATTCGAGAATGGATAATAAGTCGTAGGCGTGTGCATAAACCTTTAACCGTCCTGGTGGTGTAATGGTTAAGGTGGCAAAAATATGTGTGTGATAACCCGGGTTCGAATCCCGGTGGATCATATATACTTTAATTAATTTCATTGGGGGTGTGGTGGTGAGATTAATAAAAATAATAACCATGTCGTAATATTAAAAATGTGGTACGATATTTACCGCTAGACATTCGCTACAGACTTAGCATTATCCGCTAGATTAGTAGCACAGGCAATGATGTGTCTAGCGAGATGCCGCCGCGTCAGAGATCCTTTGTCCATCATCGAGCGCAACACTACCTCCACTCTTAAGTTCGCCGCGACCCTCGTTCCAGCTTTCATCCAGCTCTCATCATATAACTTCATCCAACTGACTGACAGACCGACAAGCTAAGCCATATTATCATGATTTAAATATCTTTAATATTATATAACCTATTCCCTTTTTTGTTAAGGTGTGCCCTCATGGTCCCTTCGATGTAAACAACCAACAGTGTTCGAGAAGTAGCCATTTGCCTACCATCCATCAGTATTTCTACATTACCTAACTACAACTTTTCTATGGTGATTTAATAGAGAGTTACACTCACGGTATTTGTTATTCATTTACATTTTATATGAGCGGACCTTTTCAGTCTAGGTAGAGTAAACTCAGCTTCTTTAAATCCGACATACCTTGGCAATTACTTGCCGTAGATGTAATGGGGCCCCTCGAGGGGATAACAGGTTTCAAATATATCATCACATTTGTAGACACCTATTCTAAATATGCAATCGCCTGCCTAACCAAAGACCACACTGCTTTCTCCGTAACCGAAGCTATGCTCCAACACGTATCTCCCTATTTCGGCCTTCCCGAAGCCATTCACTCTGATAACGCCCCCGAAGTCACAGGACACATCTGGACTCAGATATCTCAAATGTGTGGATTCAAAATCAGTCATTCCTCTCCTTACTGGCCCCAAGGCAGCTCTATCTGCGAAAGGAGCCACCGTACCATCACAAATCAAATCAGGACTCTCTTATACCAGATGAACACCACCGATTGGCCTAGTCAAGTCAAAATAGTACAATAGGGAATAAATACTTGCCCCCACCAAGACAAGATTTCCCCCCACGACCAAACTTTTTGATTCCCCCCCCCCCCCCCCCCCCCTCTTACTTCCCTTATGCCACCTGTCTGTCCCATACGAGCCATCCTCCAATTTCGATCAGTCTCTTGTCCACTTAAAAAAACGCCTCCGACAGTTGCAGTACTTGCAAGATCACCATCCTGATGAAACCTCGAAAGTCAGTCCTCACCACATTGGCGATTTAGTGATGGTCGCTATCCTCCCTGTACCGTCTAAGCTTAGGCCAAGATAAAAGGTCCCCTTTGAAATCCTCATTGTCCCAATTTGTTACGAGGTCACAATAAATTATCACAGGGAATCACGCACATACAGAAATCGATATGTATGCCGGTTCCAACCCATTGATGAAAATATAACCATGCTTGCTGACCTATATAATACTAATCACTGACACTAATACTGACACTCACCCATGACTTGCAATCTTCATTGGACCAGGGACATGAGTCTCGCGTCGTGGCTATTGACTTTAGTTCTGCTTTTGATTTAGTCAACCATAAAGCACTTCTGTTTAAGTTACAGCTCATTGGTATTGGTGGCAATTTTTTAAGGATCTCTGAAGATTTGTTGACGAAAAGATCTCAGTCTGTGGTCATTGATGGGTGTCATTCTCCTTCTGCTACTGTTGTTTCTGGTGTTCCACAAGGCAGTGTCCTTGGGCCTTTGTTTTTTATTATTTTTACTGCTGACCTGTGTTCCGAGCTTGAAAATAAACTAATCTCCTATGCTGATGATACAACTTTGTATGCGTCAAATGCATCACCAATAGATCGACACGTAATTGCTACGGCTCTGAATAGGGATTTAGCCAAAATTACATCATGGTGTGAACTTTGGGGCATGAAACTTAATGCTAGTAAAACACACTCCATTATCATCAGCAGATCTCGTACCTTGGATCCTCCCCATCCTTATCTACAAGTTTCTGGCGAGCAAATTGAGAATGTGGATACTCTGCGTTTGTTAGGAGTTACTCTTGATCCCAAACTTACTTTTGAAAAGCATATTCGTTCTTTCTCCTCTTCCATTTCCCAAAAAATTGGTCTGCTTCGCAAGGTTTATAAAACATTTGCTTGTGACGCCGCAGTAATCAAGTCTGTTTATGCTTTTATTTTGCCACATTTCGAGTACTGCTCACCTGTCTGGTTGTCAGCAGCTGACTGCCATCTCAAGTTGCTTGACAGGTCGCTAAATTCCATCAGTTTTATTCTACCTCATTTGTCTCTTGATCTGTGTCATTGACGTAAAGTTGGTGCCCTTAGTCTTTTATTTAAAGTTTTTAACAACCCTCAGCATCCCTTACATGGGGTTCTGCCTGGGCCCTATGTCTAGGCTCGTGCAACTAGATTCACAAGCAATCTTAATGATCTTGCCATGAGCCGTGTTAATTTTTCTACTACACAGTTTTCACGGTGTTTTGTGCCGGCCATGGTTGACTTGTGGAATAAGTTGCCAAATGACCTAGTCAATTCAGCTAATATCTCCATTTTTAAGTCTAGAGTTAATGCTTTTTTGCAGCATTAATTCTAATTTTTAAACTTATTTTATTCTATTTTATTCTATTATATTTATGCTTGATATCCTCCACTGCATAATATGTTATCTGTGTTTAATATGTGTATATGTACAGTACAGTATACAGTATATGTTTTTATTTTTTCCTAAGTTGCCGTAGTCTCTCTCCAGTGCCTCCGGTTGTTTTGTGTGGATTGATCTTGATGGTGTTTCTGCACCCTGGTTAGAGACTTCGGCATCTCATATAATAATAATAATAATAATAATCCATATCTTGCAACTAATGACCAGAACCAAAGATCAACAGAATCATTGCCTCCCCCACTTCTCCCCCCTCACACCTCCACCCATGGTACCAAAAACACCTTTTCCAATTATGGACAACTTACCCACAAAGACTCCCTCTCTTTCCCCCCCATAGAATTCATCATTTAAATCACCCAAACACCCTCATACCCCCCACACGAACCATCTCCAACCCCAAAAAACTTGTCACTCAGTCACATCCTACTCTGCTTCGCACCCCTACTTCCTCTCTTTCTCCTGAATCATCCGAAGTCGATATTATTATGTCGTCTCCCTTACCTTCTACTCAACCCCCTTCACCAATTTTCTCTCGTATTCCCTCTTCCGAATTAGACACTAATTCTACTAAAGCTAAATAACCCTCCAGAATGCCACAACCAATATCCAAATCTCCCAAACCTTCCACTTCCAACCAAACGTTGCCCACCTTACTAAATATACCATAAAGTTCCCACAAAACTTCTACCTCTAACATCCCCTCTAATCACTCACCTTCAACAATTACAAACATACTTCTCACATCATCTAAAACACCAAATCCCTCCAAAAACACCAAAACCCTCCAAAAACCCCAATTCAATCTCTCAATCAACCAAGTCTAAACCTTCCCTTGCTTTAAATCATCTTATGTTACAGCCTCCGTGCGGACGATTTGGTCGACAAGTGACCCAAACGAAGTGGTGGACCCCAGCACCCTTCCCCACCAAAAACAAAAAGAAGGCCTCCACCCGCAGCCATCAGGCACTTGCCGCTCCCAGCCCCCTGCCACACCCAGCCACACTTGTCACTACCACCACCGCCTCGTGACCTCACAGCCTCCAAGTCCCTCCCACCTCTACAGAGGGCAACGACAGCAGCAAATCTCCCTCCTCACTCAGTCCAAACCTAGACAGCCACCCACCAACATCCCCTGATCCAGACCTTACCACCACCACCACCATGAAGATAAACAGGATATCAATTCCTCAGGGCCAACAGGAGCAAAAAATCAAAACCACCTTCCAGCTAGTCCACCTGGCAAAAAAAGCTTATAGTCCTCTGCACCTCACCATCCACTACGAGCTAGAGTCCCTCACAATGTAGCAGCCCTCGTTTGGTGCCGCTTCTTAAAGGGCCTCACACCACATGTCTCTACAAAAACTCATCGGACCTACCTTATTCAACCTTGAGGCCAAGATTTTCTTATGGACGACGATAGTGTGATGACAAGGCAAACAGGAGAGGAAGTCAACACCATCAATAACCCATCCATACCTGGAGAAGAGCCCCCAACCTCAACCTGTAGTATTGCCTCCATTTCCAACAGGAGAAGATCAAAGCCTCAGTCTACCCTAGAATCGAGGAATCACCTGCAGCAGTCACCCCTACCACAAGCAGAGAGAAAACGAGGGTCACAGGAACCTTTAAGATACGTATCTTACCACGGCCCAGCCCCCCTCATTAAGGATCCCCAGGGGATATATAAAAAATGGCCGCTCTCCTCAAAGGGTCAGAATCCACAACTAGAACCCGATTTAAATTACGATGAAGCCTATTTTATGCAATTAACACACCAACCACCTCCATTTCCGTCTAGTTACCCAGACGAAAATAACTACCATTAATGTTACGAAGAGAGGCAACAACTGTAAACAGATTACATCTGATAACCAAAACATTACATAGAAGCCTCCCCAGACCAAGAACTTGTGAAAACTGTAAATAATTGATCGTGTACTTATACAAGCCTCCTAAGACCTACTTTTAAAATAAATATATAAAGGATACTATTCCCCATATAACCATGTATGTATTATATTATTAAGACCGTATAACCGAGCAATAATTCAAACACTATAATTTTCATGCCTCTACTGTTCCGAAATCCATCAGCCTTATCACTATCTGAAATGTGTAATACTACCTGACCAAAAACAGGATAAAGTTAGGCAAAGTTGATTCACTATCTGGTACGTATCCGTCTGTACCTGGATTATACGTGACCCAGTCAACTCAAAGAATACTTCCGTAGGGGCTAGCCTAAGTCCCCTTAAAAAATATCTGCAAGCTGAGTGTGTTGGTTGTGTGTTGGCCAAGAGGAGTGTAGCAGACAAGCTAGTAGTGCGAGTGTAGGACATGTCTCCCTGGTGTACACAGGAAGACGGACACCTCACCTAGTCGCCACGTGTGACCAGACCTCTCACGGCTGTTTCCTCCTATACTCAAACTCAAATTAAGTGCCTCTTGTACGATTACGTGTTGATTATTGCAAAGTGACGATAGGATATGTTACGTGTTCTATTTTAACGAAAACCACCGAGATTAACCATTCTCGTCTTCTAGCAATCGTTGCTCGTATTGAGAGAACATACAAACTCTGTCTTGGGATTGATATATCTAGATACTGCGTAATATAGATTCCTATATTACATTTCATGTTTATAGATATATTTGTTCGGAAATAATAACACGCATCTTACACGTAAATTACCAGTGAACGCCTAGCAGATCTTATCCTATGTTTAAGTATTTTAGCTGGGTACGTAATTGCTTATAAGTCTCCACAGAGAGTGTTAATTTATTTTGTCTCATAGTCAGACCGATATATATTCATGCTTCCTGAATTCAACCTCAGATTAAGCATTCGTTCGTGGCCACCTCTCGGGGATCATGGCGTCAGGCAATAGATAGATAGATAGATTAAATTCTATTCATACCTCATCGCGTTAATATTTCTATGACGAAATTTCAGCCTCTGACACGGGCTAATATTAATTATCCTCAGTTCCCAGAACTAATATTCCTAATTGTGACTGTTTAGGTTAATGACAATTTATATTTTTATACGTTGCACTAACTTTCAAGTTATTTATATCTCCGCTGATATTTTTAATTATATATCTTATCCTCACTGAATACGTGTGACCTTAGTACTATTTACCTACCTCGTTCACGCTTTACCTCGCGTTACTTTACCTCAGAATATCAGCTATTGCTTTGAGACTAACCTCTCTGTGTTTATTTATACTTGTATGTATATTCATCATCTTACAATTATTGATTTTATTATTTATTGAGAGAAACGTTTATTCTCGTTCCTCTATGCATCAGGAATAGTGATCTTTATTCCATATTTTTCTCTGAGGTTATTTCTATATAAATAAGACTCAGACTCCAGTCATATGTGTTTGTACCCTAGCTGTAAATTAAATAAAACTTGTGAACCGCAATTGTGTATTCTGTGACATTGGTGGAGACTGATTGATTAAGAGTTAAATATATTCATGTCAGTTGTATTCCCGTTGATTACTCAGAGTTCTAAGTTTTCCTATATTGGAAATAAACGAACCAATATCAAGCACACTACCAATAATAGTGTAGCATAACACTGGTACTGACTTTCGTTAGGATCAAAGCAAACAACACACTCTCTTTTTCTCTCTTCCTCTCTTTGAAAAGTGCAAGGTGATGCATATCGGCCAAGCAAACCCCAAGTCATGCTAAACGCTATTGGAAATGCCTCTGAAAGTAACTGACTTGAAAAGGATTTAGGTATTCTGATTAGCAGTGACCTAAAGTTTGCCAAGCAGTGCATTGAAGTAGACAATAAAGCTCAGAAGTTATTGGACTATATTAAGAGGCAATTTAAGTATAGATATGAGGAAATAGTCCTCACACTTTACAACGCTCTGATACGGCCTCTCCTAGAGTATGCTGTTAAATTTTGGTCTCCAGCACTCAGGAAAGATATAGAGCGATTGGAAGGAGTACAAGTAAGGGCTACAAAACGTATTCCATCCATTAGAAGACTGAGCTATGAGGACCAGTTAAGAGCACTTAACATTTTCCGTTGGAGACACACAGACTACGAGGTCAGCTCAATGAAGTTTACAAAAAATTAATGGGTTTGACAACGTGGATTTTAGCAAAATATTTAGCCTCAATATGAATGAATACAACATTCAACCATGGCTGGAGATTAGAATTGAAAAGGTTCAGTACTAGTATTTGTGGAAATTTGCTCACATAATATGTGAGCAAATTTCCACAAGAACTGTTTTACCTGGTGTCGTCAATGATTCCCCAGGGCCACTAATAAATATTAGGGTTTCCTTCTTCACTTCGGGACTCAAACCTATAGTTTAACCGAATTAAAGACTAACAGTTGCATAATTGTTCTACTTTACATTGCCAATATTTTGTTATAAATATCTCGTATTTAGCAATTAGTTTCTTCAATAGTTTGCAACGCACAGTAGCCGAAAAGCTGAACATAACCTTAGTCAAGAACAAAATAATAACACATACAATCCATACAATGGTTTAGCGTCATTTTCCATTACATGTATTGTAACGGCTCAGACGGGGTTGCCTTTCAGTAGTTGGAGTGTACTGTAGTACAATAAAATCCCACCACAGCACTGCCCCACCAGGTCATCACTGTGGCTGATGTTGGTATAGTGCTAACCGTGCTTCAGCAAGACTCGACAGAGTTCCCTTGCAGCACTTTTACCTGCAGTATCTGCAACCACACCAACCTTAACAGTGTTACAACAAGACCGCACTATAACAAGACTCTACTGTATATTAGGTAATTTGGACTATAGAACAATAAAGTCCTGCCCCAACACTGCTCCAACATGCAAACATTGTTGCCGACACAGGTGTGGTGCCAAACAGCGCCCAGGTAAGACTCAGTCCCCTGTGGCACCTATCCGCCCCCCACCAGTCTCGGCAGTGCCATACCAAGACAGTGCTAAGATAAAGACTGTATTGCATAGTAATGGCTGTTGGTCTATAAGTCTATCGTCATCCCCCCTATTAGTCGCCTTGTACGACATGCAGTAGGATGCGCGAGACATATTATTTTTTTCCTCCACCATTAGATGAAGGCCCCCTTACCCCCTGGGGGTTAACAACGTTACATTTTCCTCCGTTTTCCCTCTAAACGAAGGATATGTTGATAACACTTTAAAGCAGGAAGAGGAAAATGCAAACACAAATTTAGTCGATAAATCATAGTATTACGCACACTGATGAGTTTAAAGTTTAATGGAAGTGTGTTTGAGTTCATAAATGTAATGTATGTAGTGTGACCCATGTTGCTCTTAAAATAGATATGTTTTTTTTATGCTACAGTTCTGTGAAATATTTAATCGTTTACAAAATATAATGCAATAATATTTCAGAGGTTCTCAGATAGTCTGAAATAGACTAATAAGTGTTTTGATTTTGTATAACGAATTGAACATTATTTAGTAATGCTTTAGTTGGTACGAACATTTTGCTTCTTAAATCTCGTTGTGCCACCAATGTTTAATAGTTTCCATTATCATCCATCACATGAAAGCCCAGACAGACTCGCACAAACACATACACAGAAGAACAAGGTTCCAATTCATCATACACAGCCACATCTGATGAATAGACCAACTCGCAATTGTTACTAAATATAGGGATAGTCTATGGATGGATACTCATTTTTACCTCAAGGGGGCTTAATGTATCATTATTGTTTTGGTACCATTATTATGATACATACATGTTTTTAGTTTGCTCCCTAGACCTCTAGAAAATGAAAATACATTGGTACATTTTTCATTAGAACAATGTTTTGGCCGAAGGCCGTCCAACATACTTCAGTGATCGCAATATATTGTGAGGCCACCACTACCTCCACAACCATCACAGGCGAATATGGACTCCTATACTGAGTTTATTCGTGTTACACCTTTTTATGAAACTTTCATTCATATGTCATTGCAGCTTTTGTTCTTAATTTGAACTTTAATAGTTCTTCGTAGTTGTTGTATCAAAGGTTGTGCCACTGCATGAAAACAATCTTATGCCAAACGTTTATTATATATACTGTATATACTCTCCTTTTGTATATTATTCTTATTGTCATGATATATATAGCTCTCCTTGGTGTGCCCTCTCAATGAACTGAAGGATAAGAGACTTTTCAGAATTCCTAGACGGAGGTCTTAGGAAAAAAAAAAAAAAAAAAAAAAGTTAGAGAGGCACTCAGGAGAGTACGTACATCCCCCTACTTTGGCAGAAATATGCGCTCTACCTATTGCTTCCAACATTAAATCACTTCTTCCTTGGCGCTTATCCTTTCTGCTCACCAAAGTTCATGCAAATCGCTTCATAACTTTGTGAGATGCCTACACAGGCCGATGTATGCGCTCTTCCAATCGCCTCCAAAATTAGATAACCTCTTACCTGACGCATAACCTATCTGCCCATCATATTTCGTTAACATCGGTTCATAACTCTCTGAGATATCTTGTTTGCAGACAGACAATCGGAGGCAATAACATAACCTCCGTCCAACCTCATAGGCGGAGGTAACAACATAAACGTGAGTAATTGGGAAAAACAAAACTTGTGTTTTAGCCATTGTTCCACAGTTCACCTTTATACCTCTTCAGCAACCAACACAAGTACGACTGTTATCCATCATCATTGTCCTCTCCTTTTCTCTAACTCTCTAGCCTGTATCCATTCGGCCCCATTCAGCCTACTGTTTTAAGACGTTTATCCTCAGCCAGGTGTTGATTTATATCGCGAGGCAGCATGGTATGGAGAAATCCGGCTTTGCCGGAGACATATTTCTATCGAAAAATGTACATATTTAGCCTGCTGTCAAAAACAGTTAAGATATATGCTGGCTTGCCACCACTAGTCAGGAAAAAATTGACACCTGGATGGGAATACAAGTCTTAAAACAGTAGGCTGAATGGGACCAAATTAAAACAACCCAAAGAGAAGGAGAGAGAGAGAACAAAACAACGAGGAGGGCCCCCTTAACGACCAAACCCTCAATCCATTCTACCGTGGTTCCTTCCTTTATTGCTGAATGGTGAGCAATTCCATTATCACTACCTGACCCGACTTCTTGTCGGTTGTTATGGCATTGTGATTAGTTATTATTGAGGATTTGGTTGTTTTGTAATTTTCGAGCAATGTATTTTAGTTTATACCCTAAGCTAACAAACGCGTCTTTCCAGACTTCCTCCAAACTAAACAAGACAAATAGAAAACAAGAACAAAAAAGAGCCATTTCGACCCCCTTCAAGCTATATTATTTTGTTTATATAAATATATATACAGTATATGTGTGTTTTGTTTATATAAATATATATATATGTGTGTTTTGTTTATATAAATATATATATATGTGTGTTTTGTTTATATAAATATATATATATATGTGTGTTTTTCCTCCGAATAAAATACTTCAAATTTTCAAGCTCACTATCGTTTTCCCAGTAATAAATCGATACCTGAATGGGATGAATCGTCTTATTATCACCAAATTAATAGGGTGAAAAGTCTTAACATTTCTAAACTAATGGAGCGAAACAGGCGATATTTAAAAATACCGCTCTCGGACAAGATATGGTTAACAGCTTGGGAGTTATCACATTGGAAAGATAAATATATCGTTATGCTGTGTGTGTGAATAGAGCTCTGATGAACTGTTTGATATCAAGTATGGTCAAGGCTACTGAAATAACGAGACCCAAAGGAGAATCACACAGAGTAGCCGCAGTCAGAGAATCCAGGAACAGCAGGAGAAAAGAATATAGAAAGAAAAACATTTCTCATTCTCCAAAGAACGGGAAACACAAGAACGGGAAATCTGGCCCTTGGACCCATTCTCTAACTCCCGGACAAACAGGTGAGTTGCCCCCAAAAGGCAGGTTAAACCCCACCAATCATCACCTCACCCAGCCCCACCAATCACAGTGCGGGGCTCAAACAGCCAAGGCAGAACTTTCCCCCGAATACTATGATGAAAATATGTTTATGCAAGCTATGCATTTAAGTATTTAAATCGTTGGGGCCCTTCAACCTCGAGAAGCTGCCAGACGAGAAGGAAAGTGAAATGGTGATAAGAAGTGCCACGGAAGAAAATCATTACATAAACAATGCAAATAGCCAGAACAATGAGTAAACAGAAAATAACGAATTACATCATCAGGCTAGATAGTATAAGTAAGAAACAGAGGTCAAAAGGACGAGAACCTCAGTGCGATGTCATTAAGCACCAGAATATATTTGTCATGTAATTTTTAGCCTCAACATAGCCAATTTTTATGTATTTACTATGCCCCTATTAATGCAAGATCATGCAACCTGACCCAGAGAAATACCCAAAATATAGCCTGACTGAAACTACAGGAAGTCAGTTCACACTCAGTAGGCTTACTCCGTCCGGATTATATTTTCCGGGAGTATTACCCACCTACAAGCACTCCGTCCGAATTATACTGTCCGGGAGTTGCTCACCCTCAAAGCACTGTCTGGATTATACTGTCCAAGAGTCGTTCATCCCCCGAGAGAGAAGGTGCCTGCTGTCCTGTGCCCCCCTGCCCTTGGACTCCTGACGAAGTGGTCCCCTGACGTCCAGCCACCGTGCCCGGAGCTCTAGGACCCTCGTACTTGGCTCTTCTCTTCCCCCACGCTATCCTAAGTGTTTCTGCGTATCTCAATTTGTGGCTATTGTTGAAGGTAAGGTAGAATATGCGAGTATTCCGGAAGTGTTAATAAGTTGATCTGTGCCAATTCATTATTCTATTACTTACCTGTGTACACGTTACATAGTCATTTGTCCTCCCATAAATCTTGATCTGCACAAGTGAATTCATAGTACCAGATATTGCTCTGTGTGACCTTTGAAGTGTAATCCTCATTGTATTAATTATAATCATAAATTGTGCACCCGTTATGTAAACTAATCTCGAGCCAGGCTTAGAACGGAATACTCTCAGATTTCACCTATATATGTTATTTATTCTCTTGTGTATCCAAGTTGAGGCGAAAGCATATACCGTGAAGATATTCCCTACTTTACCACCATTAACCTAGGACCTATGCCCAAATTTTAATCTATCTATCTTTCCTTATTGAAAAGTCAAGAACCCCCCGTTGAGTTAACTTTAATTCTATTATTCGAGCTATCTACTTTATACAAGTGCTTGAGAAGTAATCTAGTCTACGTGTGTGGGTTGTTATTGATTCTTTTCACACATTTATAGTAACTCTTGTTCAAGTTATTTTATATTCGTGTCTCCGTATTATTTTAGGGACCGATTCTCCATTTAATTTACTATTATAACGGTAAATGTTCAATTGCATCTTGTGTTATGTAATCCGCGTTACCGTACGTCATATCTTTGATTCACGTATTGACAGATAGGGATTTGCTAATGTATTCAAATTTCCTTTTCATACTACTATCGTCGTATTTCACCCAGTTTTTTAGCCCAGCCTCGGAGTCCCCAGGGGGGGGGACCATAAATGCCCCCTCACCCGACCGACCATCCCCTGACGACCCCACACAATTACCTGGACCTCGGCCTGTTACTCTTTCTATTAATTTCTGCAACATTCGCGGACTTTCCTCTAACTTTCACTCTGTTGAGCACCATCTCTCCTCCTACAAACCTGATCTTCTCTTCCTCACCGAAACCCAGGTGTCTGTAGCAACATCCAGCAACCCCTTCTCTGTATCCTCCTACTTTCTCTATCCTAGTTTCAAAGCCAAAGGCGGATGTTGTGCATATGTGCACAACAAACTCACTTGCTCTCGTGTTCCCGATTTCGACTCCTCTGAATTCTCAACTTTATGGCTCAAACTTTCCTGTCATTCTCTTACTAAATATTTCTGTGCTGTCTATCTTTCCCCTAACTCTACCAACTTTCCTAAATTCTTTGACTATCTAAACTCTACAGTGGAACACATTCTATCCATTTCTCCTTTCTCAGAAATCTCCATCTTAGGAGATTTCAACGTTCACCACCGCCAATGGCTCTCCTCTCACACTACTGATCCACCTGGTGAACAAGCCTACGTCTTTTCTATCCTAAATGACCTAGAGCAGTTAGTTCAGCAACCCACCCGTATCCCGGATCGCATCGGAGAACGGCCCAACATTCTTGACCTGTTTCTAACTTCTAACCCTTCTTCTTATACTGTCGATCTTTTCTCTCCTTTGGGCTCCTCCGACCATAAACTTATCTCTGTCACCTGTCCTATCTCTCCAGTACAGCCACCCGATCCTCCTAGCCGGCGGCGCTTGTGGCACTTTGGCGCTGCCGACTGGGAGGCTCTTCGGCAGTACTTCTTTGATTTCCCATGGAATGATTTCTGCTTCCAAGGCCGAGGACCCTCGGAGAGTGCTGAACGCATTACCGAGGTAATCCTATCGGGCATGGAAGCATACATTCCATTCTCTTTCTCTCAGACTAATGCTAAAAAATCTTGGTTTACTCACGCCTGTTCTACTGCTGTCCGCAATAAGGAGGAAGCATTCAAACGGTACCGACGCCTTAAAACTCAAGACTCTCATTCTTCATATGTTTCTGCCCGGAATCAAGCCAAATCTGTTCTTCGACTTGCCAAACACTCTTTCATCAATACTAAATGCACTGAACTATCCAACTCTAGCTCTTCCCAAGCTTTCTGGCATCTAGCCAAAAACCTCTCCAACAATTTCTCTTCCTCGTCTTTCCCTCCCCTTTCCCACTCTGATGGCACAACCATCACTTCTTCCTCTGACAAAGCTAAACTCTTCGCTCAAACTTTTGCTAGAAACTCCACCTTGGATGATTCCGGTGCTATTCCTCCCTCTCCGCCCTCCTCTCTCTTACTTATGCCTAATATCCTAATCTCTTCTAAAGATGTACTTTCTACCCTCTCTGGGCTTAACACTAATAAGGCGTACGGTCCGGACGTTGTTCCTCCTGTTGTTCTCAAAAACTGTGCTTCCGCGCTGACTCCCTGCCTAGGCAAACTCTTTCGTCTCTGTCTATCCTCTAACATCTTCCCTTCATGCTGGAAGTTTGCTCACATTCAACCTGTCCCAAAGAAGGGTGACCGCTCTCAACCCTCCAACTATCGTCCAATCGCTCTTATCTCTTGTCTTTCTAAAGTTTTTGAAACTATTCTTGCTTCCAAATTTCTTAAGCATTTCTCTTCTCATAATCTGCTCTCAGATCGCCAGATCCTTAAGGGTCGCTCTACTGGTGATCTTCTTTCATATCTTACTAACTCTTGGTCATCCTCCTTTCGGGACTTCGGTGAGACTTTTTCTATTGCACTAGACATATCGAAAGCCTTCGATAGAGTCTGGCATAAATCTTTAATTTCTAAACTACCCTCCTTCGGTTTCTATCCCTCCATCTGTGCCTTTGTCTCTAATTTCCTTTCCGGCCGTTCCATAGCTGCGGTTGTGGACGGCCATTGTTCACTTCCTCACCCTATAAACTCCGGTGTTCCTCAGGGCTCTGTCCTATCTCCTATTCTCTTTCTAATTTTTATAAATGATCTCCTTAACTGTACCTTAATTCCCATCCATTCATACGCAGACGACTCAACCTTACACTGCTCCATTAGTTTTTCAGAACGCCCCAGCCAGCAGTCCCTCAACGACAAACGTAATGAAGCCATAGAACTCTTAAATTCTGATCTAAATACTATTTCCAATTGGGGCAGAGAAAACCTTGTTAACTTTAATGCTTCCAAAACCCAATTTCTCCATCTATCTACCCGTCAGGATCTCCCAGCGGACTATCCCTTATTCTTCAACAATACGAAAATCAACCCTTCATCTTCTCTCAATATTCTTGGTGTCTCTTTTTCTTCTGCTCTCATTTGGAAGGACCATATTACCAGTCTTGGTAAGGCAGCCTCCCAGAAGCTGGGTGTGCTCAACCGCCTTAGGGGGTTCTTTTCCCCTGCACAGCTTCTTGCTCTGTACAGGGGCATAGTGCGCCCTTGTATTGAATATTGTTCACATGTGTGGGGAGGTTCCTCTCACACCGCTCTCCTAGACAAAGTTGAAAGGAAGGCCTTTCGTATCATTAACTCCCGTCCACTCACCAACTCTCTGCAATCTCTCTCTCTCCGCCGCAATGTTGCATCTCTCTCGCTATTCTATCGCTACTATAATAATCAGTGTTCCTCAGAGCTATCCCAGTGCATACCACCTCCTTTACGTAGGGCACGTGGTACCCGTCTTGCAACTCAATCCCACCCCTACTCTGTGCAACTCTCCAACCCAAGAGTGAAACGTTACTCTCAAACTTTCTTCTACTCAACATCTGAGCTCTGGAACTCTCTCCCAGAATCAGTCTTTCCCTCTTCCTATGACTTAAATTGCTTCAAGCTCCGTGTGTCCAGGCATTTTGGCTCGAACGTCCCTTGATTTTGACCCTGTCACTCTTTCAACTATGGGGGAGGCACTCGCTATAGGCAGTTATGCCTTTTGCCTCCCTCAATCACATAGATAAAAAAAAAAAAAAAAAAAAGTACAACTTCGTCGTATATGCCCCTTTTTATTCTGAGTTCATTTGAATTCTAATTTACTATGATTTCCAGTCGCATTTTAATGGAGTGTAATTTCCTCTTTTTATATTAATTTGCATTCATTCCAAAACCCTGTTATAGTGATTCATTGATCTAAATTTGAATTTGAATTCTATACACGTGTGAATTGATCTCATACCCGGTCATTAACTATTTTCGTACCTCGTGTGTTGATCCTTTCACAAAACCGCTTAGACAAGTTAGTTCTAATTTAAACTACCTTGCCCATAAGATCCTTAGTATATCTCTAACGATCATCTGTGCATTATAATCGCACTAAATAAAATTGTGAATTTATAACTAAGCAGTCCATCTGACCTAGGGTCGAACGCATTATACCTGTTTACTTTACCTGTGTGACCCTCCCGGTAATCCCCTTGATAAGAGCTCACCGCCCCGCGCCCGTGAACGCTTTCCCAGGCCGGTTTGCTTTGTGCCAGAAATCTTCACGTTAGACGCTACGCTCACATACGTGTTATCATCTTATTGAGATACTGTGTACATGTGTAACTTATTTTTCCTGCATATTCATATTACTGATACTGTGTGTGTGTAATGTGACTTAAAATATTTAAGCTATCATTATAGACCATTCTATAATTATTTCATACGTCACTGATTTTCCTGTATCGTCTGCCATACATGACAGATCGATAGAGTCGAGTTATTATTCCATGCCATTAAATAAATTAGAGTGTAAAGTAACCTGTGTTCTTATTGTATGAATGCTGCCTTGGGATGACGAGTTAATGCAAGATTTATAAAGCTAGACGTGACCCTGTCGAGCATATTCTGTCTCACGATATCCTAATATAGGATTGTTAACGAGATTATACCAAGTCGAGTTGAAATACCAACGACATTTCAGCTACATATTCAGCTTTGACTTGGCTCAAGTTGTCGTTAGTTAAATATAATGCTCGCTTCGAACACCAAACTCTATACATCTATGAAAGACTTGTGACTATGTACCCGCTAACCCTTTAAAATATAATTTTGCCTTGGGCGTTTACAATTTACGCCTTCCAACATCAAGTGTTCTGTGAAATGTGTTAATTATGCGGCCTCTGATCCTCTACATAGGCCGAATACCTTTACGTATATTTTGTTCACTAATGTGTCCTACTTTATCTATTTCTAGCGAGTATAGGCACAAACAAGTGTTTTTTTTCTTCTGTGTATGAAGGAGACAATGGGCAAAGCTGCTAGTAACAAGTGCCCCTCCCAAAGTTGAAAAACTGAAAGCGAGCCAAATTCAAGTTATGTTAAAGTGGTCAACTGAATGTTTGAGCAACAAAGTAAATCCACGACATTTGATGTATATATATTTGGCATTCACCTTTTCACCTTACCTTAATTGATATTTGTTGTTTTGCGCAGATTTTCGCTTCTTATTTGATTTAATTTGTATATAATATGTTCTGTTGTGTTTGTCATGCCTATTTTCTAGATTTTCTCATCTATTTATGCCTTTTCATCAAAGAAAAATATGCCTTTGCTATCCATTTTGTGTACATCGCCCTTTGCCTTGTTTATTTTTTCCCTCCTCCTCCTCCTCTCCCCCCTCCTCCTCCTCCTCCTCCTCCTCCTAGTCATCTGTTCTTGTAGTCTTCCATAGTTATTTACCAGGGTGTTGTTAGTATGAATCAAATTGGCTCGCACTGTCGCCTTTATAAACGGGCAGATTCTTGAGGAAGTGTGAGGTTTCAGGGATAAGGGAAAATTGTATATAATATTATAAACTTGCCCGTATCATGTCAATATATTGTCAATGGATGTTGAGGTAAATGTAGAATATATATAGTCTAAGGGTCGCTAAGCTATTTGCAATATTTCTATACCGGTACCGGAGTTATTGTTTATGTAATTTGATGTGGAAAATCTCTCTCTCTCTCTCTCTCTCTCTAGGGTTATTTAGGAAAGGTCAAACCTGGGCTTGGATAACCCTAGGATGAGAATAAGAGGTTGAGACAGATTAGGGAAGGTGAGTGACGGAGATAATGTTGTATAATTATGCGTTTGTTTAACACTATCTAGTGCAACGTCTGGGGGTTATTATCTTTTCTTTCATTGTTATTGTTGGCTTAAATTGAATTAATTTAATTTAATGTTTACATATTTGAACAGTGTATTTTTAGTTTGCCCCTTACACTTAAATTAACGCCTATCCAGACCCCCTTCAAACTATAGAAACGTCCCCAAGAACACTTCAAGCTAAATTTAAACATTTTTTGGCCGAATAATGTCCTGGCCGAAGGTCTGTTTCTCTCTAATGTCAGGCTTGTTATCACTGGCCCTGGAAATATAGACACCTTATTGGGTAAAAGCGTCTTATAATCGCCAAACTAATGAGGTGAAACGTTTTAAAATCTCCAAACAAAGTAAAATAGGGAAGATTCAAATAGACCTGCCCTGTACCAAATCAGTTTTAGTCTAGTTCCTTCCATACCCTGCCCAGAAGTCCTCGCAAGTAGTTAGTTCCACCTTCCCCAGTACCACAATAATTACACCCAGCCCATGAGATCAATACCATCCAGCTCAGTACTTACAAAATTGCCTGTAACATTTAAACAAAATATATTTCCTATGGCATCGCAGAACCTAGTCACATATCAGTCAGGGTTGTGCCTATTTGTAATCAAACACTAACATTATCATGTGGTAGCTTTGTTTTTCTTTATTATACCAGACGTATAATCTATTACGCCTGTAACGGCTAGCTTGCTAACAGTCTAAATATTAATTTATACAAAAATGATGTAGCTAGCCATCTGACATAGTTTATTTGGTAGTATTCTACTAACATATGTCTTGTGTTGTTGAAGCTAATTAGTGACCACACTCTAAACTTGAAATAAAGGCCTCCCTCTGAGCTAAAGCCGTCAAGTCTGGAAAAGTGGCCTGTCTTCAGATACATTTTGAGGTCAACAGACAGAGTTAATGTGGTGGCCTACAGTGATCATATTCATCTCCACCTGTTGTGCTAGTAGAGCCTAAAGTATATGAAGGTGTATTATTAGCTGATAAATCCAATAATACCCTACCCAATTGGCCGCTGAGTGCAATATTTATCCGCCCAACAAAAGTTATTAACAAAACCATAACACAAAGAAGGGCTACTCGTGTGCTTTTACAATTTAAAAATATAGCTACTTAGGGCTCCTTTGCCCACTATTGTTTGTATTTTCCAATGTTATAATTTGAATGCTGTCGTTTCCTTATGTTTCATATATTGTTAATTTGTAGAATGTTCGCTGCTCTTCAACACTGTTTGCTAGAGTGTTTTATTGGTTTACGATATATTTATTGATATATATTTTGTCGGATAACGCCTTATATAACTGTATATATTTTAAAACTTCTTTATAAACTAGAAATAGTTGGGTTCCCTTCCTCTTTTGAAGAAGTTGATCAACAAAACCCTACAATCTTTCTGTTATCAGAGTATGTCAACAACTATAATGTTAAGTGTAGAAAGTACGAATGCTTTATACATTTGTTTGTTGTTTTGCAGGTGAGTCAGCAGTGTGTAGCCGGTCCCTCAGCCAGAGAGGTCCAGCTCGGTATAAGCTCACTCATTAATAATATACTTGTTTAATCATTATTGTTATGCCACATTTATAATAAAGTAGGTGTGCAGTTTTCGCATTACAAAAAAAAAAAAAAAAAAAATGCATACGCAACTCTGCGACCTATAATTCTGCAAGTAGTATTGAATCTCTTAGGTAAAATAGGCCAGCAAAATTTGGCAGCAAAATTTGGTGACGATACGTAACCCGTTCAGTACAGTTCTGTCGGTTTCATTTCATACTGGATACTAAGACGATTTTGTTTAGTTTATGAAGGGCCTCCATAAAAGTAGCAGGCTTTCAACTATCTTAACCCTTTTTACTACCACAGATCCTTCAGAAGCACCACAAAATCGTCTAATTATAGCTAGAATACAATGAAAAAGACGTCACCAGTACACAACAGGTTAAACAATCTAGGAAGAGTTTAAAGACAATTATCAACACTCTTCTTTGTTCTTTAACCTTGACCTTTAACCTTAAGTATTATAAT